>OX422215.1:547801295-548141295 GCA_949130495.1 Sambucus nigra
CTTTGTTTTGAGCCTTTGATGTGTAGTTTACGTCAAATTGGTATCAATATTGGTGTCGTTCCAACATTGGTGTATTAATGTATCGGTGTGTAGATTATCAAATCATATGCTACATTATCAATGGCTCCTAAGAAATCCAACTAACAATAAGAGGAGATTCAAAAATTGAGACGAAGCGATCAAGAATTGATGCGAAAAATGGAAAAATAAGGCACAAAAATGACAACAACAACTTGATGCTCACTTCCAACTTTTAATTCAATTCTTGAGTGCTTCTTCTCAATTCTTGATATCTATTCCTCAATTTTTGAATCTCTTTTTGTTGTTGTTTGGATTTCTTCGGAGCCAGTGATAATGTAGCGTACGATTTTTTGATGATCTACGCACCAATACACCAATACACTAATACACCAATACACCAATGTTGGAGCGACACCCGCTATGATACCAATTTGACGTAAACTACATGTCAAAGGCTCAAACAAAACAAACACCAATTCTAGAGACAGAAACTAAGAACTTATTATATTCAAAAATGGAGGAATCGTCCTCAAATGAGGAGCACATGGGTATTTATTGGTGGGATATTACTTGCTAGCCAAGTAATTACCTAATTGACTAAAAAGGACATTCATTAACAAAAATATACTTAATTAGTCCCAAACATGCTTGGGGACCAATTAAAAGACATAAAAGAAATTAAAGAATTAAAATAAACAAAAACTAATAACAAATGCTAAAATGACCAATATGCCCTAATATGAACCCATTTCCATCACAAATGGAATTCGACTTCGCCTCTTTTTTGTCATCAACAATTCAAGCATGACATGCTACTGTGCTCCCTTGAAGAAAATAGAGGTTTCCCTCATTTCCTCTCATCACCACTAATGCACCTAAGACAACCTTTAGCATTTCGGCCTCGAGTACAATCTTGCACCCGTTGTTATCTAAGGAACCCAAAGGAATCAAATTCTTCTTCAAATTCGGAACATATAGAGCATTCGTGAGTGTCCTAGCCATTCTATCATGCATCTTCAATTTGATTACGCAATAACCTTCCACTGATAAACATGGTCATTACCTGTAAAGACTTTCCCTATATCCTCCTCTTTAAAGGTATGCAATAAATTTTTATCCGGGCACTTGTGGCAAAAGCACCCCGAGTCAAGAATACACTCGTTTGAAGATCATCCACATGAGAAAACTATCAACTTACTCCCAAATTGATCGTCTGTAGAAGTAACAAAATTGGCGGATTCCGCGACCGGTTTCTTATCACATCTTGGTTTAGCTTAGGGCAATCCTTCTTGAAATTCCCCTTCTTCTTGTACTTGTAACACATAACATTTGCTAAGCCCTTGGTCCTATACTTGCCCTGCGCAACTAATGCATCAAACTGAGAATCACTCTTGTCCTTTCACTTCTCACTTCCCCAAAAATATTGAAGAGACATCATCATACCTCACTTCCTCCTTCCCATATATCACTATACTGCTCAAATGCTCATATGAATCCAAAAATGAATTTACAAGTAACAAAAATTTATCCTCATCATCCGTATCAACATCAACGCTTAATCAATCAAAGATAATTTTATTAAACTCATCAAGGTGTTCGGACATCGACATACCATCAATATAATCAAATCGGAATAACTTCTTCTTGAGATAGAGACGTTTCTCTATGCTCTTCATCATGTATTTATCTTTTAATTTCTTCCATATTGACTCAACCGATTCTTCATTCATGACATAATATACCACATTTTGTGTGAGATTTAACCGGATTGTGCTACACGCATGCAAGTCGTATTCTTTCCAATCATCCTCCGACATATTTTCGGATTTGGCCGAAATTCCTCTCAACGCCTTATGCAAACATTGTTGGATTCACACAAATCTCATTGGACATTTCCACATTCCAAAATTAATGGATTTACAAACAAACGTCTCCAATTTTCATAAGGCGATTCCCCTTCGCTGCAGCGAACTTGTTGCCATTGCTGGAATTCTGAGCCAATTTCCACATTGCTGATGTGTGTGTGTGTACACACATATGTAAACTATTAACTCTAAATGTAGATGCTAAGGAAATGTTATTTGGTATGTAAAAGCACTTGGTTCTTTGTTCCCAAGTGGAATAATGTCTGGAGTTAGTTATTAAATACACTTATTGATAGTATTGTGTCCTTAGTATCCAATGAATTAGGGAGTTGCGTTCTTGAAACAATATTTTTATACGACGTTGGAAAAAGATTAGAAAAGGAGATGATTGTCTTGGTGAAATATTCAATTACATTTCTGGTTTTCCATGGAATCAAATTCTTTGGAAACTGACGTGAACTACACGTCAATGACCTAAAAACAAGACAATTTGATTTCTAGAGAGAGAAACAAAAGAGTTCTTATATTCAGGAATTGAAAAGTGAGTACAAATGAGAGAAACAATCATATTTATAGGGGTTGAATTACTTGCTAATCAAGTAATTAGCTAAAATGATTAAAAGGGCCTACTAAAAATAAAAGAATGCCTAATTAGTCCCAAACATGTTTGGGGGCTAATTAAAGACTAAAAAGAATATAAAAGAACTAAAAGAATATGGAAAATACAATGAAAGAACGTAAAAGGAAAATAAAATGTGGATTCCCGTCAGGAACAGTTAACAAACGTTTTTCCATAGAAAATAAGAAGAGGTTGGAGTACCCTAGAACGCAATCAAGCATTGTATATTCCCCACCATCGATGGGTTCTCGAGAGCCGGTCACTCCTACTTCAAACAGAGAGAGTGGAAAATCCCCTATTAGTTTTACATCTCCATTAACATTACTTTCTTTGCCTCCAAAACCACTTTGCACTGATGACCCTTGTTCTTCACATGAACATGACCCCTCTACCCCAAAGGAGGGTGTTTTTGACCCATTTGCCCCTGGATCAGACAAGTTCATGTTGGCTCCGCTGCGTACGAAAGCCTCGGAAGAGTCCCGAAGCTATGTTGCACAGAAGCTCAGTTTCAGTTTCTCTGCCAAGTTAGTTAATGATGGGAAGCCTGAAAGTGAGACTGAAACCATATCGGATGAAGAGATATGACTTGAAACTTTATATGGTACGCTGTTGGAAGCTATTGTTTCAAAACCGTCCAAGACGGTTTTTGCAGAAATTAATCCTTTGGATCCGACAAATGATGGGTTTCAAACACCTCCCTCAGTACCTCGTCTCAATGGCATTGCTGAAGACTGTCCTGGTGCTCCTACAAAGCCCATGAGGAAGTCAAGGACTATTGTTCAGGAGTTATGCGGGAAGCTTGAATTCTGATAAAGGGTTGTGCAGAGAAGGTTGAATATATGGTTTAAGGACTCTGTTGGTGATCTGCAGTGATGTCAATATGATCACTGCACGGCTAACTCATTCATTTTGTCATGGATTGGTATGCTTGCGCATTCTATATTTTGAGACATTAAAATTTGGTTCTTATAGCTAGTATTAAGTTGTGATGGATTATAGGGATCAAATCATTATTTCCATGTTTGTACTGTAGTGGTAACCAGTAACCGTGTATAGTGAATTTGACTCGGAATGCAACTGGCAAGTTCAAATGCTAGCACATCTTATGTTTTCTCTGTGTCTTTTCCTCTTATATCTCTCTCCCTCTCCGCCACCCCCCCCAATAGAAGAATGTTCCGTGTTTTCTCACACAATTAGATTTCACTTCTCTTATAATTCATCACATGGACTATAATTTGGTTAATGAAGTGCGTAATTGAAATCAAGCATTGCAACGAAGTTGCCTTCCGGAAGGAGTCTATATCCTAGTTTATTGAGAAGGTTACAAACATATAACTCTCTTGAGATTGATTTGTTATGTCTTATTAGCACAGCTTTGCATATTCAGGTTTCTTAGAGCTCTTGGCTGATCCTCCATTGGGCAGTTATCATTCTACGTAACTCATCTAAGCAACAGGAAATAAATTAAACAGCAACTGCCATTTCATCTTTTTACTCCAGTCCAAAGCATTTATATTGAGATGGGGAAAAAACTGATTATACAGTTGAAAAACACTGCTTATTGTTGTTTTCGATCTACAGGGGAGCGATGGTGGCTCCCGGCATTTTTCGATTTCGACAAACTTGGGTTTCAGAAGTCCCTTTGAGTCCTGCTGGTAATGCTGCTAATCAGTCTTTCAATACCTCTCGACCAGTTAGAAATGTGATGAGAGGTCTCAATGTTGGGACGAGTCAGGGGTCTCCTGCGCACTCTATCATACCTGTCCGTGGGTACGCTTTTAATAAAAGTCAAACATCTCTCATGTATGCATGCATGTGTGTGTGTGTGTGTGTGTGTGTGTGTGTGTGTGTTTTGTCTGGATTTAAAAGGGTTTCATTCTTTTAAGGAATTTGGTGGAAAAATTAACGGACTTTCCCTATCAAAAGGGAGGTCTATCGAGTCCTTGAAGAGAAAGACGCTCTGCTTAGAACCTGAGTGTATATATACATGAATTTATGTGCGACTGTCAAGATTGATATATAATCAATTTTATTTTTTTCGGATTATATATTTCAAGTCTAGAAAAACAGAACTACCACCTTTCATACAATGAGCTGTAACAATCAGTTAACATCCTTTCATATAAATCAACTATTTCCTATATCAAATTATGTATCAAAAAACACAGTGGGGAGCCGGAAAGTTTTATATAATAATTTAGCAAAACAATTTTAATGCCAACTGGAAGGTTCACATAATTTAATATCAAGCAAACCGCATACCTTTATTCCTCTCACAATTATTTGGTGTTACAGTTTATAATTAGACTTGTAACGCAATCCTTATGCATTTCACCTAATGATACCCTCCCCCTCCCCCAACCCGCTCATTTAGAGGGAGCATTGGTCCAACTATTTTCAGATCCGAGTCACAAGGCAACAACTGTTCCAGAGTTCCCCATCGCCGATGGCACGTGATCCCTTGTTTGTACTCGTGGCGAATTCCGAAAATCTAGGGTTCATTTATTATGTTAGTATCTTAACTAGAACCACTTTTTCGAATCCTATCGGGGGTAGTGGGTGGAGCCAAGGAGATGCCAAAAGGTAATGGTAAGCCGCAGTGTAATGAATCTGACACTATACTAACAGAAAACGAAACAAATGAATCGTTTGAGTATAAAATGTATAAACACACAAATTATCACTAAAACTCATATTTAAGTTAAATGATTACAATGAAGGGGATAGACCCATATATATACTAAAATGAAGGTAAACTAGAAAACTTATACCTAATCTATTTAGGAAATAAATCCTTGGTAAAAGATAAATAACATAATTAATAGATAATCTTCGACCTCTCCCTTTCTATCCAAGCTGGTCGGGTCCCAGGGCGGCCAAACCCGTGCACACTAAATATAGTTCAGTTGGTTGATATTTCACAAAGCCTCACATGGAACGCATCAAGTTACTATTTTTCATCGAGGGACAACATTCAATGAGTCATTTTCGTAGATGGACTTTCCTAAGAATGTTTACAAGGAACCTTTGCCCATTTTTCTTTTCATTAGTTTATTCTTCTTCAAAAAAAACAACATATCATATGACAATGATCCTATTCTACTTTTGCTATGAGAATTGATTTCTAAACAACGATAGTCAAGGTATCAGAACAAATTATAAGTTAGATAGTGTTAATGAGATCTATTAAAGAAACAAGTGTATAGCTTCTATATATATGTTTGAATAGCCTCTACCAGTTGAACTAAAAATATAGTTTAGATGTCATTTCTTATATTATTAAAAGATTTTTCTAATATCACTACATTAATGTAAGGTGTCATTCGTACCTTTTGAACTTCTGCAGTTTTTTTCATTGTTACAGTATTTCATTTTGTTAAAAATTTATTTAGCTGTACGAGAGCAGAGTGTTTTCTTGAACTCTGTAAAAATTTATAAAGAATATTGACTATTTTTCCTAAAAAAGAATATTGGCTATCTTTGCTGAAAAATCAAATGAATTAGTTGATTTTGGTGGGTAAATAAATTCAAAAGAGACATTATTAGATTTGGTATGCGAACATTAAATAACTTCCAAGCTCAATGCATACACAGGGTAAATCCTATTGTATTTCCTCCCTTGTTTCGGGAAAAGGGAATATTCAACAACTACGTTGAAACTTGAAATTATGGATGAAGTATGTTAATTTAATTGTGAGGCTTGTAATAAATATTTTAAACCTTCATGCGGGCTTATACTTGGGTTCGAGGTGGGATGAGACCTACCAGAAATCTCGTCTGTTATATGCAATTCATCAAATTGGTCACATGTAGGATATCTGATATCCTAAACACATTTCAGGTCTTGATGAGATATTTTATTGCATTACTGGTTTCCCATAGCATGAAATTCTTTGGGGATGGTTAAGAAATGTTTTCCATAGAGGTGTTAAAGATGTAGTGCATGTCAAATCTAATATTATTGTTCCCATATAATTTATCTGTAATCAATCACCACAAAAATGAAAAATATGTGAAAATAAATTTTTTGGATGGTAAAAGAAGATTTTTTTATGGCAAAAAATGTTATGTCAATCAAACACACCATTAAAAAAATCTATTGTAAATTGAGGAAGTTACATATGCATCGTCTAGTCTTATTAGGATAGCCTTTTAACTGATAACATTTTGAAAACTCGGGATATTCAGGTCACTTGGAGCTCCCGGATAATCCTCCAATGTGAAGTTATAATTCAACATAATCTAAATCTAGGCAAGAGGAAAAAAATTAAATAGCAACTGCCATTTCATCTTTTTTACTCCATTCCAAAGAATTTATATTGAGATGGAGCAAAAACTGATTATGCAGTTAAGAAATGCTAATTATTCTGGTTCTTAATATACAGGGGCAATTTTCCATTCCGCAGAAATCGGGTTCAAGAAGAAGTCCCTTTGAATCACTTGGGTAATGCTCTGAATGCTACTAATCAAGCTTTCAATACCTCTCAATCAGTTAGAGCTGCGATTAGAGGTCTCAATGTTGGGCCAAGTCAGGGGTATCCTGCGCACCCTATCATACCTGTCGACGGGTAAGTTTTTGATAAAACTCAAACATCTCTCCTGGATCTATATAGTCTGAATTTAAAAAGGGTTTCCATCTTTGAAGGGATGTGGTGAAAAAAGTAACTGACTTGACCTATCAAAAGTAGGGGTGTTCAAAAAACCGACTGTACCGATGGACCGAACCGAACCGAGCCGAACCGTCTCTTTTTTTTCGGTCGTTTTTATTAATCGGTTCGGTCTCGGTTTATTTTTTTGGTGGACCGATCTAGTCGGTCCGGTCCACGGTTTACAGTTTCAAAAACCCTATTAGGACCGACTCGGACCGACTTTATATAATATAATATATTTTTACATATATATGTATATATATAAGATAAATCAATAATGAAAATATAGAAATTAATATTTGATAAGGTTAAATTGCAGTTTAATCTAATACTAGGTTTGTTTTAATTGTAAATTTTGATATTTTTTATTTTTTAATGTTTGGAAAAAATAGACTCAGATTTTTTTTTTATTATAAATGATGTAATTTATTAATGTGAGGACCGACGGATTAGACCGGACCGACCCTATAAAAAACCGAACCGACTAGGGTCGGTTAACCGATATTATCGGTCCGGTCTCGATCCATTTTTTTAGAGGACCGACCAAGTCGGTCCGGTAAAAAAAAAACCTCAAAACCGAACTGGACCGGACCGCGAACACCCCTAATCAAAAGGGAGGCCTATAAAGTCCTCAAAGAGAAAAGACACTCTCTTTAACCTGTGTGTTCCTGTTAAAATTCGTATAAAATCCATTTTAAGATTCTCATTATATATTTGAAGTGAAGAAAAAAAAATAGACTACCACTTTTCATTTGTACCATTCAGTGCAACATCCTTCCATATAAATGGAACTATTTCCTATATCATATTACTTATTAATAAACATAGTTGGGAGCCTCAAAGTTTTAGATAATAATTTAGCAAACCCATTTTAATGCCCACAGGAAGGTTAATAAAATTTAATGTCAAGAGAAGTGCATATCATTAAAAGCCTCATTTGGTTTAAGGTGGAATAATTGGTTTTGAGTGAAGTTTTTTTTACCTATTCAGAACCAAATTTTCTGTCAAAATAGAATTGTATTTATGCTTATACACTATAGTTATGCGATTTTGGACAAACACTGAACCCAATTTGGTGCCAAATAAATAAAATTACATTTCACTTAAGTGAAAAAAAATATATTTTACTCTAAGCCAAACGGGGACTCTCCCACAGCTATTTGCTGTTATATTTTGTAATTAAGCTTAACGAAATCGTGGTGCATTCCACCTTAATGATATGCTAGGTTGGGTCCCTCTGCAATTTTTCATCCAAACCCCCCATTTAGAGGGAGCATTGGTCAAAGTATGTACAGGATCCAAGTTCCGAGGCCGCAACTGTTTCACAGTTCACCACCGCCAATGACACATGTTCCAATGTTTGCAAGCATGGCGAATTCTGAAAACCAGGGGTCCATGCATTCGGTGGGGCCTTCCCACGTTAGTGGAATAACCATTACTCCTTTTTCGAGCCCTATCGTGGGTAGTGGGCAGAGCCAAATGGAGCTGCCTCAACCCTCTGGAGTATTTGATAATGGTCCGCCGCAGGGTAGTGAATCGCAGCCCATACTAAGAGAATACGAAACAGATGAATCGATCCGGTATAACATGTTTAAGTTTTTATGAAACAACAAGTATAGGGATGAACTGTTATTTGTTGTTTTTTAACATTTCATTGTACTTATGGTTCATTAGAACTTTGCATGTGCAACCTCTATGGAATACAACCCTAAGTGTTCATGTAGTTTAAGTTTTTGATCTTTTCAGTAATCTCAATGTGTGAAATTCAGGTATATTTAATAATTTGTCAAGAGTTTAATTCATGCAAACTAAAGTTTTTAATGTTTCAACCAAGCATATATTAGGGTCACCAAGACTGACTTTTTATTGAACATATACTGCTCGTAAATTTATTTAATTAGATTTTACCCTCACGCGATGCACAGACGCTTTGTAATTCTTATTTTACAATGTATGACTTAGAAATTAATAAATATATAGTAATATGTACAACTTGCAAAAACATTTATCAATATAAATCAAGGTTAAAAAAAACGCGCGGCGTGACCGAAACGTGGAGGCCGGGGCTAAGCCTTAGAAGCGTAGGCATGCTTACGTGTAAAAAGGCATTTAAGCCTTTTTAAATATATTTTAATATTTTTAACTATACCAAGGCTATTAAAAATACTAAAATAGTACATACATTAAAATATGTCTAAATTTATGCAAACTAAAATACTATTTTTTTAAATACTAAGAAAAAAAGGAAAAAACACGTTTTTTTGAATGAGAGGAAGAGAGGCTTGGGACACCATTTGTCTTTTGATTGTTTTGAATGAGATATTGGTCCAGTCTTTTAAAAAAAGTCCTTAAAAGTCAATATCGTTTCACTAAAGCATTTTGACTTTTGAAAAAATAGTATACCTTAAGACTTTTGTGTAAAAAGTTTAAGACGGAACGTTTCTTCTAAGTCTCAACCCTAGGGGCGCCTAAGCATGCTTTTTAGAACATTGATATAAATATAACACGTGTCTTACATTTATAATACTATTTCATATCGAACTCATATTAATATACAAATGAAAGTGAATGATTAAAGAATATATGATAAAATAATCATCACAATTTTTGGTCGATAACCATAAAATTATCTTACTTTAAACAACCCGTATTTATAATTGGACAACATTTAAAGTAGGAAAATGTAACAGAAAATTTTGATTGCCTCGTTGAGAACCATGACCTTTGTTGATGCTTGGAGATGGGTAACACAAACTAACCAAACCGATTCAGTAAATTGAATACACTTCTTATTGTCAGATGCCAAATTGTGGCGGTTCCGGTGATGGTCCATACGCGGCCTACCCTGGATATAAAACAAATACAAATAATTGCAAGGATAAATACCAGATAATTGCAAAGGAAATTTCTAAGAGAGGGACAACCATGTGATTAAAAAGAGAGAGGAGGGGGGAGACAGGAGACAAAAGGGTTAGCAACGTTTGGTTTGGAGAGGAAGGGGCTAATTAGGGAAACATAATGAAAATTTGGAGACACTGCAACTGAAATGGGGTATGTCGTAATTGCATGTACATTGTGAAGCCCGTAATATACTATGTGTAAATTCGCGCGATGCACGAAACAAGTGATTGTGATAATCATTTTGTGGGTTAAATTGTTTACTTTGCGTCATCTAAATTCTTGTAATTTCTCTTTATATATAATTAGAAATAACAATTTGTAAGGATATAAAATATTGTAATTCCAAAATAAAAGTTGTGTCGTATTCGTGTCAAAATTATAAGTCGTGTTATCGCATCTTGTCATATTAATCGTATTTTTATTCAAGTTATCATGTTTATGTATGTTTAATTTAATGTAAAATTTAAGAAATTGTTTTATTAATTTTTTGTTATTTTGTGTTCTATTTGTGCCAGCTAAAAAAATGGATCCAACTTAATCATCTTCGTCCCCTATAGAACATCTCTAGCACCATCCCACCAATAAACTCAATGAACTCTAAAGCAAATCCAAATTGGTAGAATGGAAACGAAAACGAAAATCACAGAGAACATAAGAAAATCCAAATCACCCAATCATATTCAAACTAATAGAAGAAATTGAACAAAAAATTGATTGGAAAAAATTGAACAAAAAATAGTATGAATATTTGAATCCACAAGTCAAGTTTGTCAAAATCCAAATTCAAATCATTATTAATATGAAGAACCAACAAATAGAGAATAACTTTCTGAATGAGACTACAATGAAGTAAGAGAATTTTGTTGATTATTCTCATAAATTCAGATCGATGGAAATAACATGGATTGCATATTGTTACTTGTTCAAAAAACTTCTTATGGATATGTAGACCAAATAGACCCCTATTTCTTTGACAATATACTTGTCCTTGCAACATCCTGAGTTGTCACATTCTTGAAAATACAGTCAATTAGGTTTCTTGGTAGCTCACTAATTCCATCAACGCTGTTAACATTAAATTTCATGCTTTCAGTCGTTGTTCTGGGGAAAAAAAGAAAAAAATGGAAGGTAATGTTCAATAGGATCGTAAAGCATGAAAATGAGAAATTAAACTAATCCACCATGTATGGTATACAAAAATCAATTTACCTCATAATGATTGATCTCAACCGATCCACCTGTGTACAAATCAATCAATTATCAATTAAGTAAAAATGGGTATACACTGAGTCATCGCAAATTTCAGTGGGTATCAACAACCACCATGGGTGGGGATTTGGTCTGATGGGTCGTTGCATCCTTGTTGGGTTGGGCCCTTTCTTTTATTTTCTCCCTGGTATTCTCACTTTGTTTGAGCCACATTTCTCCCTCTGCATAGGTCTCCAGTTGGCTGATCTGGGTTCTTGGTTGATTTCTAGTGCTGATTGGTTCAATTGGAGAGTGCTTATTTGGTTTGGAGGTTCACTCTTTGTGGATAAAAGTTTTGCTCCTGATGATTAGGCAATGGTTTCTTCCACCACGATGATTTTTTCATTGATTGGGTTCCTTCGTGCCTTGGTGTAATGGATTATTATAGTAGAGAGAGAGAGAGAGAAGGGAAAAAGTCTTGTATTTGTTAGCCAATCCTACGTGGATGGCCTAATTGAAAAGAGATATAAATTCATTGTATAGCATTTTAATGCAAGTTGGCAAATTCAATCAGTGTGCAATGCATCTGACGTGGACAGTATAGAGATATAGATAGATTTAATGGGTATCCAACGTGGATAGCTTAGGTGAAGAGGACATTAAATGTCTTGTTTTGCATTTTATAGTAGTAATAGATTAGTTATAGACTTTTTGATGCATGGACGAGTTACATAAAATGCCATATCACACATTTAAATTTTTCAAAAAAAATATTACTTTATTTACATATTTAATGTCCTATAGATTAAATCTATCTAAAATTTATATGTAAATATTTGGATAGATAAAAATTTCAGGACTAAAAAGTTAAAAATAAAAAGAGATGGTTTTTCTTAGAAAAATGGCTGATAAAATAATGTCAAGATAAAAAGAGCATTGTTTATTTTTTTTATAAAAAATAGGTAAAACAATGATACAAACTAATGACAACACAAAATAGAAGAGCTTTGTTTAATTGAGAAAAATTATTCTTCAACTTTGACAAAGAAATAATTAATTATCATAAATTATTAAGGACCTAATATGAAGTTTATTGTTACCAACTCATTAAGTTCACCAACAATTGCTCAATTTCATCTCCTCATTTGTTATTGATACGTGTCTACTCATAGAAATGCTCAAAGTTGCGAACTTATGGACACACACACACACATATGTGTGTGTGTATGTGTGTTGAGAGAGGGAGAGAGAGAGAGCCTCATATTCTCTGGCTGATTGAAAACATTCCCAAAAGTTCAAAACGAGAGAGACAAAGAGGGAGAGAAATTGAATCAAGTGCTTACCTATCTATGCACTTTGTCTAGACACAATGTCGTAAGGATACATTCAATTAATGTCTAAAATCAACATGCATTCACTATTGTGGATTTTGGTTCATTGATGATATTCGAAAAAGAAAAGTGGACTCTTTTGAAACATCTCATAAAGAAATAATGGAATCTTAATTCAAAATCGAGGGAATATAATTTAAATGGATGTAAAAATCTCTTATATATGAACACAAATGTCTATTCCAGAAAACACCATTGCTTCAATCTCATACCTAATCATGTGCCAGAAGATTGCTATTAACAATAAAAGTAAATAAAAGGAACATAAAGGGGAAAAAACAAAAGACGCATGCATCTTGAATGAGCAACACATTCAATAACTTCTTCACTTTTTTATTATACATATATGTATATAGGTAAATACACACACACACACACAGAAATATATACATAAACACATCTACTGTTACAAAAGAAAGTAAACGAATACCAAAACAGTAGGTAGACAAAGGATGAATTAAAGTAGAAGTCACACTCTAATATCATTAACAATAAGACTTTATATAGGAATATACACCAACAACTATCTCCACTAATATAGCCATGTGTAGGCAAACTAGTGTTATTGACTAGGTAAGAACTAAGCCATGTGCAACAAAAACTAAAACAATAAATATTTCTAATATTCCCTCCCTTAAATTGAAAGTTTTCAACATTTAGTTTTAAAAAAATTTCATGGCACCCTTACTCAAAGTGGATTTTCCAAAGTGCAAACACGAAGTAACTTTCTTAACTTCGAACATAACCAATTTAAGGGGCATGGTTAGTATATCAGTAACCTGGTATTTACTTCTATAGTAAATGAGGTCAATAATTCCTTCCTTCGTGAGGTACCTTAGTAGTGATACTTCACATCTATATGCTCTCTTCTATAATGGAGAATAGAATGTTTAGAGAGTTTGATTGGAGAACTATTGTCACAATAAATTGTAGGAGGTCCTTATTGTTTGAAGTTCAACTCTTCGAGTATTTTCTTAACCAAACAACTTGGCAGGCACACAAAGTTACAACTATAAACTCATCTTTAGTAGTTGATAAAGTAATAACTGGTTGCTTCTTTGATGACCAAGAAATAGCTCCCTAATATAAAAATATATCCTGAAGTGCTTTTTTTATCAACTAAATTTATGGCATAATTACTATCACTAAAGTCGATCAAATTTGACTTTTTCCCTTGTAGTAGAATAACCCATAATTGTAGTTACCTTGCAAGTACCTAAAGATTCTCTTAGCAGCTACAAGATGCATCTCCTTCGGGCATTCTATATACCTGTTAATCAAACTTATTATGTGCATTATATCAGGTCTTGTTTCAATCAAATACATTAAGCTCCCCATGATTTTCTTAAAGAGATTGATGTCAATCTTCGTTCTTTCAGAATATTTAACAAGCTTCAAACCAAACTCAGTTGGTGTGCTCACATGATTGCAATTCTTCGTCTGAAATCTACCTAAAATTTCTCTCACATATTTCTTTTGAGAAATAAAAATTCCAGTAGCAGATTACACTACTACTATACCAAGAAAATAATGCATTTTTTCAAGATCAGGCATATCAAATTCAACCATCATGGACCCCTTGCATTCTTCAAACATAGCACTGTTATTTCGAATGTAGATTAAACCATCGGTATATAATCATACAATTATTATTTTCCCCCATCTCCATTTTAATAAAAAGTGTATGCTCATATGGACATTTGTGAAATCTTTCCCTAAAAAATAAGCATATATGCGACTATACCAAGCTCGTGGGGCTTATTTTAGTTCATACATAGTATTTTCACATCCAACTGGAAGATGGGCCACGAGTTTCGTGTTGTTAGTGCAATTATTAACCTGATTGTGTCATGCCTTGCAACAGGATTACAAACGTCTTTGTAATCAATGCTAAACTTTTTCTTATAGCCTTTAGTTACCAAGCACATTTCGTATTTATCAATCTCTCCATTATCCTTTATTTTTTTCATGTACACCCACTTGACACTGATTATCTTTTTCCCTTTTAGAAGATTAGTCATCTCCTAAGTATTATTTCTTTCAATACCTGCAATTTCGTCATCCATAGCCTCCTGCCACTTTGATTCTTTGATAGCAACATCGAACGCTACATGATCACAATATGAAAATATAGCAAAATGTGCAAGTTGATCTTCATATCGTTCAATCCCAATTACTTCATAATAGGGCACCCATGTTGGTATTTGTTTTGCTCATTGAGGTTGTTGTTCATCTTTTGCTTCAGCTACAGGAGGACTTTTGAGGATCTATTAGATCGCCGTGAATAACTACTGGAACTAGTTGTTGCTCGTCCTCCTCAGGCTGCTGCCTTATATCTCCATTTTCACCGTCAAAATCTACTGGAATTTATTGTCCAACAACATTGTTTCTCCATGACTAGATTTTGTCTTCATCAATACAACATCACGACTGATAACAATTTTCTTGTTAATAGGATTGTGAAATTTGTAAGCTTTTGATTGATCACTAACACCAAGAAAAATGTATTTTTCTCCTTTGCCATCCCTCTTTCTTCTGTTCGCATCTGGAATGTGGGCATATGCAATACACCCAAAGTTATGGTCTTTTTGAGATCATTGGGCTTTGTGTCTAGGTTTACAATTGATGCTTCGGTATGTCTTTATTCTATAGAGATAATATGGTTCTTTTTTATCGGCGAACAATGTCATAAATGGCTCAGAAGTTGGAGAGTCATAGTGTGTTGAGTGCCCCAGGGGCACATTGGTAATTTCAGTGCCTTTTCTTAGCTGGGGGAAACGCAACAGTCGCTTTGGTACTCGGCATGCGTGCATCGCGATTAGTATTTTGGAAAGAGAAAAGCCATTTTACACCACAAAACATCCGTTTCCTCTCTTTCTCTTTCATTTCAAAAACCTACGCAACATTGAAGAACGGTTTCCTCAAGTTCGTCTTTCATTACAAGCACACTTGTCTACTTCTCTGTTGTTTTATTGTGTTTTCTCAATTTTTATTCTTGATTATTTTTCTAAGTTTCCATGTTCTAAACATGGTGTACATCATTACTGAGGGCACTATTGAATAATTTAAACTTGATAATCATGCCCCTTCGTGGGTTGTTATTGATCTTGTTGAGGGCCCACGTGGGCTTTTGGCACTTCTTAAGGGCCATTGATTACCTTCCATTTCTATAGCTGAATGTGGGGTGATTTTACCCCTAAGTGGGATATTCCTTGAATTATGACAATACTTAATGTGGTCCCTGTCAATGTTTCTCCGAACACGTGAAGGATCATTAATGGTGTCAACCGCATTAATGAATTACATGGGATCAATCTTGGTATTATAAAAATCATGTGTTGTTATATATGGGCTACGACTCGTGAGGGTACCTACTATATAAAAATGAGGGTGGCCAATCGAGCTCTAGTTATGAATATTCCTGACTATAATAAAGATTATTGGGACCATGGGGTCATCATTAGGAATTGGCAACATGCCTCTCTTCCCAAGGGTCAGGTATATCAAGGGTCGAGGTGTCCTCAGGAGGGGCAAGGTATAAGTTAGGTTATAATGGTTGTTTTGTTCTCTTACACCTTTTGTTTCGTTTGATTGATTATAATTTCTTTTTCTCTTTTTTGAGCAGATAATAGCAAGAAGAAACGTCCTCGTGACAGTGAAGTTAACTTCGTTGACTTTCAGAAAGTTTGGGCAATTCAATAAAAGTTTGGATTTGCTGACCATCCCAGGTCGTCGTCTTTATTTTTTGGCTATAAGAGTTCTACTACCTCTTTTATTGCGAATCCAGCGAAATAATCTTCGACTATCCCAATTGCATCGGACGATCCAGGGGCTTCAGCTAGCGAAGGATACAATTTTGAGGTCTCAAGCGAGGACGGACTCTCTTCATCTTTTGAACCTTTAGACATTTCAAACGCCCTTCATCTTGAAGAATTAACTGACATTATGGCAATAAAGAGTAAAGTAGTTAATCAGATAAATGCAAGTTTGAATATCAATAAGACTACTGCTCATCAGTAGAGCAAGGACAAGGAACTTGTTCGGTTGACGATAAAGAAGATTGAGGTTGGGGTCCATCAAATACTTTGGATCTAGGTGATTTACCATTAAAGGATCATGAATATCTTTCAAAGAGATTAAAAAAATTCCATGCTCCTTATGACCCACTGGTGGCTGTAGGGAAATCGAATTCTAATAAGGGCAAGGGTGTTGCCCAATCCGTGGTCACTCAACCCGGGCTTGCTCGTGACCAGATTTGGTTGGAAGTTTTTCCCGCTGATAGGGTTGTTGCTTATGTCCTAACCCGTGGTCTTCTTCTTAAAAGTAATCATAAGCTTTCCCTTTTAAGTTTGTCACATAATTCAGTTTTCATCCTTATTTTGTCAAAAATTATTTAATTTTTCGTTATTTGTCGTTATCATTTCTAATTGACTATGATTAACTGTTAGAGAATAATGATGTTTTGAAAAAATCTTCTATCGGATTAGAGGTGGCTTTCGAAAGTCTGATAAAATCCTTGTCGGATGCTCAATCAGTTAATGCGGCATAAATTATCGAGAAGAAGTTGGAGCAGAAGTTTGAAGATTTTGAGGGTGAGAAGATCATTCTTTAGGAGAGGATTGACGACTCGAATGCCTTATCCGCTGCAACTAATTTCTTTAAAAGAGATGTCGAGAAAGCAAAAATTGATGCCAAGAATGCCAGGAAAAAGGATGATGAGGCTAAGCCCAAAGCCGGATATGACATTTTCACGTATGGATGGGATGGATCTTTTATCAAGACCAAAGATTAAATTAAATACCCGAGGAAGGTATTTTTTAAGAATGGTTGGAACCAAGCTCTTACGAAGGTCGTTGTTGCTAAAGACTCCGACATATTCATGTAACACCACACAAGTACCCCCTCCTCATGGTGAGGAGTAAGAGGACGTTGAAGGGGATGTCGAAGAGAACTGGCTGCTAATAATTCTGTTTAGTCGCAGGTCAAGGAAGCTATTGTAACCGATCAACTAGAAATGATGGTTGTTTCCCAAACCGTTGAGAAGGAGAAGGTTGACAAGGATGCCCCTAAGAGTTGTTTAGGGACCTTTTTACTCTCTTTTTCTTCGAACGTTATAAGGGTTCGCCCCTTTTTAATTATTTTAATGAATACCTCATTTCGATTCAACTATTGTCACTTGTTTGTTATTTTTGCGTGTCTTCTATTTTCTGAGCATATATGTCCGACTAGTTGTTTATGGAGTTTAACGTAAGACTTGCAACGCTGGTTGCTGTTCGAATTATTTTCAGGAAAGACGTGGAAGACTATTTGTTGTTAGTCATAATGAAGATGATGATCTTGACTAACCCTTAGACCTTAATGTGTTTGCTCAAGAAAATGAGGCATACTTGGATCTCCGTTGCCTTTTTCATTGGGCATTTGTAGATAATGCCGCTTTCCATGACATGATTTTTACTTCCCAAGGTAGTAATAAGGATTCTTTAGCCAATATGAAGGCCGACTTTGAATGGAAGATTGTTGATCTTAAAAGAGAGAGAAGAGTTGATGAGAGACTAGCCGCCATTGAATCTACTTATTCGAGAAGAAATTTCATTCGGTATGCTGATCTAGTGGGCGTCACTATTCTTGAGAAGAAGAACAATGGTATGAGGGTTGAGCAAAAAAGATGAAAAGGGAAGATTTCCTTTAAATTAAATTAATAATCTCTGATACCAATTTGATGAATGGATGATGGTTCTCAAAATACCAAAATTTTAAATTTCTTTCAAATTTAAATTATACTTCTTAAATGAAGCTTCCATTCAAGTTCAAATTCAAACAAATTAAATTAAGAAAACTTAGTTAAAGATTAACATGAATTTTGCCAAATTAATAATTCCAACTTGAATTATAGTAAACTAAATTACCCAAATGAATTAAGCACCAATTACACCATTTTTTTATGATTAAACCAATTTTATCTTGTAAAACCTAAGCATGCATCTATGTGATAATTTGCAAGATAAAAATACACAACCAAAATGCGGCAATGTATGAGGAAAACCCACAACGGAAAAAACCACAGACGGACCATCCACAAGTCCACTAAGTACGGATTTTATACAAGTACACGACATAAGACTTACTCAACGACTCGAGGCCCTCCAAGACTTGACACCCTTCATTGCTTCCACCTCTGCCTAGTGACAACGCATGAGTCCACCTACGTCTCGAAGTCCACCGATGGGGAAATTCTTTTGTCAAACATACGAAGTCCACCGTATGTACACCAACGAACACGGAATCCTCCACTAGAAATAATCTTCAATGATGTTGGAAATGATAAACCCGATGCCAAAAACTGATCTCAAACATGTATCATGTTGAAGTTTGGATCATAAAATAGTTTGGGTGTAAAACTTGGTTTTTGTCTTGAAAATTATGCCATGAATTAAAAAGAAAAACTCTTAGACTTTTTTAAAGGTTTCTCACCTTTTGGAACATGGAAAAAGTCACTAAATAAAATTTAATCCCGCAATACATAAAATGGGTGGGAAAAGTAGTAGGGAATTACATGAGAAAACTGGTTGAAAATTGTCATTTTTTTTCAAAACTCACTTCGGTCGTTCGAATAACAAACAATCTCGTTCGAATGACATTTCAAACGAGATATTAGCAGAAACTAAAAATGGCCTCGCTAGATGTCTCGTTTGAACGACATCAAAACCTCGTTCGAACGACCTGGGAAAGTCGTTTGAATGACGTGGGAAAAATAAAAAAAAAATTCTTGAAAAAAGTATAAAGTCAATTTAAAATAATTTTAGCAAAAATTCTAACACCTAATAAAAAAAATTCCAAGGCTCAATATAATATAAGCATTCACACTTGAGAAATGTTTGGGATGTTGATGATGAAAACTCGGCACGAAACACGACATAGGATGTGATCACTTTGACTTGGACGCTATGTCTTCAACAAAAAGGTCATAGGCTTGAAAGGTCACATATACAACTTCTATCATATGACTCACATAGTTTTGTCCAAAATTAAGCCAACACTACAAATTGACTCAATTGAAAATTTGTACTTACAAATCTTCCCCTTTGGCTATTCCAGATAAAATCTAAAATAAAAATTCTATGGGCCATCAAGCTCATTTAAAAGACTTAATCCCATCTAAAAAAATACAGACGCTTGACCGACACATATTATGCGAAGCTTTGAATTAAAAATTTTGCTGCATGGATGAAAACCTGCCCACTTAACACACCATCAAATGCATGGGGAATTTCACAATATAAATTGCATAACTAAATTCCCCTCCTTTGTATAACAATGTTTACTTAAGAAAGACATCTCCCCCCTAAGTGAAATCTCCCTAAATCTAAAGAGTTAGATACCATTTCTTCACCTTTTTGTTTAGGAATAGACAAAGATCATTTGCATAAAATAATTAATTTCTCCCCAGTTAAACAAAATTTCCCCCTAAATGAGACAAGGACTAAGTATAAAGGAAAAATAACTATATCATGCAATGGTGTATAGTGATCTAAGAATAACAAAGCAAAATGGCAAAACAACAACAACTAATCCACATAAAGCACAATAAATATGAATTATGATACAATAGCAAAATGATAACAACTAGAATGAACTAAGATAAGCATAGGATATCAATGAAAAAATGCAACAAGATAGATACATATATGAACCAATAACATAGAAGGACTAGATGAAAAGGCAAAGACTCAAAGAAAATTATACCACATATATATAAGCACTAAAATATATTAATAAATCATAAGGACACACATATATAGGTATAAGGACCACGCAAGACATTAAACATGATAAGCTTTCCACGCTCATATCGAATAAATGTGTCTAAACCAAGTGTGGTATATAGAATGAATGGGTGTGATCTAGAGACAGTAGAGTTATGACCCAATCACTTAACAATGTTCACGGAGTTCTATTTGATTGCAAAACTTTATTAACTAAGATTTAGCCTCATGTGACAAGATAACATGAACTTAAAGAACAAACAAGCACAATGTACATAAACCTAGAATTTTGATGATTCTATAAATCAATAGAGTCATAACATAATAAGCATAACTAGGATTCATTGTTCAAAGCCGTTGATTTTCAACTAAACACCCTCAAAAGATAAACATATTACATATTTGTTTTTCTTTCTCAATTCTTTTGAAGCCATTTCTTTTAAATGATCAAACTAAACTATGTTGGCTATTGATACCAAAAATTATCCTGCTATATGGAACAATCATGTATGAACACGTGTCATTTAGCTGAGCATTAACCCAAGTCAACAAGGACGATGCACCGACCAATTGAAGAAATTCCGCCAACAAGTTAAAGAAGCCCGACCAACAGCAGGAAGACCGACCAACAATGATAGAAAATCATCAACACCCTCAAAGGGTTATAAATACATTGTAAACCCTACATCTAAGGGACATGAGAAAAATGAGAAAAGAGGCAATTGAACAAGCCTAAGGCTATACACAACAGTGGACATAGGATCTTTCTTATAGCCGAATCACTTTAAAATTTCTTTGTCTCTTTTCTTTATATATATCTGTGATCAATTAATTAGGACAGTCTATTTTTTTTGCATCAACAGATTGGCTCCATCTGTGGGAACGTATTTCTAATCGTTCTCATTCATTCAAACACCTAAATGGCTGATATTCCTAAATCAAGTCTCAGGAACGATGGCATTCCACCTGTCCCTTCTACCCCACCAATGACGAATGAATTAACTGGAATTTTGGCAAGTCTTGCAAGAGGCCAAGAAGCTATGCAGGACACTATTAGGTAACTCGCACAAACTCTTCAAGCAGGAGCACCTGCTCTGTGTGTCCATGAACATATGCCAACGTCACCACTAAGAGTTAGTAGGATAAGTCAGTCAAGAACTACAGGGGATACATCCTATCGTCCAGGATCCAATTCACTATCTAGGACGTCAAAATCTTTCAATACACAGTCCTACTCTCTAAAAAGGCTAAGCACCTTAGAAAAGCTAAGTTGTGCTTCTCCCTTTGATCATTTGGAACCCAGAGGGAACAGAAATATTCCTAGGGTAATGTCAGGAAACACTCGACGACCATCTGATCGAAGGGAAGGATCTACCCCATCTAGATAAGACGTCCGATATACTACTTGAGCCGAGCAACCATCCTAAGAGGAGAGTTTAGCGAGCAAAAATATAGCAACGCATAGATCTGATGCTAGTAAAAATGCTTGGAAAGGTTTTATCCAAAGATCAGAAGACCGGCTAGGATAGATGGCTAAGTCCAAAAACTCACTACAAAGAAGCTTTGTAAAAGAATATCCCTTTGTGCAATCAAGTGGATTTTCCCACTCCATCAAAGTTCAAAGCTCCAGTAGTTACACCCAAATACGAAGGGAAAACTGATCCAGTCCTCCATATAGAATAATACGAAGAAGCAGCTGATATTTATGAAGTTCCCGACGAAATGAGGTGTAGAACATTCTCTGAAATAATTATTGGATCTGCCCAAATCTGGTACAATAGCCTCCCTCGAGGGAATATTTTCAGCTTCCACCAGTTAGCCGAGCTATTTATTAGCAACTTTTATTTTGGAGTCAACCATATAAAAAAGGTAGCGTATTTTCTTAGTATGCAATAGAAGGAAGGAGAAATCACCAAGGATTACATTACTCGTTTCAACAACGAGAAGCTGGAGGTCGTGGATTATGAAGAAAAAACTGTTATAACATCCCTTAGGAGTGGATTGGTCCTTGAGAAACTCTATTATACACTTGCTAAAGATCCCCCAAAGACCATGGCAGAGTTGATGGTCAAAGCACCCAAAATTATGAATGCCGAGGAAGCAATGGCAGCTAAGAGGAGCTCAGGAGTAAAAGTTGAGGGAAAAAATGGCAAGAAGGATCACAAAGATTCCAAGGCGCACAGGGAGTCAAAATAGAAAGGAATTATAGAAAAACTCAAGAAATATCACAACTACACTCCACTAACCATGGGCATTCATCATGTCTTAGAGGAGATCAAACATAACAAAGATGTTCGTTGGTCTGAAAAGTTGATAAGTTCCCCTACCAAGAGGGACAAAAATAAATACTGTGAGTTCCATAAAGACCATGGTCACACGAAAAATCGTTGCATTGCTCTTCAAAATGAGATTAAAACTCTCATCCGAAGAGGAAAATTGAACCAGTTTGTTGATCGATAGAATACTAAAGAAGCTCGGCATAGATCAAGATCCTCCTATCGACCTAGAGAGGAAAAGAAGATGGCTCATAAAGACGATCAGGATGATGATCCCGACTTGCCTAAAATGCCCTGATAACCAGAACGTGAGGTATTCACACTTAGTTTTGGTTCTTTTAATTGCCAAATGATTACAGGTGGAGATGCAGGAGGGGGAGATCATACATCATAGTGAAAAGCTTACATCAATGAGGAGTAAGCTTGCTCGTATATACAGAGGATTAATCTTGCCGAGGAAAACAGACCAATGAAGGTTAATAAAGACAAGCTGCTAATAGGATTTTCTAAAAATGATCTATCAGGAGTACTGTACCCCCATGACGATCCTTTGGTAATTAAAATCAGAAAGGAATATGTCATTGTCTCTAGAGTGTTAATAGATAATGGTAGCTCGGTAGATATCATCTTCTATCCTTATTTCAATAGCTTGAAATTTAATCTCAACCAGTTAGAACCCTATCACCGACCACTAATAAGTTTCACAGGTGATAAAGTTTTTCCTTTGGGAACCATTAATATGGAAGTGATGATTGGTACATGGCCAGCTTGTCGAACAGAGAAAACCCGTTTCCTTGTAATGGATAAAAATGTCCATTCAACGTATAATATAATTATAAGAACAGTTGGGTTGAAAAATTTAGTGGTAGTGCCTTCTACTTTTCATCAATGCTTGAAGTTTCTGACCAACTTTGGTGTAGGAGTCATGAAAGGTGATCAAAAAGTAGCTTGGGAATGCTATTATTCATCTGCCAAGCAGGAAGAGTGTAATACCCCATATTTCTAAGGATATTTAATTAAATTAAATTGGTGATCTAGGATTTAATTAAATGGATGGTTTGGAATTTATTTGATTCGATGATTTGGAATTTATTTAATTTAGAGATATTATTTAATTTGGTCATTGAGAGTAAATCGGTTCAATTTCAATTTAATTTCACGCGTGTCGTATTTTGAGATGGAATTAAGATGATTTTTTAAAGTGACTCGGATGGTGATTTTGAGGTTACGGTTGGTTCCGAAAGGGTCAAAATAGTCGAAAAAGTGTACTCAGGTGTACAGTTTGGGTCTCGGGATGATTTTGGACCAACATGGCATCGTTTAAGGGCATTTCGGTCATTCGGGAGTTGGAGGTTGAGAGAACTCCGAAAATATTAAGTTTATATCTGCCATTAGAGAGAAGGGCTAGGGTTAACACAATCACAATAGAAGAGAGGCCATTGAAGAGGAAGCGGAAGAGAAAGCCAAAGCTTCCTACACAGTTTTTCGCCCCGAACGCAACGGAATCGAGATCGGAGCGAGGGGAGAACAACCACACCATCATATTAATGAAATTCAGACCTGCCTTCGAGAGGCAAGTATTTAAATGGAAATTTATATTAAGCATGTTATACTACCCATGTAGATTAGGGTTTGATTTCATGCTTTTGGAAGTTTTATATGAATTTGGGAGGATTTAATTCATAAATTAAAGTAGGAATGCGTGGAGAGATGTTCCTTAATGGTGATAATACGAAATCAATGGATTTGGTTTGATTAATAGGATATAAATCTGAGGTCTTGATTAATAAATATGATGAGCAAGAGAAAATTAGGGTTCTATGTTCATCAAAGGAGAATTTGATTCTTGGATTGAATCTTTGATGTTTTTGTGTAAACTTTTCATTGGAAATTATCCCTATATGAAGATAAAAGGATATTAGAATATATTTGATGATTAATATTAAATCTTGATGGATTTTTGGTTGAGGAATATGAATCTTGAATGACTTAGGGTTTAATTAGTGAACACAAGTTGTCAATCTGCCAGAATTTTTAACGTAACTTTAAACGTATGCCATTTCAATTGTACTTAGAATTAGAGTGATATCCTTACATTCCTGGAAATATCTATCTCTTATCTTTCTAATTATATTGGAATCGGGCAAATCGGAGTTTTGTAGAGGGAGTAATTGATGTTTTACTATAGGGTGTTTGATCTGCCAGCATAGTAATCTGCCAGAATTTTTAACGTAACTTTAAACGTATGCCATTTCAATTTTACTTCGAATTAGCATGAGAGCCTTACATTTCTGGAAAGTTCTATCTCTTATCTTTATAATGAGCTTGGAATCATGTCAATTGGTGAGAAGAGTGCGCTTGCGTTCAAATAAGGAAGTTATTTAATTAAACTCAGTTTTTATCAATTAAGTCCTAAACATGCATCTAGGTGTGATTGTTGATGATAAAATCAAGCAGGAACATTCAAACACACACAAATGAGAAAAAATCCTCCAAATGGGCAAAACCTTTTATTTTCATTATAATTTTGTAAGAAAACGACTTACACGGATTACAATGAAAATATGTGACACAGAAATACCCTTGGGTGTCGGTTCTGTTGTCGTCGGCTGGAACTATCCCTTTCCAGTAGGGCAGTAATGAAGAAGAGAACGGCTTCTTCACAAATTACTCCAGATGAGTAAATGATCCTCTTGAAGGATTAAAGATTCACACACATATATGCGAATGGTTTTGTGAATCAAAAAGGTTTAGAAAACCTTAAGAAGATGAAGTTTTATTCGGGACTGTGTTCGCAGAATTTTGAGATCGCAGAAAAACTTGAAAATCGTATAGAAGGAGAACAGATATTTATACAAAAATCGAGGCGGTGGCTCGTTCGAACGAGACAGCCATATCGCTCGAACGAAGGACAAAAGTCTTTCGAACGAGATCGCACGACATGTCTATTTCGCGCGAACGACATTCAAAGTCGTTTGAGTGAGCTCGTCGTTCAAGGCACTTCGCTTCTACACTTAGAAAAAATTCTGCTTTTGATAAAAAATTAATCCAGGCTTCAAAAATAATTTTCTAAAAATTTTTCCAAATATTTATGCAAATATTAAAGCTCCAATAAACCATTTTACCGATAGAGTGTAGTGGAGTAGTGGGAATGAGTCGATCAGCACGTCGCATGAAGCATGATGCACGTGATGATAATGAATGCATTGAATTCGGAAAAAGGCCGTCGAGGTTGATCTTGTTGACGTGCCGAATGTAGCGATATCAGACATACAAACTGTGATCTAGGAGAAAACAGAAAATTCCTAGATTCTACCCCGGACACTTATAAAATTATGTCCTTACAAATCTCCCCCATGTCTATGCCGGTACCTACATAAAAAAATCCGAATTATGCAATCAAATGACATACAAGATAATATCCCCATTAAACCCTCAAACTGAGAATACTACTTGACATGTCTTTCAAATCTTCAGCTCTTCAGAAACTTCCAAAGCTTTTCTCATCAGGGTGTGTAATCCAATAATGAACAATGTTGTACCTACACACATGAGATAAAGTAAATACCCGTGACAAGCAACAATTTGAAATATAATGATATTGAAAAATTGATGATCAATTAAGCTTAAGCAAATCATTCATAAATCAACCAAACACCAAAACAATTCTCCCTCATAATTCTTCTCCCCCTTTTTATGATGTCCTCAAATAGACAGAAATGAGAAGCATAAATGAATGCACATGGAGAATGACACACAGAAATAAACTGCTATTTTTGTATTTTTCAAAAAATTTCACACATAGTATACAACAAAGAATCACACCATGAAAGAACACAAAAACAACCAAGTCGATGATAGCGTAAATGTAGGGGTGTGATCAAATTCGATAGGAAAATCAATGCATACAAACAGGACATATGTGCACGATGAATATCGGATACTCCTAACGAATGAACTCAAACTCTTCATTTGGTGTAAAAAAAGGTGGTAATATAAGACATTGACTCAATCAAATCAACAAATCAAAGCTCAAAGTGATTTCCACACTAATAACGTCCAGAACTATTTCATGCTTTTTTCAGAACTTTCAAGGAAATGCAAACCCATTTATAGTCTCCAACCAAACTCCCTCAGATATATATTTTGAATAAAGGGGTTCTAAATTCTCAAACTTTGGAGAATTGATGATGAAACCTAATGGCCCATATTTGGCATACATTGCTTTTTATTGCCTTTAAATTTTTTCGGCCTCTTTTAACCTCTTTGGACCCCGGATAATAAAATTCCTCAATTTTTTTGGTCCTTTTTAACGGTGGCTTAGAATCTCAAAGGCTAAATGAACCTTTCGCAGCTCGTCCGCATTTTCAAATAAACACACAGTCTAACCAAAATGATTTTTACATGCATTCTAATCTTGTCAAGTTTTATCGCAGATGGTTAGTTGTATACACAGAATTGAGATGAAAACACTCAAGCCAATATGTAATAGACAAGTACAATAATCAAATAAAGTGGTGCATTGTGCAATAAAGGAGATAGGAGTCAAACATGTAGGAAGATATCACTAATTACATCTCAAAGACTCCAAACAATGTAAAGCACATGGATGAAATAATATAGCGTCTCAAATATCTATCAAACAGTCGCAGGGATAAATGGAATGAAATTATGACTCGGCTATCTTAAATTCTCATCCATAAAAGGTGCAAATAAAATACAAAAAACTTTTTCGATTTTTCAAAAAAAAATTATAAAATAAAAATCTTTTTGGATTTTTCAAAAAAATAAATATCTATACAACAAAGCAATAATACATATAAAACAAACTAGCAGAAGCATATGATATGAACATAAAAAAAGAAATCCTATCCTAGACACAGACCAACCCCTCAGTCAACTGTGCAAATCACCAAAGACTTCCTAAGACTCTCAAATCTAAGGGCATCTAAAGGTTTCATGAAAATATCGGCTAACTGACGGTCGGTGGGTACGAAAATCAGAGATACGACTTTCTCCTCAACTAACTGACGTTTAAAGTGCTCGCGTATCCTGATGTGTTTTGTGCGTAAATGTTGGACTGGATTACGGGATATGTGTATCGCACTCGTGTTATCACAGGAAATAGTCATGGTGTCCTGTGAAATCCCATAATCCTCCAAAATTTGCTTCATCCACAAGAGTTACGTGCAACAACTCCCGGCGGCGATGTACTGAGCCTCTGTGGTGGATAAAGAGATGGAATTTTTCTTCTTGCTCAGCCAGGAGACAAGAGCAGAACCATAATAGAAACACCCACCAGAAGTGCTCCTACAACCATCTACATCCCCAGCCCAATCGGCATCCGAATAGGCGAACAAACGGCCATCGGCATCAAAGGATTACCAAATACCGTATGAGTGAGTCCCACTCACATATTTAATAATACGTTTTAGAGCAAGTAAATGTGACTCTTTCGGGGACGCCTGATTTTGCGCACAGACTCCAACACTAAAGGCTATGTCGGGAAGACTGGCACTCAAGTAGAGAAGACTACCTATCGTACTCCGATACAAGGTTTGCTCTATATCCTTGCCTGAAGTGTCCTTACTAAGCTTGGTAGTGGTAACCATAGGTGTACGTGCATGCTTAGCGGAGTCTAACCCAAATTTCTTCACTAAGTCTCTAGCATACTTAGATTGGGAGATGAACATCCCATCCTCTAGCTGACGAACCTGGAGACCAAGGAAGAAAGTAAGTTCACCAACCATGCTCATCTCAAACTCAATTTTCATTTCGTCCTCAAAGTGATGAGCATGTTGGGAGCACATGGATCCAAAGACTATGTCGTCCACATAGACCTGGGCGACCAAAATAGCACCGTCATCTCTCCTGACGAAGAACGTCATATCAACTCCCCCTCTCTTGAAGCCACGAGCTAAGAGATAGGAAGTAAGCCTCTCGTACCAAGCACGGGGTGCTCGCTTCAAACCATACAAGGCTTTCCTCAGATAGTAGACGTGTTCCGGGTGCTTAGGGTCTTCAAACCCTTTCGGTTGTTCCACGTAAACCTCCTCCTATATAATGCCATTTAGAAAGACACTCTTGACATCCATATGATATAACTTGAAGCGCAGATGACATGCGATGGTGAGTAGTAAGCGGACGGACTCAAGCCTTGCAACATGAGCAAATGTCTCCCCAAAGTCTACACCTTCTATCTGTGTGTAGCCTTGAGCGACCAACCTAGCCTTGTTTCTGATTATGGTACCATTTTCATCCATTTTATTCTTAAAAATCCATCTGGTACCTATCATATTAGTCTCACTAGGTCGGGGGACAAGTTCCCAGACATTATTATTTTTAAATGTAATACCCCGTAATTTTAATGACTTTTAAAATGGGTTATATTTTAAATTAATGGATTAATTGGATCTTATTATAAATTAATTCATTTGGCTTTTATCCGAATTGTGGATATTAAAATAGATGATTCTGAATATTACTTAAAGATATTTAGGTAATATATGAATGTGATGTCATTGATATGACGGTATGATATAAATTCGGTAATTTGAATTTTTAGTCAGACGCGGTATGGGACGTGTCGGGACTAATTTATTAAATTAAAAAGGAAATTTATTTTCTATCGACCTTATAGTCATTTTGACTGCGTCGTTGCGTCCGGAATGTTCGAAATAGTCAAAAAAGTCTATTTGGATGTTAATTTTGAGTCTCGGGTCTTTTGGAAATGAAAAGACAACCCAAAAGGACATTTTGATTATTTTTACAAGGGGGATGAATAGTAATTTCGGGTTTTGTCTTATTATAAGTATTTGGAGATTAGTGTATGTAGGTTCATTTCATCTCTTCTACACAAAATTGAAAAGTCATCTTCTTAGGGAGAGTGGAAGGTTGCTTGGAAAGAAAAAGAAGTTTGCTTGGGAAGGAGGAGAACCAAAGGTCAAAGATCACCACCACCATCACCACTTGTGTTATTCAACTCCAAAGGATCAGATCTTCATTAGAGGCAAGTGTTTGATATTTGCAATTGAAGTTCGTATATTGTCCATGTTAGGATAGTTATAAAAAGAGATTATTTTCATGCTTGGAAGATGAAAGGATATAGTTGTTAATGGATTTTTGGAATCTAAAAATATATAGGAATTAAACTCATGTCGTAGGTAGTTAGTAATTCAATAAATATTCATCAATCTGTGGAAGAAATTATGAAAATAATTTAGTGTTCTTGAAGATAATATGTTGATAATTTTCTGGAAAAAGAGGCAAAAACGAGTGGAATGAGAAGAGCCAATTTGGAAGGTTTAGATCTTCTTTTTGAGTGCATTTGGATGAGATTTAATAAAAGCTCAAAACACATACCTGACTCAATTTTTCGTGTAGAATCCAAATCTGAAGTCGGATTGATGATTTGAATAATTTTTGGATCTGATTTTTCTGAGTATTTAAAATATGAGAATTCATGATGTTGTTTCTTTTTAATGTTGGTTCTTATCCCAAAACTTTTGTAGATCTTCGGTGATTATTAATGGGATATTATGGGACTTAGAGAAGATCAGTAAGCCCTAGTTAAGATTTGAATTAATTTGATTGGGATTTAATTGATTAGAATTATGATAATTAAAGTTAAAGAGATTTCGGTTGCTAGATTCATGATTGGATTCTAATATGTTTGTATGAGGATTAAGGATAGTTCAAGTAGGGGAGATTTAATATAACACCTGGGTAGCCTTAGGGTTACAATTTAAACATCAAGGACTGAGTTTAAGCTCATTATTGATTTCGCAAGGGCGGAGTGTAATACAAGAGCGTAGTGGTATGGATCCTGAATAGAGATGGGAGTTTAGAACACATTTGGTTAAAAGAGGGGATGAGGTTATTCTGATCGCATATTTGAAGTTGAGGAACCTCCTCGATCGACAAAGTTAAGTAGTAGTGTATTGGAGGGGTACCTTGTTTGGATTTCGCTTTGCGAGACGCTCCGTGCATGAACCTTAACGACGTCGGGAGTGGAGAGATGTTATAGGATGCGAGGATAATTAAATTATGAAGTAAAGATATGATATTTTAATACGTGGAATTTAAAAGAGATATAATGCTACGTATGGGAATTATCTTAGGGTAGTGATATTACCTTATTGATATTATATTATAGGTATGATAATACCTATTTGATTGATTGATGATTTATGTGTATGGCATACCTAGCTTACTTGCTATCGGTGGGAGGTTTGCGCGTGAGGGCAGTCATATCCTGATGAATCCATGGGATCTTTGATTTGTCGCTCGAGAACATAGGTCTATGAAAGACTTATTGGGGAGTTGATAAGTTCACTGACTATGGGTACGTAGGTATGTGCGTGACCCATGGGTATGAGAACTATGTTCGCCTCCAATGATTGTGTTGTTGTTTGTGGTTCGAGAAATCCTTACCGAACCTTTTGTCCCCTTTTCGGCGACCAGCGATATTGGGACATGATAGCAGAGTAATGCATTGCACCGCGGCTGTGACTCGGGGTGTCGTATTATATATGAATATATATATATATATATATATATATATAATGGATTAAATGAATGAATGGATATTTATTATGGTTAAATCTATCTACGGTGATAATTGTAGATAACGGTGAATAGAGAAAGATAATTGAATTAAGTTAATGAATGTTTATTGAAAAACTTAATTCATATTAAAGAGAAATGATTCACGTTAATGAGAAACGATGAGAAATGTAAATGAATAATAATGTGACGTATGGTATGGGACATATGGGGATTATGATATTGGGATGGAATTATAATATGGAGACTAGAAAAGAGGAACCATTAACTAGGAGGTTAATAGAAAACGTTAAGTGTGCACTCTAGTTGAGAGGTGAGAATGGCAAGTGAGAGTTGGGTCTAACATGTACATAATAAAAGATTTATTGCACTTATTAAATACTTGTTGTTTTAAAAATCATTTTCACAATCGGGCTCTGACCCGTTTCCTTGCATATTTTCTTTTCTATTGTATCTTCTATAGCAAGTGTCCAGCAACAGGGACGCCAACCTTAGCAGATTATAACAAGCTATGGATTTATGGAGTTTTGCTTAGACGTCTATCATCATTTGATTTACAGTATTATCTTAGTAGGGAATGTCGCCCAAAGGATTCAGTTATCTTCTTCTATCGGGGTCAAATACTATGGTATTCGTGTCATTTTAATACATTTGATATTGTTGGGATTACTGTAATGGATTAATATTATTTGGGAATGTTTATTCCAATTGCATTTAAATTCTTTTGTGTTATCTACTTGGTTATCAGTGTTTTAGAATAAAATGTGTTGTGTTATTCTTAAATTGGAAATGGATTTTGTTAAATTAAAATTTGGAAAGTTTATAACACCAGCTTAATTGAGTATCGGGTGAGTTGTAAATGTTTTCGACAGTGATGCTAAGAATGAGCCAACTGTATATTCTGTTTTAATTTGGTATGGGACTGGCCACCCAGCATTTAATTAGGCGGGGTGTTACATTAAACTGAAGCAACTCATCCTACATAGCAGATATCCAGTGTTCATCCTTGAGTGCCTCTCTGTGATTATTGGGCTCGACTTTGGACGTGTAGTAAAAATGGCTAACAACATTCTCGAGCTTAACCCCTAGAGTGGGATCACCAACAATGGCAGAAGGGTCATGACTCTTGCAAACCCAAGCAGGTGTGTCCCCTAACACGAAAGGAGGGTCCATAGAGTGTGGGTGAGGTACAAGTAAATTATTACCAGAAACATCCTCATCCTCATACTGAAGGCTAGAATCAATAAACGTCGAAGGTTTGTCATCTTGCACGGTCACGTTTATTGACTCCATAACCTTAGATCTCTTCAGGTTAAAAACTCGGTATGCTCTACTATTCGATGAATATCCTAACAGTATTCCCTCGTCGCTTTGGGAGTCAAACTTTCCTAATTTCTCTTTATCCCGTAGGATGTAGCATTTACTCCCCAAAACACGAAAATATGCAAGATTGGGTTTCTTGCCAGTCCACAATTCATAAGACGTCTTAAGAGTGTGTGGATAAAAGTAAACCCTATTCACCGTGTGGCATGCAGTAGACACTGCCTCTGCCCAAAATCTCCTAGAAACGTTACGACCTAGAAGCATAGATCTAGCTATTTCCTGGATCGTCCCATTCTTTCTCTCAACAATCCTATTTTGCTGAGGAGTCTTCACAGTAGAAAACTCATGTTTGATCCCAATGCTATCATAGTAAAGATCTACCTTTGCTTCCTTAAATTCAGTGTCGTTGTCACTACGTATCCTGTTAATAGTGACTCCGTGTTAATTTTGCAAGACACGACACTTGGTCGTTAAAAACTCCACAGCATCGAATTTTTCCTTCAGAAAACCTACAATCGAGTATCTGGAGAAATCATCCACCATCATGAGGATATACCTCTTACCACCCAGACTCTCAGTACGAGTAGGGCCCATAAGATCCATGTGAAGGAGCTCAAGTATACGAGAGGTGGTAATGGAATGCAACTTCCTATGGGGGCTAAGAATTTGTTTTCCCAACTGACAGGGTCCACAAACCATCGAAGTTGGCTTTCTAAGTGTTGGTAAGCCACATACTAGGTCCTTTTTAGCTAAACGAGTTAAATCTCAAATGTTCACGTGACCTAGACGTTGGTGCCACAGATCCATAGGAGTGATCGTGGCGCTGTTGCAGATAAGTGAAGATGTGGGCTCAGTCCCATAGCAATTATCCTTTGTCCTCACCCCGCGCACTAAAAGTTTATCGGCTTGATTATAAACATTACATGTGTCCCGGTCAAACTTTACGACAAAATCAGCGTCGCACAGCTGGCTAATGCTGAGAAGGTTTGCTTTCAAACCTTTGACGTACAAAACATTCTCTAGTTTAGGAAATCCTGGTAACTCTATAGTACCACGTCTTACAATGCTAGACTTGCTCCCATCTCCAAAGGTGACTCTACCATCCTGATAATCCTCAAGAGAAGTAAAGAATGAGGCATCACCTGTCATATGTCTGGAGCATCCACTATCAAAATACCACTATGAGGTATTATGTGCTTTGAGAGCGACATGAACAACAAGGGCCTTTTTATCTTTCTTAGGTACACAAGAAGTGGTGACCTTTAATTTACCCTTGTTGTTGTTGGTTTTAGCCGGAATGTGAGAAGCATTAACTGACGGCAAGGACATCCGTCGGAATTCCTCCATCAAACTCAGTGATGTGGTAGCTAAAAACTCAACTCGCTCTCACAGACTGGAAAAATCAGCAGTATGCTGTGGTGGAGCATTAGTACATCGTGTCCGACCCATACTATAGCAAAACCCCCCGATGTGGCCTTTTCTTTTGCAATATGTACAAAAGAACACAGTCTTAGGCGGACCTTGGTTTGCTTTAATTGGTTGAACTCTCCTTCGAGGTTTTTGACGATGGCCATAAGGAGTCGTAGTAAACTTAGGAACTGGTCCAGGTGTAATTTGGGACGTGGAATCACTGTCATAACCAATTCCCTGCCTATCACCAAGACCTAAAGCGGGGCCGAGGAGCATCTTTACCATTTCGCAGATCTATCCTCGATTTGTACCTTAACTTCCCGTTCTCTCTCTAGATCATGAGTAAGTTGGGATACAAGGGCTTCAAGTTTCTTTTGAGTCTCCATGGAGGAATGGAGCTCACTCGTAAGACTGGCCACTTGTTTAGTCAAGTCCCCTCTCTCTTTCTCAAAACAACTCTCTCTCTCTAAACAAACTCTCTTTCTCAACACAGGCAGAATCTCTCTTCCTTAAGGTCGTGCAGGTGGAGGACTCTCTCTCTCTTGCTTTTCTTAAATCTTCCTCTAAAGCGGTGATCCTAAGAACTAACGCTTTGTTACACTTTTTAGTTTTAAATGACTCAGAATAAAGCTTGGCGTACGCGCGTTGAAGATCACTCTCTCTCTCACTTGTGTCATCCTCCCCCTCACTCACATCGCTTTCACTGTCGAGGTGTCCCTGTGAAGCAGCATCCTCATTGTCATCAGGATCACTAGAAGTACTCACATGACTAGCCATGAATGCGGTGAAGTTACACTCATATCGTGAATCATCTCCAGAATCCATTGACTCGACCTCACTGTCGTCACTAAGGGTAGCATTAAGGACAACTTTGCCCTTTTCTCTGTTCAGCCTAGTAGCACACTCAAAAGCTCTATGGCCCCTACCGTCGCACTCAAAGCATCCCTCACTTTCCTTTTTAGGAGGATATTTAAAATCTTTTTCATTTTTCTTTTCAAACTTATTTTTATCTTTAAAATTACCATTTTTCTTGAATTTGAGAATTCTCTTGAAATTTTTAGCAAATAGGGACAAATCATCTAAGTCAAAATCACACTCAGAAACTGACGTATCTGTCTCTCTTTTTCTAGATGACTCTCCCCCCTTTCTTGCTGACCCCTCACTCTTTCTCTCCTGGGCATTAAGTGCAGTTCCCTTATCTTTAGGACTTGATAGATTTAGGAAATATATCAATTTCATACGTTTGAAAGTCTCCTACAAGTTCTTCCAATTTAAGTGTATTTAAATTACCCATAGAATTTAACACAGTGACTTTGGGGATAAAATGCTTAGGCAGTGATCTAAGAATCTTTTTAACAACTCTAGCATTAGGAATGTGTTCACCAAGATTAAAGCCAGTGTTAACAATATCAGACAGTCTTGCATAAAATTCATCAAAACATTCAGATTCAAGCATGGTGATTGTTTCAAATTGAGTTGTTAAATTTTGCAATTTAGACTCTTTCACAGCATTAGTACCTTCATGGGTAAGTTGCAAAATATCCCATGCTTCTTTTAACATGGTGCACGTCATTATGCGTTTGAAATCATCAGGAGTGATAGACCCATAAATAGCACTTAAACCCTTAGAATTAAAAGATGACCATTTAGATTCTTCTTCAGTCCATGTAGTAACATGTTTTAAATTGGTCACATTTTCAAGAGTGACGGAGGGAGGTGTCCACCCTCGTTCAACCAAAATCCAGACACATTCATCAATGGCTTTTAATGCAGATCTCATGCGGACTTTCCAGTATGCATAGTTTGTCTCGTCAAAAACTGGCATTTTATTATATAACTTATCCATTAAGAACACACTTGTTTTCAAAAATCAATTTTTTAGAAAATTGATATCATAGAAAAATTTTGTGGAAAATTACACTGTAAAGTTGTGTAACTGGCTCTGATACCAATTTGAGAAGAGTGCACTTGCGTTCAGATAAGGAAGTTATTTAATTAAACTCAGTTTTTATCAATTAAGTCCTAAACATGCATCTAGGTGTGATTGATGATGATAAAATCAAGCAGGAACATTCAAACACACACAAATGAGAAAAAATTCCCCAAAGGGGTAAAACCTTTTATTTTCACTATAATTTTGTAAGAAAACGGCTTACACGGATTACAATGAAAATATGTGACACAGAAATACCCTTGGGTGTCGGTTCTGTTGTCGTCGGTTGGAACTATCCCTTTCCAGTAGGGCAACAATGAAGAAGAGAACGGCTTCCTCACAAATTACTCCAGATGAGTAAATGATCCTCTTAAAGGATTAAAGATTCACACACATATATGGGAATGGTTTTGTGAATCAAAAAGGTTTAGAAAACCTTAAAAAGATGAAGTCTTATTCTGGACTGTTTTCGCAGAATTTTGAGATTGCAGAAAGACTTGATAATCGTGTAGAAGGGGAACAGATATTTATACGAAAATCGAGACGGTGGCTCGTTCGAACGAGATAGCCATGTCGCTCGAACGAAGGACAGAAGTCGTTCGAACGAGATCGCACGATATGACTATCTCGCGCGAATGACATTCAAAGTCGTTTGAGCGAGCTCGTCGTTCAAGGCACTTCGCTTCTACACTTAGAAAAAATTCTACCTTTGATAAAAAATTAATCCAGACTTCAAAAATAATTTTCTAAAAAATTTCCCAAATATTTATGCAAATATTAAAGCTCCAATAAAACATTTTACCGATAAAGTGTAGTGGAGTAGTGGGAATGAGTTGAGCAGCACGTCACATGAAGCATAATGCACGTGAAGATAATGGATGCATTGAATTCGGATAAAAACCGTCGAGGTTGATCATGTTGACGTGCCGAATGTAGGGGTATCAGACATACAAACTCTGATCTAGGAGAAAACAGAAAATTCCTAGATTCTACCCCGGACATTTATAAAAATATGTCCTTACAATTGGAGTTCTGTAGAGTGAGTAATCGACATTTTAGTACATTGTGTTTAATCTGCCATATGACTCAATTTGGTTTGCTAGAGTTTGGCAAATTCCCATGTTTAAGCCCGGAACTTGCGGATAAACTATCGGGGGAAATTTTGGGACATCCTTAGAATATTATAAGAGATATATTAGATTGAATTAGGCCTTGATGGGTTTGAGACTTAGTCATGTATGCGAGAGTTAAGGCTAAGGTTAGTTGCGCTTAATTGTTAAAACGAGATTTTTGGCACTTCTAACGAGATTCGAAAAAAAATTTGAAATATTCTTCGGACGATTAGGATTTTTACGAAATTATCCCGAGAGAGAGGATAGTCGTAATGGGCCAATGTACCTTGAGTAGTAGAGATAATTATACTACAAAGTCAACTAAAAGAATTGGGTTGGGTGAATACCTAAGGTTTATATTGGCTTGCGTGAATAACTAAGGTTTATTATGGGTTGCGTGAATGCCTAAGATTTATTATGGGTTGTGGGAATACCTAAGATTTATTATGTGCTGTGTGAATACCTAAAAAAAATGATGATAGGTTGTGCGAATACCTAAGACTATTATAGGTTGCGTGTATACCTATGGATTGATTGATTATGTGTATGACATACCTACGCTGCTTGCTATCGGGTGGAGGTTGCGCGCTTGGGTGGTCTTATCCTGATGAGCCTTCGAGGGGATTTTAGACTCGTACCATAGAACATATAACCTTGGAAACGTGCTATCCAAGATATGATAGTTCAACGGTCAAATGGGAGCGTAGGTATGTGCGTGACCCATCGGGCTAGGGGCTATGTTCGCCTCCAATATATGTGATTTGTATTTTTATGGTTCGTGGGAAATTATTCAAACCCTTTATCCCTATTCAGTGCGAGATGTACCGGGATACGATAGCAGAGTATGCATTGCGCCAAGAGGACTTAACCTAGGGATGCAGGATTTGTATATATATATATATATATATATATATATATATATATATATATATATATATATATATATATATTTATTTATAATGATGATATTGGATATATATATATACCTGTGAATAATTCTACTATGCGAAATTAGTAGATATGGGAATAGTGTTAAGTAAAATAATCTTAGTGAGAAAAATATTAATTATACGAATGGCGAACTTGCAATTTGTCTTACTGGTGTAAATTATTTTCTTAACGTATTGTAGTGAGATGAGATAATGTGTATCTAAATAATGATTCATCTACTAAAGAGTAAATAGTAGGGAGATTAGATAGTGTACATCTAATAAATGACGGATCTACTAATGTGTAAATAGTAGGAAGATAGATAATGAATATCTAAGATAAAGTTTAAGTAAATAAACTTAATGGAAAGGCTGGATAATAACATATATGAAATGTTATCGTTGGGTAAACAATAACATGAGAGAGATGTTAATTATTAATTAATTTGATAGAGTATTGTATGGGTGGTAAGAGTAAGTTAAGGGGAAACTTAATTAAGGACTTAATTGTAATTAAGGGTATTCAGTAACGTACTGTATGGGCGGTACGGGTGAACTAGATTAATTTGGAGTTTATTAGATACTTGAGACCTAGTTAGTTTGGGTAGAATGACTAGGTGAGATTGAGTAGGAAACGTTAGGTGCGCACTATAGAGGAGAGGTGAGGAACTCAAGGGAGTGTTCGCAACCTAACATGTGTATCTAATAACTGTTCATTTAAATTACAATTTAAATGCTTGCTAAATATTTTTAAATGATTTCTACTTGGGCTCTGACCCGTACTTGCAAAAAAAAATTCAAAACCTTTTAGGTGTCCAACCACAGGGACACCAAGCAGGATGATCCATTCCAGGGATGCGTAGCTGCAGCACTTGTGGATGCTTGCAGGATTTGAACTTAGACGCTTCAGTTACTTCATTCCTAGTGTAGGGTGCAGTTTGGTATTTCATTCAGGCATGTCGCCCTCGATTATTTTCTATTATATCAGTTAGACTTTCTACTTGGAGAGTTTTATTCATATTGGATTTTATATTTATTTTTTGTCGATGGTTTATTCGGTATCATTTTTATATCAGCCATTTATCTTGTGGATGGATTTATATTACTATTGCATGGAATGTTGATTATCGTAATAATGTTCCGCGTGTTGTAGTTATTGTTTAAATAAAAGATAAAATTTGACACCGACTTTTTGAATACTAGGTGCTTAGTTAAACTTTAAAATGTTTTCGATAATGATGTTAAGAATGAACCAAATGGGAATCCTGTTTTAATTTAATAAAGGCCTGATCACCCGGTATTTAATTAGGACGCGGGTTGTCACAGATAGTATCAGAGCATCAGGTTCTAGTGTCCTTAGGATTTGTGCGGCTTTTCACATTTCAGTGTAGCATTCTTTTATGTAGAGCCTTATGATAGGATTGTTGTAGTCCTTTACCTATGTGCATTTTTGTCCTCCTTCTATTAAGTATAGTTGATGTGATTTATATATGAGTTTGGTTGGGCTTCGTACATCGAACATCATGGAATGACCAACGAGGGCCGTTAGAAGGATTGTAGGAGGAGAGGTTCAACATAAGACGTGGAGTATTCTAGAAATGGTGATCGTGATAGGAGTCACCATGATTATTGTTCAGGGAAGTGACAATAGGATAATCTCTCAGGAACGGTAGCTTCCTAAACACTATAGTAGATAACGGTGGTGTAATTTCAGACTCACCCCATAAAGTCGGCAAAAAGGGGGGAGTCAAAGGGACTATTTTGAAGAGATATTGTAGGGATTTGAGGAAGAGAGGAAGTGTGATGAGCCAATGGAAGGATTAAATTTGAAGGCAATTGTATAGGGTGGAGTGTAGTGACACCAGGGATTAAAATTTAGAGCGAAAAGTTTTGAGCTCTTAAGGGCTGGATAAAGTGACGAGAGTTAGTCACCACATATAAGGAGTATATGGGATTAAACGAGAAATTTGAGTGAAATTTGATTGATAGATATTCCATCTGCTGTTTGAACATAGATGCGAATTAAGTTTCGAAACTTATCACAAGTGAGCGAGTTATAGGTCGATTATGAGAAAGGAGCTGACTTTTTTAAGGAACTTCATACTCAACGAAGAGGAATACGAAAAAAATAAAGGTTCTTTATGTTGATAATGGACCCATGGGTAGAATACAAAAGCATGCATGAGAAATTCAGTTAGGATGAATAGTTTTGAGGTTGTCAAAAGTCGTATGTTTATGAGTTTGCATTAACGCTTCCTTCAGAAGGGAGCCAAGAGGATTAGAGAATCTACACAAAGAGTAAGATTGGATTTAACGGTGATATTGAAACACCACAAGAGGGTATACCCATTGAGGGACCTATTTATATGATTCGGATTTGCTGAATTCCTGCTGAGTGACGGTGGATTCCATTAGGTCGTTCGAGGCCAGCAACGAGTCCATAGGGTCAGCGGAGCTAAAGGGACTATGGGGGTAGCAAATAAGGCCAAGATTACTAGGTCCGAGAGAAGTACACACCGACATGGTCAATGGTCCAGAGATAGGGTATGGTATAGAAAGGTGTCATATGTGTGAAGAGTAGGGCCACTAGTATTGAACTTATTCACAGTAATAAAGTGAGACCCGTCAGGCTAAGAAGTAGACGGGAACGGTGCTAGTGGGGCACAACAACGGAAGGAGCGAGATTTCCATTAAGAGAATCGGGCTAAGAGATTTAGGCCCAGGAGTTAATAACTCGAGAGTGGTGGGTTCAAGTATGACCAACAAGGTCCTCAATAGTAACAGTAGCATATCCGTTCTCTTAGGACCGTGATAAGAGGCAGAGAAATTTCCAGGCCGATGTTTTACTTATTGGGGTGTAGGCCATGAAAGGAGAAGTATTACCCTAAAGAGAGGTAAGGGAAGCTACATGATGGTATCCTGGATATAAAACCATTACAATAGATCTTAGGTCAGTTCGGATGTGAGAGTTGCATTTAGGAACCGATGGATCTAGCGAGACTGATAACGAACGGGAGTAACATTTTTGTTCATCCTTAGGGATATGGGTGTGACACCCCGCCTAACAAAATACCGGGCGATCACTCCAAGATCAGATTAAAATAGGTGTTTCATATGGATCATTCTTAGCATCACTGTCGAAAATCCATTTTATTACTAATAACTTATTACACCGGTGTCAAAATTTTACTTAACTACTCTTTTTAAATGACTATAATTAAAACATCCACACAGTTTTGCGTAAGTGAAACTGAAATAAAATAAAATAACTGAACACTCGGTCAAAATTATACAACCATATCGAATGCCGTGCTAAAAGAATAAATAAATGCAATTGGGCCATTGACCCGAATGTTTATACAGTACCTCCTATCTAGAGTACAAGAATGGAAGCGTCTATCGAGAACCTGCACGCATCTACAACTTCTGCAGCCGACGTCTGACTCGAAAGAAGTGTCATCCAGGCGTCCCTGTGTCTGGACACCTATAATATATATATAACAAGAAAGGAAAAAGTAGATAAACGGGTCAGAGCCCGAGTTAGAAAAATATTTAGCAAGTGCATAAATGCCTTATTTTTTTTAAAAAGGTTTTATCTCATATTTAAGTTAGGCATCGCACTCCCATGAGATACCCCTCACCTCTCTTCTAACAGTGCACACCTAACACACTTAACATTCTAGTTAAGCTACCCTGCCTAACTAATCTAATACCCCCGTCTACTAGAAACCTCTACAACCCGAGCACTAAGGGCTAAACTTCTCTCCATTCTCAACACTACGCTAAGTTCGTGCGTGGGGTGTCTCGCAAAGAGAAATCCAAACAAGGACCCCCCCAATACACTACTGCTTGGCAGGGTTAATGGTAGAGATCCGTTACACCCATAGTGCAAAACTAAAGCACAAATATATACTTACATTCTTATATTCATCTTTAAAATACACATCCGAATATATCTCCCGGACGGAGGATTCATATACAAAGTATTTATCAATACTTTTCATTTTTATCTCAAAACTTTTCATTTCCTTTCTTATATCCAGGAAATGTATTTAAAAGTCAACTCATTAACACGAATTGCTTTAACAAATCATATAACTTTTTAAAAGTCAGTTTTATTAACATAAAAATGCTTTTCCGTTTTATAACATCCCATTTCCCTTATTACATCCAGGAAATGTATTTAAAAGCCATTTTTATTATCATAAAAACGCTTTTACCATATCACATGCTTCCATTTCCCTTCTTCCATCCGGGAAATGTATCCGAAGCCAAACCGTTTATCCCATTTCCCTTCTTATATCCGGGAAATGTATTTAAAGCCAATTTATTATCATAAATTTCTTTAACATATCTAAGACCGTCCTTCCGGGTTTCCCCATTGGACGCATCCCTAAATGGCTATCATCTTCCAGGGACTATCAAACAAGACAACCTGGGAACCTAACAAATCGTCGGGAAGCGACCATATGCCTACGGGATAGTCATGACCACACCCAGAATCACCTAAACAGTGCCAAAAATATATAATCGCTCATTTGGCCTATAGGACTATATCCACCCTGCATTCATTAGCCAGGGGGATTCACCATACGCACGCAACTTCCCTTATGATAACGATTTAGAGAGGTGTGTATCCATAAATTATTATTTATGAAAAATCATTTATCATTTCATTTTGAAAACATTCATTTTTACATTTTCAAAAGTCATTTACATCATATCATATATATACTTGAATCATATAATATATACATATACCATATATTCCTCCTCGAATATATAAAAATGGCCATATTTGCCAGTCACGTCTAACGATGACTAATAATCCCAAAGATTCTCTCAAAGAATCACAATCACACATTCATATACGCATGATACTAAACCCAAAGTATTTCCTCACTTTGATAAGTAATAAATACCCCAATCCCCTCTACGGATTTATTGGATATCTCCAATTATACCACTTTACACTAATTGAATATATATCTGTATTCTCAATTTCATCCTAATAACCTCATAGGATTTGCCCAACAACAATCGATATAACTATGCTTTCTGTACTCATAATTATATAGGCCTAAATGCCCACTAAAATATTCCAAGGAGTATTCTTTCCCGAACTTAAACTATGTCTGTTCCCCGGGTTATGGCCTACACCAATCCAAGGCATTCTCTTTCATCTAAAGGTTTATTTACCCTCAAAACCCTCATTTAGGAGCCCCAATATCATAACTAGGATTCTCCATAAAAATCCCAAATTGTATTTTAACTCCCCATACTCTCAAGGGAAGAAACTAGCAGTTCTGACCAAAGTGAATCGATTTGCCCCATTTGCGAATCGATTCGGGTGGGCGAATCGATTCTGCCCCCAATCCGAATCAATTCGGAAAGTGTTCTGCAAACAGGTCCTTAATGACGAATCGATTCGATCTAAATCCAAATCAATTCGGCCCACTGCAGAATCACAGATCACCTTAGGCGAATCGATTCGGCCTATACTCGAATTGATTCGGCCTGTTCGAGGGGCACTGTTTGGGCAATTTTTCAATCTCCAAAATACCCAAAATTCAATCGAATCTCCATTTAAATCATAATTTGGATTTATTCCTACAAACCCAAAGTTTTTATATCTCCTCAAATTCTTTAGAGGTCCTAACACTCCATTTGAGAACCCCTAATATTTATCTCCAAAGTTCTATCCTTAATTTCTAACTAACGATTTCAATCTCAGACAGCTTTCCGTAGAAAAATCACTATAAATCCAAAACAAGTCCAAAAACTAAGCGGTCGGCGCCCACGCGACCGCATCGAAAAGATATACAATTTTTATTTTTTGACTAGGATCCGAATCGATACGTATCAAGGCCGAATCGATTCGAAAAAATGCAGGTCACTATTTATCATCTTCTACGAGACGGTTTCGGCCATTAAAGCTTCTCCAAGGCTTTTGTCGCCTCACCCATTGTCCTACAACCTCAACCAACTACAAATACACATATATTAAGGGTTATAAACATCCTAGAACCCTAAACCACCAATTTATTTTGATTAATTTCTAAGTTTCTCCAATTATGAAATTATAGGGGTTTATTCGTTTTAACTCCCGAAAACCTGTTTTATCCACGAAAACCCAACCCAAAATCTTTAGGGTTTGTTTATACCAAAGTACGGTATGAGATATTTATGCAAAAAGTAAATAAAGCAGGTAAACACTTGCCTCGTGGATATAATCCGACGACCTTGAGTCGAATCCGACGGAGTTTGGCCCGAGATCTCCATTTCTCTCATCTTTCTTCCTTCCTCTCTCTCTTCTCTCTCTTTTCTTTCTTCTCTTTCTCTTTTCTCCCTCTCTCATTCTTTATAAATAAAGAAAAAGGGTTTTAACCCTTTAAACCCCAAAATGACTCGTTTACTCACTTACGAGCCCTTTTAACTCTAAAATTCCCCGAAACTCATTTTCGACAATCGGACACTCTTTTTCGACTATCTCAGACATTCCAAGACTCATGGCACAATCAAAATTTCCATCCGAGGTACTTGACCGCAACTCACTATTTTAGCCCCACATGACTTAATGAGGGTTTTCCAATTTAAATCTCACCTCGTGTCTCTTTACTCAACAACGACATATAATTAAAATACCTCGATATATTTACTTAAACCCAAAAGTTAATATATCACCTATCGATAATCATCAAATCTTTAAAAATCCCAAAAATTACCATTCTGGAAAATTTTCTAAATTCCAATTTATACTTAATTATGGGATTTAATTATCTCCAAAAGGACGGGTTGTTACATACTCCCCCCTACAATGGAATTTCGTCCTCGAAATTCAGATACAACCTACACCACCAATCCTAGGATCACTCCAAATCCTAATACCTCTAAGGGAATGACACTAACCCAATGGTTCCCAATCCATATACTATACGACTACCACGATCGTAAAGTGACTCTAATAACGTCACATTGTACCCATCATCTATAGTGCCTCACGGCATAATCTTCAACTTTGTATACTACGCCTTTCCTATTTCAGGCGGTATATAAACCGACTTATTAAGGTGCCCATACACCTTTTTAACTCGTGCACATCCACTTCGAACGTCGGACACATAACACTCTCTCTAAATGAGGGTTTCCTTTCCTCGGTGTAATACTCACACTTGGGTCCTCCCAACCCGCGAAATTCATTTCTCCTAACCTCGGCGCCACTAACTCTACTAAACTTGCATCCTACAAATGCTACGATCTATGCATTACCCTACCTACACGAAACGAGTAATATCCTAAGTATATCCCTAGAGCCCAAGGCCTCTCTCAACTTTCGACATTTGCTTGGTTTCATGCGTGGGACATCTCGCAAAAGCGAAATCCAAACAAGGAACCCTCCCGTTACACTACTCCCTTGCGTTATCGGTCATTGAGATATAACGACCTAAGGCACACCAGCGGGACGTCCTAAATCCTACCACGCTAACCTACGAACGCATTTCTACTATTCTATCCTTCCACCCATACTAAAGGAAATCTAACTAATCGAAGTGCCCAACTCTTTGAAAGAGCACTACGTACATCGTACCCAAAGTATACTTTCTCAAAATTTTGCCTTTTCACTAAGGCCTAGACATAATCCTCAAATCAATTTCTCTAAGTCCTACTTCACCCACGCACCTGTGGAGAGAGAACCACTTTAGTGCTTGTCCATAGCACAACATTTCCATAAACATACCATCATCACATGGCTCATAGTCTATAGTGGTTCATCCACACTATAAGAATTATCAACAAAACCCACATCCTTGCATCCTATAACATCTCTCCACTCTCGAAGCCATTAAGATTCATGTGTGGAGCGTCTCACATAGATAAATCCAAACAAGGAATCCCTCCACACACTCCTACTTAACTTTATCGGTCATGGAGGTCCGTTATTTGAAACATGCAATTAGGATAACCTTATCCCCTTTTTCCAACAAAGGGTGGTCTAAACTCCTATCTCTAACTAGGAGCCACACCACTAAGCGCATCGCACTACACTCAATTTCTGCGTAAACAATAATGAGCTTAAACTTACTGCTCAACAATAATCCGGCACACCTCAAGTCATATCTATAAGGTCGCCACATACTCAAATCACGATAATGAAACCTCTGCTCATCCAAGTTCCACCTATGCACATAATAAAGGAGAACTCAACCTGTATCCAGGTGAGATATTTCAACAACAACCCATTCCACCCTGAAACTATGGACACGATAGTCTTGCCATCATTAGCCTGATATCGCTCCGATCAACCAATAACATATTATTCTCACCATATTACCATACTCGTATAATACATATAAAACGAGTATCACAAGCCAAATATATATATATATATATATATTCAAAATATCAACACTCGCCATTATGGATAATGAAGAAAAATAAAACTCCGCTACCGCGAAAAACACTTAGATTTTCCTATCGATCTAGAGAGGAAAAGAAGAGGGCTCATAAAGACGATCAGGATGATGATCCCGACTTGCCTAAAATGCCCTGATAACCAGAACGTGAGGTATTCACACTTAGTTTTGGCTCTTTTAATTGCCAAATGATTACAGGTGGAGATGCAGGAGGGGGAGATCATACATCATAGTTAAAATCTTACCTAAATGAGGCTCAAGCTTGCTCGTACATACAGAGGATTAATCTTGCTGAGGAAAATAGACTAATGAAGGTTAATAAAGATAAGCTGCTAATAGGATTTTCTAAAAATGATCTATCAGGAGTAATGTACCCCCATGACGATCCTTTGGTAATTAAAATCAGAAAGGAATATGTCATTGTCTCTAGAGTGTTAGTAGATAATGGTAGCTCGGCAGATATCATCTTCTATCCTTATTTCAATAGATTGAAATTTAAGCTCAACCAGTTAGAACCCTATCATCGACCACTAATAAGTTTCCCAGGTGATAAAGTTTTTCCTTTGGGAACCATTAATAAGGAAGTGATGATTGGTACATGGCCAGCTTGTCGAACAGAGAAAACCCGTTTCTTTGTAATGGATAAAAATGTCCATTCAACGTATAATATAATTATAAGAATAGTTGGGTTGAAAACTTTAGTGGTAGTGCCTTCTACTTTTCATCAATGCTTGAAGTTCCTGACCAACTTTGGTGTAGGAGTCATGAAAGGTGATAAAAAAGTAGCTTGGGAATGCTATTATGCATCTGCCAAGCAGGAAGAGTGTAATACCCCATATTTCTGAGGATATTTAATTAAATTAAATTGGTGATCTAGGATTTAATTAAATGGATGATTTGGAATTTATTTGATTCGATGATTTGGAATTTATTTAATTTAGAGAAATTATTTAATTTGGTCATCGAGAGTAAATCAGTTCAATTTAAGTTTAATTTCACGCGTGTCGTATTTTGAGGTGGAATTAAGATGATTTTTTTTAAAGTGACTCGAATGTTGATTTTGAGGTTACGGTTGGTTTTGAAAGGATCAAAATAGTCAAAAAAGTGTACTCAGGTGTACAGTTTGGGTCCCGGGATGATTTTGGACCAACCCGGCATCGTTTAAGGGCATTTCGATCATTCGGGAGTTGGAGGTTGAGAGAACTCCGAAAATATTAAGTTTATATCTTCCATTAGAGAGAAGGGGCTAGGGTTAACACAATCACAATAGAATAGAGGCATTGAAGAGGAAGAGGAAGAGAAATCCAAAGCTTCCAACACAGTTTTTCGCCCCGAACGCAACGGAATCGAGATCGGAGCGAGGAGAGAACAACCACACCATCATATTAATGAAATTCAGACCTTCCTTTGAGAGGCAAGTATTTAAATGGAAATTTATATTAAGCATGTTATACTACCCATGTAGATTAGGGTTTGATTTCATGCTTTTGGAAGTTTTATATGAATTTGGGAGGATTTAATTCATAAATTAAAGTAAGAATGCATGGAGAGATGTTCCTTAATGGTGATAATACGAAATCAATGGATTTGGGTTGATTAATAGGATAGAAATCTGAGTTCTTGATTAATAAAGATGACGAACAAGAGAAAATTAGGGTTATATGTTCATCAAAGGAGAATTTGATTCTTGGATTGAATCTTTGATGTTTTTGTGTAAACTTTTCATTGGAAATTATCCCTATATGAAGATAAAAGGACATTAGAATATATTTGATTATTAATATTGAATCTTGATGGATTATTGGTTGAAGAATATGAATCTTGAATATGATAAAAGTGCATGTGGTCATGGGATTAAAGTTTAATTCATGAAGTTATTTATGATATCAATAATTGAGACTAAAGTCTAATAACTTCTAAAATCGAGAACATGCATCGTTGGGTTGTCTATTGGATCGGGCAATTATTGAAATTTATTACCGGAAACAAGGGGAAAATGCCCAAAAAAGGAGAAAAAAGAAAGAAAATCTTTTTGAAGTTTTTTAATTTTTCTAAGAAAAGCATTCTAAGTAACTAACATGTGAGCAAAAACATGGACTAAATAAAGAAATGGATAGAATATCCCACACCCCCTAACTTAAAACTTGACATTGTCCTCAATGTTAATTAAGAACCAAGTTAAAGAGAGAAAAATAGCGATATTACCCAAAATTAGAGCGATCCTCATAAGAACAAGTCCAAAGAATCTACAAAACAAGTTAGTACCGAGCATAGCAAAAACAAATAACAAAAAGTTAACTAATTAGTCTAGACTAAATTAAAAAGGGGAAGAAAAGACAAAAAGAAAGAATAAAAAGCTAACTATATACAACCTACTATTTAAGCTTCACACTAACTATACACTGAAAGTCTAAATAGTTGAGGGTCCACCATGGGAACGATTTGACTTTGGAGGATAACCGGTGTACCCTCACACTCAAGCATGCCTTCCGAAAAATATGAATTTCGTTTGAACAACGGAAGGCATGTGTAAGGCGAAAGAAATGAACCATCGCCAATTAAAATTTTTGGAGGGACGATGGGGGGTTTGTATTGAACGGGTGACAAAAACATTTGGGGATCAAGAAAAGCCGAATATCCTCCCAATGATTTTGAAATTGGAATGGGAGGTGGCGCACACAAAGGCAAAGATGCGATTGTGGAGTGCGACTCGAGGAAGTACTCCTCATCGACGAAAAGGTTTAAATCATTGAAGTTTGAAACCGAATCATTGGGTACTTGTGACGGTGTGATAATAGAGAATGAAAATGCGGATGAAATAAATTCAAACTCATGAGATGAATCATCATCGCATGAAGATTGAGTTTCGAATGAAATAATATCATTTTCAATGAAATGTTCTTCTTTGGGGGCCAAAGAAGAAATCATTTCATTGAAAATAGATATTACGTCATTTTCATCCTCACTTTCAATATCTATTATGAAATGGGAAAAGTCTAGAATGGTTTGTTCCAAAGTAGGTATAAGTACCTCATTTGGTTCAAAACATTCTTCGACTTCAAAAGTCTTAGAAGCAAAATCGTCGTCGGACTTAAATAATAATCCAAGTCATGTTCCCACGAACGATTTTCTTCCCGATAACGGTTTTCAATTTTCTCATTTTCATACATACGCAAGCCCTCAAATAATGTTATAGGTCGAGGTGCGGATCCATGAAAATGGAAACTTTGAAAATTACCATCGGACTTAAACGAAAACTCATTATTATAGGAATTTTGAAAACTATTCGAATTCGTTTCAAAATTCCTATTATAAGGAGGTAAAGGCCCAAAATCATTGTCATCATCATGATTCCAATAACCCAAGTTTTGACTTTCGTTATACTCGCCCAAAGTCATATTTGAATTTGTAATACTTTGGGATTCTAAGTATTCACCAAAAGTGATAGGTTTGCGAGAATTTTGAGAATTATAATAATGATTACCGAAAGAATTGGAATAAGATATGCTTACCCCAAAAATGGCTCAAGTGGCAAATTCCACAAAGATATGTGCGCGTGAGAAATTCGAGCGTTTCTAAGTGCTCAAACGTGGAAGTCCTGCAAAAAAATATTAGAAAATAATACAAATAGAAAGAAAATACTACGAAATACTAAATCAAATAAAGTATAAAATAAACAAGTCCCTGGAAACAGCGCCATTTTGATCATGCGTGAAATGTGTGCTCGTGTAAGGGCATAGTCGTTGTTTTCATTTCACCGCTATAATACAAAAACCTAAATTACGACTACACTTGCGAGGCAAGCACAGCGGTAAGTCGGGTATCGAAAGATCCACTGAGACGAGTTACTAGAATTTATATGATTTAATACTTCTAAATAAAAGGGAAAAAGGTGAATTACAAACTAAAAAGGAAAAGATGCATAAAAGGTAAATGATTAACTAGGTGAGGGAAAATAAAGCTAGATTCACAAAGCGGTAAAAATTATAGGTTGCATCGAATATACCTCACCCGAGTTAATTTGTATAAAATGGATACATGTGTCGACGAGTTATTACGAATGCGTCTCGTTTCAACAGTTAATTGAATCAAGGGTTGTCACGACCCTAAATTCGCATAAAAACCTAATAAGATTTTGGCGTCAAAAAATACCCCGAAAATTACGCATGAAAGGTCGTAAGCACGGGACATACATGATATGCCCCGTCAAATATCCTAGGCACAATAACTAGGACAACTCACTCGAAATAGACCCGTAAACACCATCACTAAAGTCAAGCAACGCATCAACTCGAGTGAGTTCCATTCAAACACAACCTAATTTAAATTAGCTAGAAAACATGATAAAAATGTGGTAAATAAAACGGTAAATAAACACGATAAATCTACACTAGAAATCAAGTAAAGAAAGCGTGTGAATCTAATTAGGAAAGCATGTAAATCTAATTGTCAAAGAAAGAATTAATGGAAAACAACTATATTTATGGAGAGGATGATGAATAGTGCAACTTACAACCCAATTGGGTGTCAAATAAAGAAGAATCAAATAAGAACTCTCCCAAACTCTAAGCTATTCTAACCTAAATCTATTCTAAACCTTAATATATGATATTTACACACAAATTGGCTTATATAGTAAGTGGAATTAAATTAGAAAAGAAAAGGGAAAAGAAAAGAAAAGGCCAAAATATCTGCAGAAAACAAGGGGATCGATCAATCGATCCCAAATGATTGATTGATCGATGGTGAAAATTAAAGCCCACTGTCTCCCATGATTTGGAAAAATAAGAAGGATCGATCGATCGATAGCTTTGATCGATGGATCGATCAAGCAGATATGTATCTCCTGCCTCCTGTTTTGGCTTGAATGCAATTCCCTTTTGCTAAAATCTTTGTAACTTCTTCGTTTTGCATCAGAATTGCACACCGTTTGCAGCCAAGCGAAGCTTGCAAGGAGGGATACAACTTCCATGGGGATGTTGGGCCAGGTGCACAAGTTGTGAATTGACTAAATTGCCCTTGAATGTGCGATCGCGTACGAAAATTGAGCGGAAAGTGTCCGAACTTCACACTTAGCATCCAAATACCTGTAAAAGCTCAATTAACCCCTGCAAAACATGTTAACATAGAAATCTGAGGTTGTCTGATTACCGAGCATAAATATAGGGAACAAGATACCCGATAGGACTAAAATGCGTAGGTTCGATGGATGAAATACGTAATATTTGCATATCATCACCTTGCATGCCCAAAGGATAGTTTTCCTTTACCCAAGATGGATCAGTTGGTCGATACCACTACTAACCATGAATGAAATAGCTTCCTCGATGCCTACTCAAGGTACCATCAAATCTCATTTTTCACCCCCGATAAAAAGAAACTTCCTTCATCACCACGCTAAGACTATATTGCTATAAGGTGATGTCATTCGGATTAAAAAATGCCGAGGATACCTACCAGAGGCTTGTGACAAAGATGTTCAAGGAGAAATTAGGAGGAATGATGGAGATTTAACATCTCTTTTCAATGCTTAGTTAACCATTCCCAACATTTGACAGTGCAAATCTCACATCCTTCAATTAAAAATAGTGTAGTAATGACTATAGTATATGCCAAATGTTCTAAAGAGGAAACAACAAACTGTGGGATCAGTTATCTTCCATTTCTGCTTTTACTCAAGATATTATTCATGTTGTCATTGGTAATTTTAATGTTGTTTCCACCCAAAGTGAAAAACTAGGAGGGAATTATATAGACCACGTGACTGTTGAAGATTTTAACCAAGCAATTCATGATAATGGCCTCATTGATATGGGATATTTGGGGTACTAGATTCACTTGGTGCAACTATTGGAAGGAGGAGGACCTTATTATGGCTCGATTAGATATGTTTATAGTAAACCAATATTTTCTCTCTCAATTTCCCAATTCAAAAGTTAATCACTTAAATAAATCAACATCTGACCATGCTCCACTTTTACTATCCTTTCAATCTCAGCTACAATCAAATCATGTGCCATTCAAATTCCAACATATTGTAATACCCCGTATTTCTATTTAATTAAATTTGAGAATTAAATGAGAAAATATGATTTCATTTAAATTATGCAAGAAAAGTAGTTTAGTGAGATTCATTAATAATTGTGAATATGGAGTATTAATCGAGAGATAGATACTGATTAATATTGCCTCTTTTGATTTACTTAGCGCGAGTAGTAAATAGTTACTTAGCACGTGTAGACCATTTTGGGGTGAGAACGAGTAATATATTTTTAAGTGACTCAAATGATAAGTTAGAGGTCACATATGAGTCCAAAAGGGTTCAATTAGTCAAAATAGTATACCCGAGGGTACTAGTTAAGTCCCGGGGTAATTTTGGACTAAACCGATACCGTTTGGGGGAGTTTTGGTCTTTTAACATGTGAGGGTATTGAGACCTACGAATTTGAGAGTCTCTTATCAGCTATATGAAAGAGGGGTTAGGGTTAGAGAACCCATGTAAACACCAAGACCAATAGAGAGAAGGGGAAAATCATTATCAAGGCTTATAAGACACTTTTGAAGAGGTTGGGTTTGGATATTGCATCCTAGGAGCCAAAAGAGAAAGGATTGAAGAAGAGAATCATCAATCCATCATCAACTCCAAGATATCAGGACCCCTCTGTCAAGGCAAGTTGTTTATTACAAAAAAATTATAAAGTTATTGATGATGCTAAGATTTAGCACCACCAGATAAGTGATAGTGAGCTCAAGCAGTAGCAGCCATGGCAGCCATGGAGATGTATAAGTATATAGAAGGGGATGAGTATAAGAGGAAATAAGACAATGATGTCTAGTGGTTCAGCCAATTTGGCCTACATCCACTGTGAGTGTGTGATCCACTAAGTATGGGCACTAATGGCCTTGGATACAATGCACATAACCCTCTTTCTCTCTCTACTGTGTGTGTACAAGCAGAGTTTTAGCTAGGGCTACTGTTCATGGGTCGATCCCCTGTAGGGTTGTAGGTGACAAGTATATATAGGTCTTGGGGGGTGTAGTGTACCCCCCAAGTAAGCATGGTGCATGTGAATGATGATCTAACCAATCCCCTGTTGACACCTGTAGATGCCAAATGATGACATAATATTTCCTCACGTAAGGGTGTGATTCGGTTATAACGGTCTGCCACGTGTCATATGAGCCTGACGCGCACTGTTCCACGCGTGTCCCAAACCATGTGCTGTCATGATGTCACCCTCGGCCTATGAGCCGAGGCCGAGGGCAAAGTTTCTTCCGGTAGTGAGTCTGGCTTGATTCTGGCCTCGTACTGTCGTACCCTCGTAGGGTCGTCCGGAGCCTGGGGAAGGGTCGGCCCCTCGTAGGGTCGACTGGAGTCCGGTGTAGGGTCGGCCCCTCATAGGGTCGTCTAGATCCTGGTGGAGGGTCGTCCCCTCGTAGGGTCGTCTGGACCTGGTGGTAGCCAGCTGGGGCCTGCTGAAGGGTCGGCCCATCGTAGGGTCGTCCGTATTGGAGGTAATCCTCATCCAGGCTGAGGGTATAAACGGGTATATCAATCACCCCCCAGCCCTTAGCCATAGGTGTCATTGAGATGGCTGAGGGATATTTGCTGAAATTGAGACACGTGTGATCAGTTAGATGAGTGACACCTGTGCAGGTACTCATTGCTGTTCCAGTTTCCAAGGCAGGGCGGTTGTGCAGTGTACTTTGGGCCTTGTGCCCTAATTATACCTTTCTTGGCAAACGGGTCCACTCATTACAAGAGTATTTAAGAGATTTTCAAATTCTCTCTCCACAGCTTCTTCTTCTTCGCGCCTAAGTTTACTCTCTCTCTAGAACCAGTCGCCATTTATAGCCTTCAATCCTTCAGGCCTCGCAGCGCTCTTGTTCTCTTCTTATCAGGTAACCTTTTTCTCCTTACGCCTTCCTTTGTCTTCATTTCTGTGTATTTTTTAGGGTCGTCGGTCGGCACTTTCTTAGAGTTCCCCCATTGCCTTTTCCGGTGTCTTCTCCGGTTGTTAGCTCTTGAACATTCTTGACGAAAAATGTTTTAGTTCTTTGGTTTAATCCAGAAGTCAAACCTGGTCAATCCCCCAAGTGTTTGTAGTTGAATTGGCCAAGTCTAGTGTAATTTCTCCAAGTGTAGGGTCTTCCCTTTAATGCTTAGGAGGCTTTATAGCTTAGCGTCTGAATTCCCACCCTTGAGAGAAAAAAAATTTGCCGAGATCAGACGAATAGAGGAAGAGGAAGAGAGGAGACGAGGGGCCGACCCTAATTGGGTACGACCCATCTTTCCCATTCCTCTTGCCACCATAAGACCATTTGAACCCTCTGAGTCTTGTGGGTCGTCGTCTCGTCCGGCAAACACTCCCAAACCAAGTGAGATGGACGAGATAACCTCCTCCCCAAGTGGTGCTGGAACGTCTGGTAGAAGGGACACGTCTGACCTTAGCCCTCCCCGAGAGGCCGAGGGTACGATCCCCTCTGAGGCTGTCCCAGTGACAACCCTATCCCCCAATGCCTTCCAAGTGGCTTTCCCTCATGGTCCTCCTGCAGGTGATGAGAGGGAGGGGGATGAGTACGAGGACGATGATACAGATGACGAGGTTGACACCTCCCACGCCTCGTCTTTTATCTCCTCCGTTAGGGATAGGGACCTTCTGATATGGAGGCATATTTACGGAGTGCCCTCTGGGGTAACTATGAGGGTTCCCTCTGAGACTGAGAGGGTTTTTTAGGGTGAAGAGGGAGAGGTTGCAGTCTACGAGCAAATGTTCAAGGTAGGTGTTAGACTTCCCTTCCACCCTGCCATTGTAGATATTCTGTCGGCTCTGGGCGTCACCCCCTCTCAACTTCCACCCAACTCTTGGAGGACGATTCTGGGTTACATTTCCTTGTGGAAAAACTATTTTACTGATGAGCCCTCGTCCGACGTATTCTTGGCCTGCTATAATATCACCTCTTCATCTAAACAGCCTGGATATTATCATCTAGGGGCGAGAAGGTCTGAGAAGAAACTTCTCCACGTGTCTCAAACTTCCAATCATGATTGGAAAAAGAGATTCTTCTTCATATCTGGGGCATGGGAGAGCTCCGCCGAGGCGTCCCCTTCTGCCGATGGTCCGAGGGTCCCTAACAAATGGTCTAATCCCTCAATGAAAGCTAGGTCAGACCCCGGACTTAGCCTGGAGGAAAGGGATATTGTTGAGTATCTGAGGGGACGAGGGAGAGAGGGTGAGATCCCAAAGTTCGAAGATTTGATAACCCCCCGGTACCTCAAAGAAGCTGGTCTGAGGGTCGGCCCTCTGACGGAACTATGTGAGTTATACAGCACGTTTTCCATTTTCTACTTTTTTGAAGTGTTTCCTGTTTATCTCTGTATTTTTCTGATGCATGATACCCTTTTCAGGTCGTCCTGTAGGTGTGTCAGATTACCTCTGGGAAATGACTGCTCCAAGCCTACTCGCTGGTTTGTCAAAGAAGAAAGGGAAGGAGCCTCAGCAAGCTCCAAAGAAGACGAGGGCCTCAGGGCCGACGGTTGTTGAGCCGACAGCCGATAGTCACAAAAGGAAGGAGCCTGAGGCTCCTATTGAGCATCGGCCTGATCCTAGGATGAGGGCAAGGGTCGAAGCCTCTGAGGGGGCAACCTCTTCCTCGAGCATGGGGGCCTTCTGGTCTCAAAATCTGGCCCATCTGAGGGCCGACCCTTCGTCGCTGATCGCAAACTTGAGGGCAGCCAAGGCCTCGATGTTCTCTGCACCGTCGGCCTCTGGCTTCGAGTTCTTGGCGAAGATGCCCCCTGCCAAAGTGTACGACTATGGTCTGCACTCCCTTGCTCAGGTATTGGTCTTGACCTCTTAATTTTACTCTTACAAACTGTTACCTCGGCCCATCTTGATGTTTGTTCATTTTTTCTTGCAGTCTGTTTGTGCCTTGACCTCAGCCACCAAGTGGATGGCCGAGAATCAACAAAAGTTTCACGAAGCTGAGAGGGCCATTCAACATGAGGCTGATTTGCAGGCAGAGCTAGATACAGCAAAGACTGAGCTTAACACTGCGAGGGCTGAGCTTGAGAGTGCTAGGACCGAGCATGCTAGGGTCCTAGATGAGCTGATGAGGCAGCACGATGCCGGCCTGCAAGGCAAGGACTTGCTCATCAAGGATAGGGATGAGGCTCTGATCAACCTGGAGGCCCAGCATAAGACTGATCTGGAAGCAGCCATCAAGAAAGCTGAGGCTGATGTTGTTGAGGCATACAAGACTTCAGATGAATTTCAGGGCTTCGGCCTTGAATATATAGAAAGGGGGATTAGAACGGCCTGCCGATGGGTCGTCCTCAAATTTGGCGATGTCGTCTCCTCTGTTCGTCCTTCATTGGAGGGTGTTCAACTGGACGATCCCCTAATTGCCGAGGCCCTCAACCAAGTGGAGTCCCAAGTCCAGATCGAGGGGGTCGGTACATCTGAAGATCATCCGGTGCTGGTAACTGAGGATACCATTCCCATTGATGTTGAGGCCCTGCCCTCTGATGTCGTCCCATAGGGTGGCTGCCTGTAGCCCATACCCTTCAAGTGTATTTTTGTTCAACGGTCTTGTAAAACACTTAACATTTTGTTTTATTAATACCAGTCTCTTCCATAATTGCTGTCTTCCATATTTAATTCTGTTATGGTTTGTTCCTTGCTAATTTGCTTCTTCGTTGATGATGATGCTACTAAACCTTCCCTCGTCTTTCTTGAGGACAGTGGTGGGGTCGTCCCCTTCACTGATCCTCATTATAGCCGAGGGTTCAAATAATCAAATTAATGATTTTTAACGAAGTCTTCCCTCGTCTTTCTTGAGGACAGTGGTGGGGTCGTCCCCTTCACTGATCCTCATTATAGCCGAGGGTTCAAATAATCAAATTAATGATTTTTAACAAAGTCTACCCTCGTCTTTCTTGAGGACAGTGGTGGGGTCGTCCCCTCCACTGATCCTCATTATAGCCGAGGGTTCAAATAATCAAATTAATGATTTTTAACAAAGTCTACCCTCGTCTTTCTTGAGGACAGTGGTGGGGTCGTCCCCTCCACTGATCCTCATTATAGCCGAGGGTTCAAATAATCAAATTAATGATTTTTAACAAAGTCTACCCTCGTCTTTCTTGAGGACAGTGGTGGGGTCGTCCCCTCCACTGATCCTCATTATAGCCGAGGGTTCAAATAATCAAATTAATATTTTTTAACAAAGTCTACCCTCGTCTTTCTTGAGGACAGTGGTGGGGTTGTCCCCTCCACGGATCCTCATTATAGCCGAGGGTTCAAATAATCAAATTAATGATTTTTAACAAAGTCTACCCTCGTCTTTCTTGAGGACAGTGGTGGGGTCGTCCCCTCCACTGATCCTCATTATAGCCGAGGGTTCAAATAATCAAATTAATGATTTTTAACAAAGTCTACCCTCGTCTTTCTTGAGGACAGTGGTGGGGTCGTCCCCTCCACTGATCCTCATTATAGCCGAGGGTTCAAATAATCAAATTAATGATTTTTAACAAAGTCTACCCTCGTCTTTCTTGAGGACAGTGGTGGGGTTGTCCCCTCCATGGATCCTCATTATAGCCGAGGGTTCAACTTCTTTGCATGCATACTAGAACTGATAACCACTGGATGAGGGAAACACTGATACTTCTCATTAATTTTCCATGTGTTCTGTCGAAACAATGCTTATCACAACTATGGCTTATCAAGACCTTACAACACTACTGGTAGTATTTTTTCAAATGATCTGCATTCCAGGGGTTTGAAAAAGGTTCCCCCTCTAGGTTTTCTAGCCTGTAGGTTCCAGGGATGACTTCATCGATGACCCTATATGGGCCATGCCAATTAGGGTGAAGCTTGTTGGGCTTTTGCCAAGTCTTCTTGAGGACCAAGTCCCCCACTGCGATGGGCTTATGTTTCACCCTCTGATTATAGAACCTTGCGGTCCTCTGTTGGTAGGAAGCCTGCCTTATCTCAGCATCCTCCCTTCTTTCCTCAATCAAGTCCAGGTCAAGTCTCCTCTCTTCCGTATTTCCCTGGGGGTCGTACATTTGGACTCTATGCGTAGGAAACTCAATCTCGGTGGGGATGACGGCTTCTGATCCATATGCTAGCATGAATGGGGTCTCCCCGGTGGAGGTCCTCACTGTCGTCCTGTATGCCCACAGCACGACATATAACTCCTCGACCCATCTCCCTTTTGCCTCCTCAAGCCTCTTCTTAATCCCATCTAAGATTGTCCTGTTCGTAACTTCGGTTTGCCCATTGGCCTGAGGTCGGCCTGGGGTGGAGAAAAATTGTTTGATACTTACCCTCTCACAGTATTTCTGTGGAGAGGCATTCTTGAACTGAGTCCCATTATCCGAGATGAGGGTGTTGGGGAGACCGTATCTGCATATGATGTTCTTCCAGATGAACTGGAAGGTCTTCTGCTCTGTGATTGTCACCATTGGCTCCGCCTCCACCCATTTTGAAAAATAATCAATGGCTACGATGAGGAATCGATAGTTATTGATGGCCCTGGGCAAGGGTCCTACTAGGTCGATCCCCCACACTGCAAATGGCCATGGGGATGTAATGGAAGTAAGAGGCTGATGGGGTTGGTGAGGGATGGTGGAAAATCTTTGACATCTGTAGCATTTTTTTACGTATGCCGCTGCGTCCTTCCCCAAGGTCGGCCACCAGTACCCCTGGGTGATTACCCTCTTCGCTAGGGATCTACCCCCAATGTGGCTTGAGCACGACCCTTCATGCACATCTTGCAGAATGGAAGGGACTTCTGAGGGATGCACACACCTAAGTAAGGGGAGCAGAAACCCCTTTTTGTACAAGGTGTCTCCGATGACAGTGAATTTTGCCGCCCTGTACCTCAGCTTCTTCCTTTCTTGCCTTGCTTCTGGCATCTCACCCTCTTTAATGTATCTGATAAGGGGGTCCATCCATGAAGCTTCTTGGGAAACACTTAGGCAATTGCTAGGTGTTCCCTCAGCGTCCTCAATAGTCGGTCGGAGCAAAATTTCTACTGGGACCGTCCTCCTGATGTCCGTTCTTGTTGCCGAGGCCAGCCTAGCAAGGGCATCAGCGCGGCCATTATCAAGCCTAGGTACCCTCCTTAATTTCACTTCTCCGAAGCCCTTCAGTAATGACCTCACCTTCTCGAGGTGCCTAGCCATCCTTTCGTCCTTAGCCTCGTAGGCTCCTAGTATCTGATTCACGACTAGTCTTGAATCACTATGGACCAAAATCTGGCCGACACTAAGAAACTTGGCCAAGGAGAGGCCTGCTACTAAGGCCTCATATTCAGCCTCGTTGTTGGAGGCTTTGAAGTTGAACCTTAGGGCGTATTCGACGTCTGTGCCATCGGGTGCTGACAGTATCAGTCCAACACCACTTCCGCTATCACAGGAGGACCCATCAACGAAGAGGCTCCACGGAGTCCTTCCTTCTGAAAAATTTCCCTCAGAGAGGGACCCCCGTCTAAAGATGTATCTTCCCTCTTCGTTTTCAGTCGCTTTCCTTCTAGCGGTGCTCGTCTCAGCCCTATCTGCTGGTGTGTCTGCGGGTCTGTCTTCTGTATCCGTCTTCCCGAGGGTCTCACCCTCGGCCTCATCATCTTCCCAGGTGAACTCAGCCACAAAGTCTGCCAATGCCTGCCCCTTAATGGCTGTCTTAGGCTGATACACAATGTCGAACTCCCCCAGCTCTATAGCCCAGGTCATTAGCCTTCCTGATTTTTCAGGCTTGTGTAGGACCTGCCTAAGAGGAGAGTCAGTAAGGATGACCATAGTATGGGACTGGAAGTACGGTTTCATCTTCCTTGAGGCATGGATCAAGGCATAGGCCAACTTCTCCATCCTCGGGTATCTCTGCTCTGCCCCCTGGAGTGCCTTGCTGTTGAAATATACGGGCTTCTGTATCCCGTCTTCGTCTCTTACGATTGCTGCACTGATAGCGGACTCTGAGACAGCAAGGTATACGAAAAGTCGTTCACCCTGCACGGGTCGTGACAGCAGCAAGGGAGACCCTAAGTATGATTTTATCTCCTTGAAAGCCTCATCACACTCTTTACTCCATTCGAAGGCCTTCCTGAGGATCTTGAAGAATGGTAGACACCTGTCTGTAGCCCTCGACACAAATCTGTTCAAGGCAGCCACTCTCCCTGTGAGCCTCTGAACGTCTTTAATGGACTTGGGGGTCTTCATCTCAATAAGGGCCTTTATCTTTTCAGGATTGGCCTCGATGCCTCTTTGATTGACAATGAACCCTAAGAATTTCCCCGCTCCGACCCCGAAGACACATTTGGCCGGGTTAAGCTTCATCTGATATTTGTCCATCGTATTGAAGGTCCTCTCCACGTCTGCCACATGATCCTCTGCCTTCAGACTCTTAGTCAGCATGTCGTCTACGTAGACCTCCATAGACTTCCCAATTTGATCTTCAAACATTCTGTTTACGAGGCGCTGGTACGTTGCCCCTGCATTCTTCAGGCCAAAGGGCATGACCCTATAGCAGTATGTCCCCTTGTCAGTGATGAAGGCGGTCCTCTCCGAGTCCTCAGGGTTCATGAAAATCTGGTTATACCCTGAGTAGGCATCCATGAAACTCATGAGCTCATGGCCTGCGGTAGCGTCTACCATCTGGTCGATGCGGGGGAGAGGGAAGCTGTCTTTGGGACAATGCTTGTTGAGGTCTGTGAAGTCCACGCACATTCTCCACTTGCCGTTGGCCTTTGGGACAATGACTGCATTGGACAGCCATTCAGGGTAGATGACCTCTCTGATAAATTCAGCTTCTTCTAATTTTTTAACCTCATCCCTGATGACCTCGTACTTCTCTCTAGAGTAAATCCTCCTCTTCTGCTTTACCGGCTTCACTCCCTCTACCACGTTGAGCTTGTGGCACATGATTTCAGGGTCAATCCCTGGCATATCTACATGACTCCAGGCGAAGACGCTTCGCATTCTCCTCAACAGTTTAATGAGGTCTTCCTTGATATCGGGCTTCAGAGACTTGCCAACTTGGATGGTTTTTCCCGGGTCATCCTCATCGAGGATGATGGGTTCTACCTCCTCAGCGGCCTCTCCTTTCTTGAGTTTCGTCTCGTCCCTGGGGTCTAGGGTATCAATGTTGTAAGTGGCCGTAGCCCTCTTGTGTGCCTCCTTTTCTTCAGCAGAGTTGTAGTAGCACTCTCGCGCTGTCGTCTGGTCTTCCTGAACCTCCCCTACCCCATATGGGGTAGGGAATTTAATCATCTGGTGGACTGTAGACGGCACAGCCTCAAACCCCTTGAGGGCCACACGTCCCAGTATGATGTTGTATGCCGAAAACACATGCTCATCCAGCATAAATAAACTGATCCTCTTGGTGAGCCATCTCGGCCATTCGTCCCCCATCCTGACATCAGCCTCATATATCCCCAGGGGATGAACCTTCTCCCCACTGAACCCAATCAATGGATGATGGTATGGGACAAGTCTGGAGAGACTGAGGCCCAAGGCTTTGAAGCATGGCCAAAACATCACATCTGCGGATGAGCCCCCATCCACCAGGATCCTCAGCACTTCGTACCCGTGCACCCTGGTGGTGATGACGAGAGGGTCATCATGCGGGGCCAAGAGGCCCTTGAAGTCCATTCTTGAAAATCCCACAATCAAAGTGTCCATATCAACCTTCTTCCTTTTTTCTGACTTGACCTCTACGGAGGTTGAGTGCACCGTCTTCGTCACTGTCTTAGCCTCAGCGACATGGGCCTTCCTGTCGGCGACCTCAGACCCTCCTCCTGCCAGACCCCCGGAGATCATCCCCACCCCGAACGAGATCATATTGAGCCTCTTGACAGGGCCGTGGTCGTCTCTCGGCGGGAGGTCAGGGTCGTCCTCATCATCAGAGGGGTCGTCCCCTCTTTTTTGAGGACCTTCTCTGCAGGCATCAACTCGCTTCTTTCTGGGGTCGTCCCCTCGGCCCCTCTTGAAGTCGTTTTTGTCGAAGTACTTTCTGAGCTTCCCTTCCTTCAGCATCTTCTCAATCTCGTCTTTCAGAGCAAAGCATTTATCAGTCACGTGGCCGTGGTCTTGGTGAAATTCGCACCACAGGTTCTTATTCCTCTTGCCGGGGGCTGCCCTCAGCCTCTCAGGCCACTTCAGCGTACGTTCACTCTTTATCTCATTGAGGATCTGTTCACAGCTGACCGTCAGAGGGGTGTACCCCGCGAACTTATCATCCATGGTTCTCTTCTTCCCCTCTTTGTTCTTCTTGGGGTATTTACTCCCACTTGGACCTCCTCTTTCGTCCTCATATTTTGCAGCCATCGCCTCTTCGGCGTTCATCACCTTTCCTGCTGTCGACAGCAATTCGGCCATCGTCCTTGGGGGGTCTTCGGCAAGCTTCCATAACAGCTTCCCCTTTTGGAGCCCTCCAATCAGGGCTGTCATGGCTATGCTTTCCTCGTAGTCTTCCACCTCCAGCTTCTCTTTATTGAATCTGGCTATATAGTCCCTCAGACTCTCACTCTTCCCCTGCTTGACATAGAGCAGGTGGGTGGTCTTTTTCTGTGGCCTCACCCCGAAGCAGAAATTATGGATGAACAGGTCGGCCATCTGTTTAAAGTTTTCGATGGAATTTTTTGGAAGAGACGTGTACCAGACATGCGCAGCCCCTGTCAAGGTACCAGAGAAGGCAGGACACCTCATCTCATCTGAGATAGAGTATATGTCTGCCGCCGACTGATACATCTCCACATGGTGGACAGGGTTGGTACTCCCGTCATACCTTGGGGTGACCATAGGTGGCTTGAATTTTGATGGCGTGGGGAAGTTGACTATCTTTTCCACAAAGGGTGAGCCTATGGTGTATCCCCTCTGAAGAGGGTCTCGGCTCTTCAATATATCACCTATCTTATCCTCTAGCCGCTGGATTGAGTCATTCTAGGGCCTCACAGGGTCGGCGCGGCCGATGTTATCCCCAGCCGCCTCTTGAAGGTGGACGGAGGGTTCTGCTGCAGCAGGCCTGTGTCAGCTATTCACTTCCCTTTGGCCGTCATCCCGCCCCTGGGGTCGGCCACCTGCTGCCTCCTGCCTGGACCTCACAGCACTTCTTGACCTCGACAACTTATCCCGCAGGTCATTTACTGGGCCTAGCCTCTCAAAGGCCGACCCTCTGCTCAAGCGATCAAAAGCAGAGCCTCTCGGGCGATCATCAGGGTTTGGTCTCACGCCCTTTCCTCTACTATCCTGGAGAGGTCGCACAGTGTTGTTGGAGACCTCATACGGTTCCCAGCATTCAATTGGGGCTTCCTCTCCCTCCAGATCGTCATACCTGTCCTCAGGGCAACGGTTTCCTTGCCTCCCCAGGCGTAAACGCCGGGGGTCAGCAACATCCCTACGCCGCTGAGGGGGTGGTAGGTCTTTGCGTGGTGCCTGGGGTGGTCCCCTGGCCTCATGCTGCCCTGGAGCTGCTGCCGGAGTAATCATCTCAGGTGAAACCCCTGGTGCTCTCAGTATGTTCTGGCTTAGAGCTGTGAACTGCTCCTGCATGATCCGCTGGCTTGCTGCCAGAGACTTTAGGGCTTCCGCCACATCAGCCATCTCAGACTGGGGTGGCGGATGACTGGAACTGGGTCTCCCCCCCTCATCCGGCGGGGGAAGTGGTGGCGGTGGCATCTCAGGTGCCATGTGCTTGAGCTATGAAAAGTTGAACTGAAGAAAATACTGGTGAGCTTGGGAACCTTAGTGGGTCTCTTTCAATGGTGAAACACCTCCTCTCAGGGGGAGCGTTGGTTCACCACCAGAGTGCCCAGTGAGGTCAAGCTGTACAAAGGAAGAGATGTCTTCTCGTTCCCACAGACGGCGCCAAACTGATGATGCTAAGATTTAGCACCACCAGATAAGTGATAGTGAGCTCAAGCAGTAGCAGCCATGGCAGCCATGGAGATGTATAAGTATATAGAAGGGGATGAGTATAAGAGGAAATAAGACAATGATGTATAGTGGTTCAGCCAATTTGGCCTACATCCACTGTGAGTGTGTGATCCACTAAGTATGGGCACTAATGGCCTTGGATACAATGCACATAACCCTCTTTCTCTCTCTACTGTGTGTGTACAAGCAGAGTTTTAGCTAGGGCTACTGTTCATGGATCGATCCCCTGTAGGGTTGTAGGTGACAAGTATATATAGGTCTTGGGGGGTGTAGTGTACCCCCCAAGTAAGCATGGTGCATGTGAATGATGATCTAACCAATCCCATATTGACACCTGTAGATGCCAAATGATGACATAATATTCCCTCACATGAGGGTGTGATTCGGTTATAACGGTCTGCCACGTGTCATATGAGCCTGACGCGCACTGTTCCACGCGTGTCCCAAACCACGCGCTATCATGATGTCACCCTCGACCTATGAGCCGAGGCCGAGGGAAAAGTTTCTTCCGGTAGTGAGTCTGGCTTGATTCTGGCTTCGTACCGTCGTACCCTCGTAGGGTCGTCCGGAGCCTGGGGAAGGGTCGGCCCCTCGTAGGGTCGACTGGAGTCCGGTGTAGGGTCGGCCCCTCGTAGGGTCGTCTAGTTCCTGGTGGAGGGTCGGCCCCTCGTAGGGTCGTCTGGACCTGGTGGTAGCCAGCTGGGGCCTGCTGAAGGGTCGGCCCATCGTAGGGTCGTCCGTATTGGAGGTAATCCTCATCCAGGCTGAGGGTATAAACGGGTATATCAGTTATAATGCCCATGTGTAGGGTTTTTGAATAGTTTTGTTAAATCAATATCTTGGAAAGAAAAGAATGACATTTATGCATGTTGGGATAGGAATCTCATGTAGAATGATTTAACATATATAGAGGAATAATATTCAGAGCTGATTTGATAATTATTTCGAAATAAAATTTGGGTTTTGAATGAATATATGGGAAGAACACCATAACTAGGGTGTTAAGAAATTCTGAGCTTAAATGAATTGAGGTTTTGATGTATTTGAAACGTTAGAAATTGTCCTAGTATATGTGGGAACACGTTAGGATAATTGGATCAAAGTTTGGTGTACTATAATGAATTTTGGAGGTTTGTTAATAGAAGAAGAAATTAACGAAGAAGAAGAACTGCTGCTTCCCCAGATCGATCGACTTAGGGTGTTTTTCTAATTTTTCCTTGGTTAAGGGTTCTTTGATTTTCGGGAATGAATGGGAACCCGAGGATTTATATTATACTCATATGGGAGTGAGAGTAAGACCCGTAGGTATATTGTTAAAGTCTGGTAAGGCCATTGGGTGTAGGACTTGGATCATGAACCGACGAGAATAAACCGATTTAGTAGAGCATCGGGGCATTTGGAATTGATCTACGAGGCGAGGTAAATTTCATTCAAGTGATAGACTAGTAGGGTAAGTACTGACTACTAAAATTATATGTGAGGGATAACTAGGGCCCTTAGAGTTGAGTGAATACTCAAATAAATGCGATAGTGAGAAATCATAAATTGACGGATACGGTTAATATAAGAGAATATTATATTACGTAAAAGTATGATTGATAGGTCGGGTGTGTACCTACTAAACTTTATGAACTATTAGGTTGAGAGATATATACCTAAATTAACTACATTAGGGTCAATGAAGTATTCCGAACTAACGTAGGGTAATTATACGTTAGGGTCGATGAAGTATTCCGATCTAACGTAGGGTTATTATATTTTAGGGTCGATGAAGTATTCTGAACTAACATTGGGTTATAATATGTTTGGGGTTGATGTAAAATGCCGAACCAAACCTTCGAACTGGTGTCATGATGAAAGAGTCCGAGCCAAAATATGTGTATATAAATAATTAGGTTCGATGGATCATTCCGAACCAATTCTTACATGGGGTCAATGAATTATTCCGAACCAAGAGTCCTTTACGTGTGTCAAAAGGAAATAATAGTAATGACTGATATTTAGTATATATTGTGTATGAAATATATACTTAATGATATTCTACTTCTGTGTATTAGTAGATTAATATATGATGTGTTTAACGATTAATATCAAACTGGTAAGTTAAGTAGTGAAACTTAATTACAAAACATAACGTTAGATAGGGAATATCTAATTAGTAATTTAAGTAGTGAAACTTAATTACAAAAGTGGGAAGATATTAATTGTGAGAATTGTAGAAATTTAGTAGTGAAACTAAATGATAAGTTTTGAAACATAACATAGGTGAAATGTTACTTGAGAATTAATTAACCTTTGCGAGATGTTAGTGAAATGAATGTGCTGTATGGGGGGTACGAGAACTTAGGTATAGATAAGTTCAGATGATTACTTTAGTCCTAGTTAGCTTGGGAGATATGGCTAGGCAAGTTAAGTGTAGAACATTAGGTGTGCACAATAGATGAGGAGTGAGTAAACTCAAGAGAGTGTACGAGAACCTAACATGTGTAATCAATAACCGCAGTTTATATTGTGATAAATGCTTGCTAAATATTTCAAAATGTTTTGAGTACTAACTCTTGCTATAAAATATTTTCAAAACCTTTTCGGTGTCTAGCCACAGGGACGCCATGTATGCTGATTTCATTCTAGGGACTCGAAGCTGTAGCACAGTGGATGCTTACAAGATTTTTATTAGGCGATATCTCTCTTTCATATCTAGTGCAAGATCTCACACTATTCTATGTATGGACTTGTGGTCCGGTATCAGTCTCAAATGTTTAGTTTCATACTAGTGGTTGTTCTATTGTTATTTTGGTATTTTTAGCCGATGGTTTATTCGATAATACCCTTGTTTCTCTTGTACTTATATTTTGCTGATTGGGTTGTAGTACACAGGGTGGTTGTTATACTTTGCTCCGCATGGTTGATTTATCTGTTTAAAGAAAGATAAAATTTGGCACCGGTCTAATTTTCACTTAGGTGATTAGTGATTAAAAGGTTTTCGATAGTGATGCTAAAAATGAACCATTTGAGAAACCTGTTTTAATTTAATAAAGGCTTGATCACCCGATGTTTAATTAGGCGGGGTGTCACAAATGGTATCAGAGCATCAGGTTCTAGTGTCCATCGTATCTGTACGACTTACTACATTTTTAGCGTATCGCTCGATTGATATAGAGCCATATCTTAGGATTGCTGTACTCCTCTACATACGTGGTTTACGATCTCCTGTTATTCAATAGATGAAGTTATATTTATACGAGTTCTATTGAGTGTGGTACGTCGAACATGGCGATAGGACAGACGTAGGCGTTATAAGCATCGCAGGAGGAAGGGGATCGGTATAAAGCATGGAGTGTTCGAGGATGGTAATCATGGATAAGATGGCCATTGTCGAGGTCACTCCTAGTGTGTAATGGAAGTAGATGTTGCAAGGACTTTTGGTGCATTATAGACATTTCCTAAGCACCGCGACGACAAAGGGTGATACTAATCTGGATCGCCTAATGCAGTGATAATGGTGGGAGGTCTGAAGAACCTTTAAAGAAAATGAACTGTGAAAGATTTGATAAAACGTCAACTGTGCATGTTAACCAATGGATGTAGAATGTCCAGAGGTCTTGGCATTAAGGATAGAGTAGAAGTACTCATAAGTGAAAATTTGGGTAAATTTTTATAAAGGCAATGTGGTGGGGATACCAGTCACCACATTCGAACTGAGGGTCAGTATACAAATAAAGGATATTAGAAATAGTTTAATCGCAAATTCTTCTAATGAAGGTTCAGAAGCGAAGTAAATGGAAATTTCTATCTTTAAGGCTTACCAAGGTATTACCTGGTTTGATCTCTCTCAATCAGAGTGGCTTCATCAAGGTTAGATCAATACAAGACAATGTACTTCTTGCTCAGGAGATGGTCAATAACTTGGGAAAGAAAATTCATTTAGGTAATGTGATTCTCAAGATTGACATGGAGAAAAAATATGATAGGGTTCAATTGGGTTTTTTAATTCAAGTTCTTAGAGATTTTGTCTTTAGGGAAAGTGGATAGATTTTATTTGGAGGAGCATATTAAACTACTGGATTTCTTTGATCATCAATGGGATTCAATATGGTTTTTTCAAATCCCACAGGGGTCTCAGACAAGGGGATCTACTATCCCGTAGTTTGTTCATTCTTGCAGATGAATATTTGAGTAGGGGCCTCAATATTAAGATGGATAAAGTTCTTATAAAGCCTTATTATATCCTAGTGGCTGCCCTATTATCTCACGCTTAGCTTTTGCAGATGATTTGATTATTTTTTTCCAAGGGTGACAAGAGATCTCTGAGAAGGTTAGGAGGCTCCATTTTTCATTACATTTACTCATCAAGTAAAAAAATTAACACTTCGAAGAGCACTTTTACAGTTGATTCTAAGCGGTCTAATAACTTTAGATCTAAAGTAGCAGATATAACTGGCCTTAAGCATAAGAACTTTACAATTACTGATTTAGGATAACCTCTTTTTAAAGGCAGGAATAAGCTGAAATATTATGACCCCCTCATCAACAAAGTTAGATCTAGAATTGCTTGTTGGAAATCAAAAACTCTATCTAGCGGAGGCAGGCTCATTCTTCTTCAACATGTCCTCACATCAATTCCCTCTTATCTTCTATCCTTTATGTCTCCTCCTAAAGCTATCCTCAATAAACTCCATACAATTCCCAACAAATTCTTTTGGGATGGCACTTAAGAGCAAAGTTGGAAATACCAATGGAAAAATTGGGATTCCATTAGTAGAGATAGCAAGGAGGGTGGTCTTGGAATGCCTAATTTTCTTTATATTTCCAAAGATTCTTCTATGAAGTTCTTTTCGTAACTCTACTCTGAAAACTCTCTTTGGTATGTTTATATGTCTAACAGGTATATGAAGAATATTGTTCATAACCATAAAGGATCTCTATCTTAGAGAAATATGATGCAAGTTAAGGATGTAAGTCTTGAGCATATGCTGAAAGTAGATGGGTAATGGCTTTGGTCCCCTGATGTTAATAGTGAATTCAATCTTTACTTTTCTTATGCTTGTAGTAAAACAAACCATCCTTTCTCCTACATCAACAGCTTCATTTGGGACCTTTTTATTCCAAATAAACGCTTTATTCATGTTTGGAAGATCTTAAAAAACTGATTCCTACTGATGTAAACGTACAATCTTTGGGAATTAGACTGTATTCTAGATGCAAACTCTACCTGAATGACATCGAAACTCTTGAACATCTTTTTCTCCACTGCCCAAAAGTTATTTCAATTTAGAAATATTTCTCCAACATAATGGGAATTGATATAAGATTCAATACAACTTCATCAATGTTGCATAGTTAGTGGATTAAAAGTGGGCCTAAAGATTTCCCTAAATTTCTTGGAAAATGTATTCCTATTATTGTTTGTTGGAAGATTTGGAAAATTAAGATTAAAGCCTGCTTTGAAAATTCAATATTCGAGGAGAGATTCATCATCTCCCAATCAATTTTTTTTATCTCAAATATTTGCGAGCTGAAAAACTTCAAAAATGATCCTTCTCAATTTGATGTAGGCATTTAATCTTTCTTTAACCTCTCAATCAAAAGGTCCACCAAATTAATTAGGCCTCTAAAGTGGAAATTTCCCACCCAAAATTGTTTCAAGCTAAATATTGATGGTGCTTCCAAGGGTAATCCAGGGAGGAGTGACATAAGTGGTATCTTGAGAAATGATAAGGGTGATTTTGTTTTTGCTTATGCTCATTCTGAAGAACATGCCTCAGACACTTTTGTGGACCTTAAAAGCTTATTGGTGGGGGTTAAACTATGTTTGGACTTTAATATTTTAGAATTTCTTATTAAATCAGATTCATCTTTTGTGGTTAACTTGATTAATTTGCAATGGAAACCTCCTTGGAAAGTGGCTAGTTGTGTGAACGAAATCAAATCTGCATTATCTTCTCAAATTCTCATTAAGCCATTGTTATCGAGAATCTAACATGGCTGCTGATGATCTGTCCAATTATGGATCCACTATTCAAGTTCTCTCAATCTTCAGAAACTACAAGGATCTTCCTACTATAGCTCGTGGTGATTTCAAGTTAGACAAAATGGGATGCTTCCACCTAAGACATTCTTAGTGTTGCCCTTTGATTTTTGTTATTGTAATGGGGCTATTATAAAGTCCTGTATTTATTGATTTCTTAGTTCAAATCCCCATAACTTGTATTTTTTCTTGCTTTGCCATTTTGGAGAGGCTTTTTTTCCTCAATCAATAATATTTTCGGAGGTTATATCCCTCTTTAATAAAAAAAAACAGATGACATGCTTGTGAAAATAAGTAGGAAGGGGGATCACCTTGTAGACCTATAATTTTTTTAATTCCTTCATTATTACATGATGAAACTAAAAGCGATGAAATGCTCCTTTGGGGTATAATTTGGAAAGTTCCTTGGATACCTAGTCAGTCAAAGAGGTATCGAGGCAAACCTAGATAATATTGAAGCCATTGGGAAGGTGCAACCCCCTCCCCCGAATAATGTGTGCGAGGTATAAAAATTAACCGGCATGCTAGAAGCCCTCAACCATTTCATATCCAGATCCTTAGAAAAGTGCCAACCTTTCTTTCAAGCACTCAAAAAAGAAAAGAAGTATGAGATGACGAATTCACCAGGGCACTTGAAGAAATAAATAACAATCTGAGCAAACCACAACTGCTAACCATTATTGATGACAGAGGCCATTTGCACTTATATCTAGTAATGTCCAATGGCGTTGTAAGTTAAACCTTGCACTACACAAAAACAGGTTAATTGTAACGAGCAAAAACCATTGCAAAAAATATTTGTAACGGAATTAAAACCATTAGAAAATTGGCGTCATTGATTTTACTGCCAAAATTTGTAACAGACTAAAACCATTACAATTTTTTTGTAACAGATTTGGGATTGGCACACATCTCATATATTAATAATGGATTTACTAAATTGTAAATATTTTTACTCATTACAAATTCTATATTTGTAAGGGGTAAAAAACAACACAAAATACATTGTAACATATTGGGAGTGTCATATATTTATAACTGTTAAAGTCCGTTAGCAATATTTATATATTTTTGGAAAATATATATATTAGTTTCTCATTAAACATAACATTAGTAAAAAAACATGCGACAAAATGAATGACACTACATTTCGGTGATAAAAAATAATTTAATGACATTAAACTAATATAACTATATTTTATTCATAACTATTAAGATTCCCAAAACAATGTCATAGAAGATAAACAATCTAGCTTTTAACCATAATAGTACTCGAAACGAAGTCTAATAACTTTAAAGTTCTAAACATATTATTCTCCCAAAAGTAAACTTCATGATATTCTTTGTAAAAGTATACTTCATGCTCCCAAAATTAATCTTCATATTTCCAAACTCAATCTTAGTAAATGTGTAAGCATAAATGAGTAAATAATATAAAAGACTAGTACATTCCCGTGCCATCGGCACACATGTAATTTTATTAGGGAGTAATCGATACACAATACACGACCATACCCAATGATAACGTAGTTAGTTTAGACGAGTTACTTTGGTATCGATTGACGTGTTTGCACGTATTTCTAGGCCTCTAGGTCATTGCTTTTAGTTTTCGCCCCTAAAGCAAAACTTTAACCCCCCCCCCCCCAAAAAAAAAAGTGTATACTAGGAAATTTGGACAATCGAGAGTACAATGAGGAAATGGTTAGTTAAGACGAGTTACTTTGGTATCGCTTGATGTGTTTGTACCTATTTCTAGGCCCTTAGGTTGCTATTTTCAATTTTCGTCCCCCAAAGCCCATTGTAAACTGCATAACGTGCATATACTAGTCAATTTTAGCATAACTACAGTTAATCCCCACATTACAGGTACAACGGATGCAACAATCCAACAAAATATAAGATTCCATCTATACATATTATAAAGGGATAAAGGAGAATGTTCTGTCCAAACAATATTAAAATATTTACAATATATCGTAGGGGCAGAAAATCCTAATACAAATATCCTACCTAACACTTCCTCACACATATATATATAGAAAGAATATAACTAACTAAATAAGGCAAAATACATGTGTAACTAGCACTACATATCTCTCTATACATAGATGTAAGTGGATATATATGAGTAAATTAAAATATCTCACTTACAAAAGATAAAAGATGTGCACAATGAGAAAACAATGAAGTCTTTCTCAAAGAACCCCACTTCAAATGAGATGAACCTACAATAATCATACACTCGGGAACAAAGTTGGGAATAACTAGTAAAGAAGAAGACTAGTCGTAGTTAACCTATAGTTGTTCCTCACTTTAAATGAGATGAACCTGCAATAATCCCATCCGTGTTCACTTTTAGGTGTTTTTATATGTTTCCATGCATGAACTACTCTTAAATTACAGCATATCTATTCAAACTAAATGGCCTTCTTCATGATATATACCAACTAAAAAGAGAAGAAGCAAAAAATGGGCGTCAAGAAAATGTCTACCATAATGAACATTAGTGTGCTCAGATGTACTTATATTGCCATTATTGAAGGAACACTACAATGTTGATCTGTTATTAAAAGTAAAAAAGAAATTTTATATAATATATGTTATTTAAATGAGCAATTAAAAACAACACATAGATAAAAACAACACAGGAACCTATTATTAGTTCGCCTCAAAATATTGGAAATTAGACATTAATCTCAGTGATAAGTTGAATTGTCGATTCTTCAGCCACCTGCTGCACAATTTCATATGGGAAACACATAACTAAAATTATTTAAGATGCACATGCTAGAATAGGAGTTTCTAGATGAGAAGAATTGGATGCCATGGGAATGGTGAAGGAACTGGATTTATGCATATAGGAAAATCATACACACAGTATGCGTAAATATTTTATCTAAGTTAAATGTTTGGTAGTTAAGGATTGGGATGGAGTCAGTCAACCAATAAATTATGTTTGTGAAGTACAAAAATTACTAGGATGTGTGTCAAGCTAAAATGTGTGCCAAGCTACTCTCTATCGGCACGGACGTCAATATCAAAGTTGCCTGCTCAATACATAAACATACATAGTTAGTTGGGGAAAATAATGCAATTTCTAACCCTAGGACATTGTAAGGTAAAATACACAAGAGCTCACAATTTTAAGGGATCTTAGTCTCTCCATGATTGGCTATTTTTTCGTCCAAAAAGTAACTGGTTGGAGAGTTGAATAAACGAGAGGTTTATTATTCTGAAGGGAGGGAGGAAGGGTGAGAGATGCAGAGTGGGAGTAGTTTGGGAATTTGGCGAATAAATCCCTCCTGACTTGCATTTTATTTTTCTTTTATTTGACTTTATTTTAATAAGGGTTAATGATATATTGCAACGATTATGTTTTAATTGTACTGGTTTTTAACCGTTCTAAATTTATAACGAACAAAATCCGTTACAAATAGAAAAAAGCAAAACATTTCTCGATGTTGAATAAAGATACATGCCATTAGAAAAGTTTGCATATACACTGGTGATAACCTCCAAGAAGTTAAAACATTACTTCGAGGTGCACACTATCATTGTTCTAACCTCTTACCCTCTGAAAGTAATGCCTAGGAATGCTGACCTATCTAGATGGATGCCCAAGTGGTCGATAGAACTCAGAAGGTTTTATATATAGTTATTCGGCCTAAAACCTCAGTTAAAGGGCAAGTCGTAGCTGACTTCATCGTCGGATTTTCCAGTGACCAAGAACAGGTAAAGATTCGCAACGAAAGTAAAGAATATGTCTTACAGTCGGTCAAAGAAGGTGATAGAAATGTAATGTATGTTGATGGAGTCTGAAATTATAAGGAGGTAGGAGTAGGGGTAATACAGGTATCCTCGAAGAAAATAGTTCTCGAGCAGGCAATTTGCTTGGAATTTAAAGCCTCCAACAACAAAGCTGAGTACGAAGCTATGCTCGAAGGATTACTAAAAGCATTCTCCCTGGACCCTGTCACCTTGATGACTTACATGACTCAAAGTTGGTATCAAATCAGATATCAGGAGACTACGGCGCTAGGGACGAGCATATGGCCGCATACCTTGAAGAAGCCCAGCACTTGGTCCCCCAATTCAAGCATTTATAAGTGAAATAATTCCCAAGAGAGAACAAAATCCATGTAGATGCACATACCACACTTTCTTTAGCTATTAAGGGGATATGAAATGGATAATTAAAGTGGAATACCTCGTCCATCTTAGTATTAGTAAAAAAAAAATTTGAGCTAGTTAGTGTAATCAATAGGACTCTGAATTGGATTGATCTGATCATGCACAATTTAAAAGAAGATGTCATATCAGTTGATAAAAAGGAAGCACACAAAATCCGTGTAAAATCTTCTCATTTCCATATAGTGATTATTATAAGCTTAATCGAATCTCTGTTTTATAACCTTATCTCTAATGAGTGCACCCAGACGACGTCGAGCAAGCCCTTTACGAGGTTTATGAGGGGATATTTGGTAGCCAAGCAGGGGTAGATTGCTAGCCTTTAGGGTAATGAAAGAGGGATACCAGTGAATATATATGCAACGTAATTTTCTACATTAAAAAATGCAATAACTGTGAGCTCTTCTTGTCGTTGGTACATTAACCAACTAGTGATCTCAAGTCGCTCACAAGTCTTTAGCTTTTTCCCCAATGGTATCTTAACATCGTTGGCCCATTGTCCTTAACGTCTAGTAATAGGACGTACTTGTTGGTCATCACATACTAATTCTGTAAATGGGTTGAAGGGGAACCCTTGGCAAACATTCGAAATGTCAATATTACCAAGTTCATATGGAAGAACAACATAACACAATTTATTATCTCTCGTATTATCATCACAGATAACGGAACTCAATTCGAGAGTAGCCTCTTTCAAATATTCTATAATGAGCACAGTATTAGGCACTACTACAGTTCAGTGGCCTACTCCCAAAGCAAAGGGTAGGTAAAATCATTCAACAAGATAGTCCTCATCATAATCAAAAAGAAATTGGAAAAAGTAAAGGACGCTTGGGTCTACTAAATCCCCCATATTCTCTAGGCATTCCTAACAACATCCAAGCGATCAATGAATGAAACACCATTTTCTTTGGCTTATGGAATGGAGGCAGTCATCCCATTGGAAGTAGGTATACCAACCATGAAGTCCACCATTAAGATCTCAATAATGAAGCAATCAAATAAGATCTTGACTTAGCCTATGAAAAAAATAATCGTCCATTGTAAATATTGCCTCCTACTAGTAGTAGCTGGACAAGTAATACAACAGGGGTGTCAAAATGAGAGGCTTAAAGTTTAGGGGTTACGTATGTAGAAAGATCATGGGCAGTGCCAAAAATACCTCAAATGGGAAACTTGGGCCTAACTGGGAAGGCCCATTCAAAGGTATTTGAGACGACTTAATAAGAGCCTACCACTTTAAAATAATAAAGGGAAGAGAGAGGTGACCCAAGATTGGAATTCAACCAATTTAAAGAAGTTTTACTTTTAAATTTTTAGTTCATGACTTAACTTGTTTCGTTTGTTTAAATTTTAAAGCTTCTTTTAAGAAGTTCTTTCAAACTTCTCACATTTATCTCTATGCTTTATTCCAAGTGGCTGGTAAATTAGTATTTAATAAAGAATATCAATTAATTGAATGAGTTCTCTTTAACAAACTACTTATCATCCTGATGATTATGTTCTCTCAAATTCCTTATTTTAAGACTCACTAGTTGACTTTGAATAAAGGTTTGCGTACGAGACTAACTAGTCGATCGACCAATATAAAGAGTTTTAACAAATAAAAAAAATAAACAACGGCTTACAGCCGAAGAAAGGTCTACTGGGAAACCCTAAGAACCTATGACCAATTGGTTAAAAAAATCCTTGTTGGGTAATGACCCCACAAACAGGTGCATTTTTACTTTTCTAATTTTAAGCCTAAGGTTAGATGCGACTACATCACTTAAAAGGTAAGACCATAAGACCACACATCTATAGGGAAGAAAAAATGCAAAATTTTTATTAAAACTTAAAGTTATTACAAGACAAACAATTTATAACATAACAGTAGATATTTCTGGATCAATTGCATGACTGAGATAGCTCATTCATTAAACTCCCAACTCCAACAGGTGGAACATTTAATACGTGAGGAGTAACGATCACATACATATCACTGATCCTAGATAACCACTAGGACTTATCCTATTGACCAATTGTTGAGGTCGGTAGAGTTCATGATCTCCATCAAGGTCGTAGTCTCCGAGGTACATCCTTATAAGGCTAACTGGAATGACATTCATTGGGATCCATGAAACATCAAGCATATAAGGAGGGTCTTGTTGATCAAGGCAACCTGGGTCGTACCAATACCACAACTCAAAATCATGTGGGACCTTTTCCACTATGAGGGCATTAAGACAACCATGGTTGTAGCTAATATTTCGAGCATCGTTCAAGGCAGAATCCATATTAAGAAGGGCCTCGTCGTAACCATCCATCCATACCTGGTGAGGTTATTTATGAAGCTGGAGTGTGAGACGATGATCTTATTAATCAGTATTTTGATGGTTGATACTTTATTGAGTAAAGTCTTCTTGGGCTTCCGTATCACTTCTATTAAAGGGCCTTCCTTTTTTGGTGATTGACCTTTGACAATCATAACTTTGTCATTCAAAGATTTTAGAATTTTCTTAAGTTCCTTTCTTAGCTAGACATTCTCTTCTTCTAAAAAGGAAGAGCCCTCTCCATCTTGTAAAATTGACTTGGACTTATTGAGTCTTTTGTAAGGACAATTTCCAATTGAGTCAATTGTAACAACACGAGGTTTTGGAGACGACAATTTATTTATTTTGGGAGAAATAAATAATATTTTATTGGAGAAATAATAAAAATTGGCAATTGAGGTCAAAATTTAGAGTCGTTAGAAAGAGTCTCGAATGGCAATTCTGAGAGTACCATTGTTTTCGAAAGGGTCGAGAAAGTAGAAATGACTATACTTGGGGTCTATTTAGGTTCCGAAATAATTTAGGACCGTTTGACTCGAATTAAAGTTATCGGGTCATTTAAAGTGTGTATTATCATTTAAAGATGTGTACATTGGGAGGCAAGGCTTAAAAGCCACGTGAGAAGTCATTCTCACTTAAGAGAAAGAGGAAAACCCTAGAAAGAAAGAGAGAAGAAGAAAGAAGAAGAGAAAGAAGGAGAAAAGGGAGAGAAAGTGGAGATTTCCGGTTTCCACGCGATCTCAAGGCGGATTCAGACCTTACGAACCAGAGGCAAGCGATTAAACTTGCTAAATAATTGTTGTGTACCAATTATTGCATGATTTGTGGATTAAATTTTGGGTTTTAGGTTTAAATTGTTAAAACCTAACTTTTGGGGAAAAACCTTAGATTTGTAGTATATAAATGGATTTAAGGATTTAAATTAGTTTATAAGTATTCTAGAATGAATAATAATGTTATGAATATGATTGGGTTGAAGATTTCTGGTTAAATGCAATTATTGGGGGGTTTTTGAGAAGTTGGAGTTGTGTAAAAATGGAGTTGGCCGTGGTACCTGTTAGGGCCGGTCGACCGCGTACAGAGGGCCGGTCGACCGCGCCTCCAGAATTGGGCACACTGTCTTTGATTATAGGCAAAATTAAGAAATGCGGTCGACCACGGTTTGGGCACCGGTCGACCGGTCCCCTGTTTTGGGTTCAAGTTTGAGAATTTAAGTTATCCCCTTCTTCTTTCGGTTTGTATGAATGGACTTCCATAATCAGAGTATCATAAAGGATTAAGTGATTATATAAGGGGATTATAGACCTTAGAGTCATAAGACGATATATGAGGCTAATTGATAAATAAAAGACTAAGTGAAAATGTCGAGGAGTTTTAGTGATTGATTTGGAGAAGTGAGAATCTAAAAGAGTATATCAATTTGGTGGAAAATCCTCTAAGTATCGAGGTTAGTATTTTAGGAATACCGATTGTAGATTTTGGTATTTTTCTAAGTGGGGAAGTCCACTTTTATTTGGGATTTTATTTGGTGATAATAATAACAAATTCACGATCTGAGAATGAGAATAACTTAGAGATGCCGGATCTTAGGATCCAATCCCAAATTGGATAACTTTATCGGTTCATAAAATAAATTGAACCATATTATGGATGGAGAACCGCGTATGCAAATTGAGGTTTATTAGGATCAATAATATCCTTAACTTGAATTGAATTTTGAGACAATTCAGTATTAGAAGCGTCATGTGAGCTTCAAGTGAGTATTAGTATAGCATATACTAAGTGGGGTTATTGTGTGAGAATTGACGGTTAGTGTATCAAAAGAGAGAGATATACTAAATAATGATATTAATCTATTTCGCCTATGGGCGTATAATGAATATGAAATAATGTGCAGGTATACCTCATATAATGGTATATCTTTATTATGTGGGATGTATGTATACCTTATATGATGGTGTATATACATGTTAAGCATACCCCCTCCTTGCTATAATTGGGAAGTTTCGTGTGTAGAGGGTGAGCATTCTTACTAGAAAAACAGGATGTGGATATTCCCCAGGTCATAGTCGTCCATGGTGGTCAGCAAATGACATATATATACATTTATTTATTTTGGGGGTGAGAGGTCATGGGTATGTGTCGTTCCCACTTGCCGGTTAGGAGCTATGACCTCTTCCCGGGACGTTGTGTGCGTGAGTTGATCACGAGGTGGGTGTCGTTGAACCCCACCAGGTGGCCCCAGTTTGCTACGTATATGGGCTGCTGGAAGATGATAGCATGTGAGCCTGCGTCCTTCGAGTTATAGCTCGGTTGCATGGTTATTATTTCTTGTGCTTGTACTTGGGTGTCAAGGGCGTAATGGACCTCAACGACCTACATTGCCAGGATTAGTGTATCGGGGGGGTCCTTGTTTGGATTTCGCCTCGGCGAGACGTCCCACGCACGAACCGCAGTGTAATGTTGGAACTTGGGGATAAGTTTAGTCCTTAATGCTCATAATTATATATATATATATACATATATATATATATATACATATATATATATATACATATATATATATCACCTATCCCGAAAATCGACAGTGCCAGGAGTAGTGTAACGGGGGGTTCCTTGTTTAGATTTCGCCTCGGTGAGACGTCCCACGCATGAAACGCCGTGTACTGTTGAGAATTGGGAATATTAATTAATTAAAATTAGATAATAATCATTTGGGTTACATGCATCTTGAATTGAGGGCATAATGAGCCCCGAGGATCGATACGGTCAGGAGTAGTGTAACGGGGGGGTTCCTTGTTTGGATTTCGCTTCGGCGAGACGTCCCACGCACGAAACACAGTACCGTGTTGAGAATCGGGAGGAGTTTAGTCCTTAACTCTTAATGCTAATAACTCATCTATAATAATTATATATATGGTTTCATGCCTTCTATGGGCATCACTAGAATATAAATTCTAGTAAATGAGATTGTTGATATATTGTGATGATGTGGACATGATTGGATCATGTATCTTTATATGTTAAACAAATGAACATTATAAAGATAACTATAACTATTACATTAAAGTTAATGTATATGACTTATAAATTATGGGAACAAATGTGTTGGGAAATAGGTTAGATGATTTTGCTTAAATACTTCTTTTGGGTTTAAGTTAGGAACCTCTTACCTATTTAGAATCGGTTATCCTTTTGGAGATCACGTGCATACGTTTAGTGCGCGCTTTAGATGAGAGGTGAGTTGAATTATTATGGAGAGTTCGATTCCAACTAAATCATGTAAAAATGCATTTATAATTATTATGCATTTTAATACACTTGCTATAAAATGTTTTCCAAACTCGGGCTCTGACCCGTTTATATTTTCCTCCTCCTTGTATATATTGTATTACTTCAGGTGTTCCTCCGCAAGGACGCCTTTGATGTTATCCATCCAGGGCATTTGTGGAGCTGTGGCAGTAGCGAACTGTTGCGGCACTTTGCTTTAGTCGATTCCTATCTTTGTACATCTAGATTAGGATTCAGTTTGTATTTTGAGTTAGTATTCAAGTGTTGTAGATTAACACTTCCATATTTAATTTCTCAAATTATTGTATTGTCTGTTACCCGACAGCATATTCGGGTATTTCATTATTGAGATTTTATTTTACAATGTATTGTACTCTTTCATATCATTGGAGCATGCACTTTCACTCATCATAGTTAGATGTATATTGTTGGTTATGTGCAATATTGGTTTTGTTGTTGTTGTTTTTATAAAAGTTTTAAATTTTTGGCAGTTCGCACTTAATGATTTCGGGTAGTTAGCCTTATATTATAGTGCTTAGTAGTTGATGTTGAGACTGTGCCATCTGAGATACCTGATTTATTATAGTATAGGGTTGGCCACCCATTATTATTTGGAGCGGGTTGTCGCAGGTGGTATCAGAGCATCAGGTTCTAGTGTCTTTAGGATCTGTGTGCGTTACTACGATCTTCCGTAAGCGTTCTTGATGTAGAGCCTTATTATTAGGATGATTACATTCATACGTCCATATCTTTCTGTGATTCAAAAATATTTGAAAGGCGTTCTGATACGATTGTTCTTGTTTCAGATGCCACCGAAGGGAGGTCGTTCAGTTAGGGCAAATAAAGGGAATATACAACCCCAAATGCCTCAAAGAAACATGACTACGGATGACGTTGCCAATATAGTGGCACAAGCAGTAACTGTTGCCGTTTCTACGATGGCTCAACAATCTGCCGCTCGAGCAGCCCCACCCCATTTAGGATTGTCTTTATGGGAGAGAGTGAAGGAAGATTTTAGTAAGGGGCATCCTCCCGAGTTTGCATGGGGAGTTGATGCAATGTCTGCAAGTCAATGGAAAAATAGTATGCAGAGGCATCTTCTTATGGTTGAGTGTAGTGAGGTGCAGAAACAATTTTTAGTCACCTTTAGGTTATCGGGTGCAGCTCTTCAATGGTGGGAGTCTGTCACCACATCTGAACAGAGAGATACCTTACCCATAACAACATTTTGGGAACTTTTTGATCGAAGGTATTTTACTTCCCCTAATCGAGATATAAAGATTTTTTAAGGAAATAGAACGGTGGCAGCATATGAGGAAGACTTCTCTAAATGGGAAAAGTTAGTACCTGATGAGGTAAATACGGAAGAGAAACTATATCAAAGTTTGTTTGAGGTTTGGATTGGAAAATCCGACAACAATTGTTAGGGAGTCCTAGGTTAGTGACTTTCGTTGAGGTAGTGAATGTGGCACTACTAAAGTGTCATGAATATCGCCTTCGTTCGCAAGAGGGTAAGAACTTTGGAGATTCGATTTCATCGAGTAAGTTTGGCAAGGAGAGTGCCAGTAATGCGAATGCGCAGAAAGAATTTGCGGGTAAGTGTTTCTTTTGTAAGGAAATAGGTCATAAAAAGAGAGATTGTCCTCAAAGTGGTAAAGGACAGCAGTTTGATGAAATTTTGGAAGTGAAACCCCTACAACAGATTCGAGGTCGCTTTAGACCGGGGGACTACGTTTGGGAGCCCATTGATGAGGATGGGCAATCGGACTAGAGATGGGTAACGTAAGTTAAATTTTCCTTTATAAACAGGATAATTACTAAAATGAGTTTTGGGGATATCGTATGTAAGATAATTGTGAAAGGATAGAAATATAGCCCTATTATGTATGTAATGACCTTAAAAAGGGAAATTTTGAGCAAGATATGCTCTTATTCTATTATTTTGTAAGAAGGATAGAGGATTTTGCAAGGTGCTCAAAAAGAGCTTTAAACCTTAGGGTAAATGTAAGAATGGTAAGGGTGATAAGTAGTAATAATAAAAGCTACTTCTTTTTATATAGTCATGATAGACTATTATGATTGTTGTATTCCAGATATGGATTTGCCTTATATATGGCAATATGTTGAAATGATGTAAGATGTTGTTTGTGTTTGAAAGTTGATTGTGGTTTGATGGGACGCAGGTAAAATTTTAGCTCATAAGTATGATAATATTTGTGAGCTATATGTTATGTATATGATGATTCAAAAGACCTTGTGTTGGACATAAGGCATTTTATATTAGATTATAATATATGAGCCGTTTTCAAAATAAACTATTTTCAAAATAAAACTTTTATCAGCCTTCGGGCCCTTTCAAAATAAACTTTCCACTAAAATATTTTCAAAATTCTAGTCCGGATTTAACAAACTCTCAATCCCCGGCGTCGCCTCATAGTAGTGTATTGGGAGGGTTCCTTGTTTGGATTTCGCTTTTGCGAGACGTCCCCCGCACGAATTTGGCGATTGTCAGGAATTGAGAGGAGTTATTTCTTTGGACCATTCAAATTTTTACTCTATTAAAATTTTAGTATTACTTATTGTTGGAATTGTGGAACTTGGAGGCAAATAAAACCTCATTATGATTGTTGTGAGCATAAAGCTCAAATATAAAGGGTGTATGGGCGCCCTTGTTGCAGAAATTGGTTTTATTTAACTCATAATTAACTTATAATAAAATGAATTTGAAATGAACTCGTCGTGGGAGGTTAGAAGTTTGGAGATGGGATTAGCAAGATTGGGTATAGTAGGACTAGTTGAGCTTTGGAGAATTAGGCTTAGCTAAATTTCGAGGACGAAATTTTTGTAAGTGGGGAAGTTTGTAACAACCTGAGGTTTTGGAGACGACAATTTATTTATTTTGGGAGAAATAAATAATATTTTATTGGAGAAATAATAAAAATTGGCAATTGAGGTCAAAATTTAGAGTCGTTAGAAAGAGTCTCGAATGGCAATTCTGAGAGTACCATTGTTTTCGGAAGGGTCGAGAAAGTCGAAATGACTATACTTGGGGTCTATTTAGGTTCCGAAATAATTTAGGACCGTTTGACTCGAATTAAAGTTACCGGGTCATTTAAAGTGTGTATTATCATTTAAAGATGTGTACATTGGGAGGCAAGGCTTAAAAGCCACGTGAGAAGTCATTCTCACTTAAGAGAAAGAGGAAAGCCCTAGAAAGAAAGAGAGAAGAAGAAAGAAGAAGAGAAAGAAGGAGAAAAGGGAGAGAAAGTGGAGATTTCCGATTTCCACGCGATCTCAAGGCGGATTCAGACCCTACGAACCAGAGGCAAGCGATTAAACTTGCTAAATAATTATTGTGTACCAATTATTGCATGATTTGTGGATTAAATTTTGGGTTTTAGGTTTAAATTGTTAAAACCTAACTTTTGGGGAAAAACCTTAGATTTGTAGTATATAAATGGATTTAAGGATTTAAATTAGTTTATAAGTATTCTAGAATGAATAATAATGTTATGAATATGATTGGGTTGAAGATTTGTGGTTAAATGCAATTATTGGGGGGGTTTTGAGAAGTTGGAGCTGTATAAAAATGGAGTTGACCGTGGTACCTATTAGGGCCGGTCGACCGCGTACAGAGGGCCGGTCGACCGCGCCTCCAGAATTGGGCACACTGTCTTCGATTATAGGCAAAATTAAGAAATGCGGCCGACCGCGGTTTGGGCACCGGTCGACCGGTCCCCTGTTTTGGGTTCAAGTTTGAGAATTTAAGTTATCCCCTTCTTCTTTGGGTTTGTATGAATGGACTTCCATAATCATAGTATCATAAAGGATTAAGTGATTATATAAGGGGATTATAGACCTTAGAGTCATAAGACGATATATGAGGCTAATTTCATAAATAAAACACTAAGTGAAAATATCGGGGAGTTTTAGTGATTGATTTTGAGAAGTGAGAATCTAAAAGAGTATATCAATTTGGTGGAAAATCCTCTAAGTATCGAGGTTAGTATTTTAGGAATACCGATTGTAGATTTTGGTGTTTTTCTAAGTGGGGAAGTCCACTTTTATTTGGGATTTTATTTGATGATAATAATAACAAATTCACGATCTGAGAATGAGAATAACTTAGAGATGCCGGATCTTAGGATCCAATCCCAAATGGGATAACTTTATCGGTTCATAAAATAAATTGCCCCATATTATGGATGGAGAACCGCGTATGCAAATTGAGGTTTATTAGGATCAATAATACCCTTAACTTGAATTGAATTTTGAGACAATTCAGTATTAGAAGTGTCATGTGAGCTTCAAGTGAATGTTAGTATAGAATATACTAAGTGGGGTTATTGTGTGAGAATCGACGGTTAGTGTATCAAAAGAGAGAGATATACTAAATAATGATATTAATCTATTTCGCCTATGGGCGTATAATGAATATGAAATGATGTGCAGGTATACCTTATATAATTGTATATCTTTATTATGTGGGATGTATGTATACCTTATATGATGGTGTATATACATGTTAAGCATACTCCCTCCTTGCTATCATTGGGAAGTTTCGTGGGTAGAGGGTAAGCATTCTGACTAGAAAAGCAGGATGTGGATATTCCCCAGGTCATAGTCGTCCATGGTGGTCAGCAAATGACATATATATATATATATATACATTTATTTATTTTGGGGGTGAGAGGTCGTGGGTATGTGTCGCTCTCACTTGCCGGTTAGGAGCTATACCTCTTCCCGGTACGTTCTGTGCGTGAGTTGATCACGAGGTGGGTGTCGTTGAACCCCACTAGGTGGCCCCAGTTTGCTACGTATATGGGCTGCTGGAAGATGATAGCATGTGAGCCTGCGTCCTTCGAGTTATAGCTCGATTGGATGGTTATAATTTCTTGTGCTTGTACTTGGGTGTCAAGGGCGTAATGGACCTCAATGACCTACATTGCCAGGATTAGTGTATCGGGGGGTTCCTTGTTTGGATTTCGCCTCGATGAGATGTTCCACGCACGAACCGCAGTGTAATGTTGGAACTTGGGGATAAGTTTAGTCCTTAATGCTCATAATTATATATATATATATATATATATATATATATCACCTATCCCGACAATCGACAGTGCCAGGAGTAGTGTAAGGGGGGGTTCCTTGTTTGGATTTCACCTCGGCGAGATGTCCCACGCATGAAACGCCGTGTACTGTTGAGAATTGGGAATATTAATTAATTAAAATTAGATAATAATCATTTGGGTTACATGCATCTTGAATTGAGGGCATAATGAGCCCCGAGGATCGATACAGTCAGGAGTAGTGTAACAGGGGGGTTCCTTGTTTGGATTTCGCTTCGGCGAGACGTCCCACGTACGAAACGCAGTACCGTGTTGAGAATCGGGAGGAGTTTAGTCCTTAACTCTTGATGCTAATAACTCATCTATAACAATTATATATATGGTTTCATGCCTTCTATGGCCATCACTAGAATATAAATTTTAGTAAATGAGATTGTTGATATATTGTGATGATGTGGACATGATTGGATCATGTATCTTTATATGTTCAACAAATGAACATTATAAACATAACTATAACTATTACATTAAAGTTAATGTATATGACTTATAAATTATGGGAACAAATGTGTTGGGAAATAGGTTAGATGATTTTGCTTAAATACTTCTTTTGGGTTTAAGTTAGGATCCTCTTACCTATTTAGAATCGGTCATCCTTTTGGAGATCACGTGCATACGTTTAGTGCGCGCTTTAGATGAGAGGTGAGTTGAATTATTATGGAGAGTTCGATTCCAACTAAATCATGTAAAAATGCATTTATAATTATTATGCATTTTAATACACTTGCTATAAAATGTTTTCCAAACTCGGGCTCCGACCCGTTTATATTTTCCTCCTCCTTGTATATATTGTATTACTTCAGGTGTTCCTCCGCAAGGACGCCTTTGATGTTATCCATCCAGGGCATTTGTGGAGCTGTGGCAGTAGCGGACTGTTGCGGCACTTTGCTTTAGTCGATTCCTATCTTTGTACATCTAGATTAGGATTCAGTTTGTATTTTGAGTTAGTATTCAAGTGTTGTAGATTAACACTTCCATATTTCATTTCTCAAATTATTGTATTGTCTGTTACCCGATAGCATATTCGGGTATTTCATTATTGAGATTTTGTTGTACAATGTATTGTACTCTTTCATATCATTGGAGCATGCACTTTCACTCATCATAGTTAGATGTATATCGTTGGTTATGTGCAATATTGGTTTTGTTGTTGTTGTTTTTATAAAAGTTTTAAATTTTTGGCAGTTCGCACTTAATGATTTCGGGTAGTTAGCCTTATATTATAGTGCTTAGTAGTTGATGTTGAGACTGTGCCATCTGAGATACCTGATTTATTATAGTATAGGGCTGGCCACCCATTATTATTTGGAGCGGGTTGTCCCATCAATTTGTAGTGTTGACTTAATTTCAGATAAAACAATTTGCGTCAAAGGATAGAATTTGTATATGTGACATTTCAAGCCTATGACCTGTTTGTTGAAGATGTAGCAGCCAAGTTGAAGAGATTACATCTTATGTCGTGTTTCGTGCCGAGTTTTCATCATCAACATCCCAAGGATCTCTCAGGTATGAATGATTTTATTATGTTGAGCCTTGGAATTTTTTTATTGCGTATTAGAATTTTTGCTAAAATTATTTTTAGCCGACTTTACATTTTTTCAAGATTTTTTTTATTTATCCCAGGTCGTTTAAACGAATTTTTGATCTTATTCAAACGAGACATCTAGAGAGGACATTTTTAGTTTCTGCTGATATCTGGTTTGAAATGTCATTCGAACGAGATTATTTGTTGTTCGAATGACCGAAGCGAGTTTTGATAAAAATGACAATTTTCAAAGCAGTTTTCTCATGTAGCCCCCTACTACTTTTTCCCACCCATTTTATGTAGTGCGGGATTACATTTTATTTAGTGACTTTTTCCATGTTCCAAAAGGGGAGAAACCTTTAGAAACCAAGAGTTTTTCTTCTTAATTCATGGCTTAATTTTCAAGACAAAAACCAAGTTTTATACCCAAAGTATTTTACGATCCATGCTTCAACATGATATATGTTTGAGATCAGTTTTTGGCACCGGGTTTATCATTTCCAACATCATTGAAGATTGTTTCTAGCGGAGGATTCCATGTTTATTGGTATACATACGATGGAGTCCGTATGTTTGACAGTAGAATCGCCTCATCGGTGGACTTTGAGACCTAGGTGGACTCCTACATTGTCACTAGGCAAAGGTGGAAGTAACGAAGAGTGTTAAGTCTTGGAGGGTGTCGAGTCATTGAGTAAGTCTTATGTCGTGTACTTATATAAAATCCCTACTTAGTGGACTTGTGGCTGGGTCGTCCGAGGTTTTTTTCGTTGCAGGTTTTCCTCTTACATTGCGGCATTGTGGTTGTGTATTTTTATCTTGCAAATTATCACCTAGATGCATGCATAGATTTTACAAGATAAAATTGGTTGAATCATAAAAAATGGTGTAATTGGTGATTAATTCATTTGGATAATTTAGTTTACTATAATGCAAGTTGCAATTATTAATTTGGCAAAATTTATGTTAATCTTGAATTAAATTTGTTTAATTTAATTTGTTTGAATCTGAACTTGAATTGAAGCTTCATTTAAGAAGTATAATTTAAATATGAAAGAATTTCAAAATTTTGGTATTTCGAAAACCATCATCCATTCATCAAATTGGTATCAGAGCTCATTAATTTAATTTAAAGGAAATTTTCCCTTTCCAAATTGATATCAGAGCATAATATATAGATTAACCTACGCTTACAAAGTGGTGTCAGAGCGGGTTACACTAAGATATTGCCTGATCCTGATTTTTAAGGAATTTTAGGCCTTAATATGGAAAATATATCATTTTCGAATTTTTTTGTTTTTGATGGTTCCCCCATGCTTGCACATACTATTATCTTGCTACATCTTATGGGTGATTGCTTGCATCTTTTACGTACACTAGAGTTTGTACTTCATGATATATTTGTTTGCTAGTTGTATTTGTTTTGAGTCTTTTGTATTTTAATTTTGCATTTATTGAGTCTTATTGAAAAATATAAAAAGATTTGTACTTCATGATATATTTGTTTGCTAGGGTTGTGAACAAAGCATTAGTAGTTAACCTTTTTTACTCCAATAGAGATTACATTGAACATTGAGTAGTTGTTAAAAATTGGCAATAAGATCCTTTGACTGGGAATGTTGAGTACCAGTGGCATAGGTACCTACCAAGTGGAAATGGGATAGGTTACATTTATTTTCTTATACTTCTTTGTATAATATGCTAACTGCTAATACTGATGTATATTTTGTTGACTTTTATTTGCAGATCGAAAGAGAAAGTGTCCCAAAGAGAGTGACATCAACCTCAGGGAGTTGAAGTTCATCTGAGGCATTCATCAGAAAGTTGGAGAAGATCATACTAGATCAATTTCATACTTGTTGTAATATAGAAATACCATTACCTCCTTTGTTGCTCGCCCAACTGTAGTTGCACCTTCTCTTTTAATCGACCTTGACCAAGACCCCATCTCCATATCCTCTACCACTGTATCTGGCAGTGGTGAACTTGCTGCTATTTCTTCTTCTTAAGATTCAAACCTACCTCTTACTACTGCTATGGGGAAGAATAAGTTTCCTAATATCTTGGGTGACATATCTGCTACTAGCTCCTCCAAAAAAGCTGCTGATGGAGCCAAAAATAAAAAATATACTGGGAAGAAGCCTCCATCTAATAAGGAGGAGACTGTGAAAAAGCGCCCATCTAATAAGGGGAATGTTGGGAAGAAGCGTTTGGCTGAAGAAGCTGATGAAAGTCAGCTCAAGAGGTTGAGAAGAGGACCCCCTTTTAGGCTGGCATAAGGGTCTTTAGCCATGACCGACCAACGAGAGTTGGTTGATTTATTTGTTTTTGGTTCACCATTGGCCCTTGGCCTTGGTTTGGCCAGATAATTAATAATGTCTGGTAATTTTCCAGACCATAGGGGTGTTACAGCTGCATTGCCCCCATCAAGGGGTTCTGAAAGGGTTGCTCAAAGCCTAGCTATAGTAATTTTCTTTTCGTTCTCTATCTTTTTGTTTGATATTTCTGATTAACTCACTTTATTTTCTCTTTTTATAGTTTCTTGTTGACTTCAACAACATACTGGAGAAGGATGATGCTTTGTGTTCTTCTTCACAAGAGGTTGAAGAAGCTTTTAATGAGCTGAAGAAGTCAGTGCTTGATTCTTAACAAGCATTGGCCAATGAGTAGAAGAAGTGGGAGGGAAAAAATAAAAGCTCTTGAAGATGATGTTATGGCTGCTCGGGGCCAAGTAGCTGATATGTAGAAAAACTTGAATGCTGAGAGAGCTAAGATCACCAAGCTATATCAGGACATGAATACTGAGAAGGCCCTATTTTTTGCTGAAAAGACCAAAAGGGCTAATGTTAGGGTGTCTGTCTTCAACAAAGGATGGGACAATGCCATTGGGGCTGCTTCTTTACAAATCGAATTTGCAAAGAATAAATGCTTCAAGGATGGTTGGTCGGCAGCCTTGGTGGAGGTCAGCACCCCTCAATATTCTGAACTCTTCCTTAGACACGATCCAGGAGCTCCTCCTAACATGGATGATGAGATTGAAGATGATAGGGGCTCAAGTGAATCCCTATTGGTGTTGGATTATGTCGATCAACATCAAATTGTTGACTTTTTTTCTCCTCCATCTGATAGCCATTTGCATTTGCCTGCTCTTACATCCATTTCTTCTGAACCTACGCCAGACATGAAGAAGGTGTAGATCTGTTTGAGCAGTTTTTATTTTTATTTTCTTCTGCACTTGTAATTTTTCCTTTCTTTTTTCTAATGTACTTGTAATTAATAACTTATTAATGGAAAGAATTTTTCTACCTCCTTTGCTTGTCTTTTCTCCATATTTTATATTCTATTATTGATTGGATATTTTCCTTGCTTTTAATAGTTCATGGATAAACTAGAATACTTCTCCTCTACTGAGTTCGAGCTACTCCAGAGATGCAATGAACTTTTTAAAGCGGGTCATTTATCTCTGACTGAGGAAGATCTACTGAATTTGCTCGGGGAAGGTGTGTCTGAGCAAGCCAAGGAAGCCTATCTTCATCTGAAATGCCTTCTTGATCGGGCAGTGGCCAATAATTATGCCTACTATAAAATTATTAAAGAGCTACAAGAGGAGAATAAGGAGTCCAAGGATCTTTTGCATAATAGATATGTGAATAAGTACAAGTCTTTGAGTGAAGGCTGGGGCTTTGAAAAGAAGTTGGAGAAATTTGCTTATCACTTTAGAAGACAAGAATTTCTGCTCAACCGCGAAGTAGAGGAATCCAGAGCCATTGCCAAACTATTGGAGGAGGAGAATAACAATTTGAGAGATGAGATAAATGCTTTGAAGTCTTATTCTACTGCTGTTGCTACTACTGACGAAGGCCATTCTTTCTTAGAGGCAGAAAATGCTAAATTAATGGAAGAATTGGAGGCACTGAAAAATACTAATCCTCTTCTTCCCGAGCAAGAAATAGTCCTGGCCGAGGAACTACAAATGAGGCTAGAACTTAACAAACTCTTGCTAACTAAGCTACCTAGTTGAAGGACAAAAACCAAGCCCTTGCTAAGATGTCCCAGAAGCTTCAAACTCATACCAAGCAACTCGCCACTCAGTCCTCTCAAATGCAAGCTAAGGATGGAGTGCTGAAGAAATTACATCATCAAGTTGAGAGGCTGACCTTCCAACTTCACAAGCAACCTAGAGGTATCTGGATGGAAGGGTATACTGAAGCTTTGGGGCATTTTGATGCTAGGTTTAAACAGGTCCAGAATGAAGGCTATAAGTGGGGTTGGACTAATTATCTGACATTGTTGAAGGTTGAAGAAAATAGTCCTTTCTGGAAATGGTATGATCCTGGTTTGCTAGACCTTGAAGATCCTCCTTTTAGACTGGATGTTAACTGGATTCCTGCCAACACAATTCCCCAGGCCCTGATTTCTAAATATCTAAGAGACTATGAGCTACACGACGAGCTGGAAATCATCTGATCTCCTCATCTGTTAGATTAGCTAAGCAGCAATAGGAGAATGATTCAGGACTTTAATTTTATTAATTCTCCTTATACTTTAAATGATCCTCCAGTTGTCACGGATCCAATTTTAAAAGTTGAGGGGAAATGCCTTTTAGAATAATATCATGTATTTCTTATGTGAACATAGTTATGTAACCATTATTCAAAAGAATGAAAAAAAAGCATTTGATTATCTTATCTTGTTAATCTCTGAATGTGATTGTTTTCTGGATGTGAATGAGTTATTCTTTTTCATTAGTTCTATTGACACACTTAGATTTAAATTTAAATTTAGTATCAACTACCAATGAATACAGAGGATCTACTAGAATACTTAGATTAAAATCTAAATTTGGAGCTAGTTACCCATGTGTCTCCAAAGGTTTCATTAACACACCTAAATGCTTAGGTTTTCTGTATTAGTTATCAGTGGTGTGACCGGACGTATGTGGAATATGTGCTTACATTCCCCTTGAGGAATCTTCACAACGTTCTTCCTACACTTTGCCCAGTAGGATAAAGATCTTGTTTTATCCTTATATTTATTAACTGTCTTTGGTCGTAATAACTTGTTTGACGAGCAACTTATTGCTTATGTTGATCAAATTTTGCTTACTCCGAGAAACTTATTGTGTATGCGGAGCAACAATTTGAAGTTTTTCTGACAACTTTTAGCTTATTTAGGATCAAGTATACAGTATATCAATAGTGTATAGCACTAGTACTCCCAAAAAATTGAAAAAAAATAGAAATTGGAGGAATGATAATTTTATTTATACTAGAAATTGATATTGAACTGAGTACACTTGATTATACTACTGGTAATATTTTCTAAGATGCTCAGCGTGCCATGGATTCTTGAATTCTTTCCCCTCAAAAGTTTCAATCTTGTAAGTTCCAAGTCGGGACTGCAGCAATATGATAGGGACTATGCCAGTTGGATTGAAGCTTATTATTTTTCTGGAGCACCTTATTTAGCATATAATCTCCCTCCTTTAAGTTGGTCATCTTCTTCCTATTATTGTAAAGTTGATTTGTTCGCTGTTGGTAAGCTGTATTTCTCATAGAAACGTCTTCTCGCACTTTTTCTAGCGTATCCAAATCCAACCTTCGTATTAGATCACTCACAGGAGAGTTAAGATTTAATACTCTAGGGATAGAGGACCCAACTCAGTAGGATGACTGCTTCAGTCCCAAATGCTATTATGTAAGGGAATTCTCTAGTTGCAGTCCTTGAGGTTGTTCGGTACGCTAATAAAATAGAATGTAGCTCATTGATCCAGTTTCCATTTGCATCATCAAGCCTTTTCTTCAACCCATTCAGCAGAGTTTTATTTGTAACTTCAGTTTGCCCATTACTCGGAGGGTGTCTTGACGCAAAATGTAATTTTCGGATGTTGGATTGAGCACAAGAAATTGCGAATTCTTCATTGTCAAACTGTGTTCCATGGTCGATAATGAAGGCATAAGGCATGACATATCTTCAAATGATGTTCTTCCAAATGAATTGGTAAACCTTCTTGTGGCCATCCCCGATCCTCGCGGCGGGTGGGAGCATGTGGATCCTAGGTCCCGCATGTCCCTCTCGGGATCACGTCGGCCGGCGTAATTGATGAGGTGAAAAATGTAGAGAGATGGAGTCGCCAGTCTATTTTACTCAAAACAGACAAAATAAAGGGATCCATCCCGAAGGATAGCATCCAAATACATACTGATGGATATGAAACTAAAATGGTTCGAAAAGGGTTCGGAGGCTAAGATACGAAATGGGAAGGTGTTAGGCACCCATTCTGCCCTTACGGTCTCTCATGGTTTTTTACTATTTTCCTTTATTTTCCCTGTGATATGTGTGCATGTGTATATGTAGTGGAGATAGGAGTCATCAACTTGTACCATGGAAGAGATAAAGCGAGTCATCTGTAGGAATGTAAAGATAATATTAGAAAATAGGATTTGCACAATCATCCTTGCATTGATCATTATAATGGAATGATAACATATGTGGAGCAATACGCCACTGAGAACAAATATATGCATATATATGTAATCCTAAGAGAATTGAATTTAGAGATAAAAGAAAAGGGAAAAAGAGTAAAAAATAGGACTCGAGTCTAGGGTTTTACCCCGAAACGCCTACGTAGCCTATAGAGGCATCAAATTCCACGTAGTTCGTATGCAAAATGAGGGGTGAGATTTATCCCATAAATCCAATCGGGGGATTCTCTTATTTGTGTGTGTGTGTGTGTGGAAAAAGTGTTTTAGTTGCGAGAGAAGTGTAAAAAAAATGTGAGAATTCCCGTTTGGAATTTATGAGCAAACCCTCTTTTTTTTTTTTATATCAAAATAAGAGATGTGGAATAATAGTAAATAAAAAGTATATTAGGATATGTGAGATGGGAGAATAAAAGTGCTAAGTAATAAAACAAGTTAATATGAATTTATGGGAATTTAAGGAGAGAATTGAGAAAATTGGACCTTCTTAAAGATCTTGTGCTTGATCTTGAATGTTGGAGAGCTTCCCTTGCACTTGAATGATGATGGAGGGTAGTGAATTCACCAAGTTTGATGAAAAGGATGATGAGAATTGAAAGTTGGAAAGGTTTTTTGATGTGGAAATCAAACTGACTTTGAGAGAGGTTTTCTGGATTTGCTGAGAGTGATATGTTTCAGATTTGGGCTCCCTTTGCAATGAGGACATGGCCTCCTTTCTATAAGCCCAGGGCATTTCCAATCGGCATAACCCTAGTCTTGCCAATCGGCAGGTGTGCTTAGGCACCCTGTCGATAGTCAGGGTCTGGGACCTGCTGTTTGGCAGTGTCTTTTTGGCCTTTTCGAAAAATCAGAGGCAGACTGCAAACCATTGATCCGAATCATGCATGGGTCAGACCATTGGAAAGGTAATTCAGATACCTTCGAAAGTCCTTTGGACCGTTCTGAGTTTCGAAAGTTGACTTTGGATCAAATGTGGCTCGGAAGCGCTCGTCAGTCCATTGAACGAGGAATCATCTGACGCAAATGAATCATTCATCCATATGGTAAGTTTGAATTGCACATGGGGCAGACTGTTGGAAAGGTTAGGAGATGTACTTAGACATTCCAAAGATTTTGACCAGGTTCAGGGAGCTAACTTTGGTCAATTGGGCCCTGGAAGCATTTAGTGACCTTTCGGAGTAAAACGGATCATTCGTCTATACCGTAAGTCAGAATCGCGCATAGGATGGACCATTGGAAAGGGGATTCAGTGCCCTTTGAAGATTCATTTAGTCTCAGTCAGAATGAATAGTTTGACTTTGGTCAAAAGGAGCCCGAGAGCGTACGGTGGCCTCTAGATCAGGTTTCAGGGAAAATGGGTCGTTCGTCCGCATGGTAAGTCGGAATCGTGCACGGGATGAACCATTGGAAAGTGGATTCTGTGCCCTTTGAAGATTCATTCAATCTCGGTTGAGCTGAAGGGTTTGACATTTTGGTCAAATAGAGCCTGGGAGCGCCCAATGGCTTCTAGGTCAGTACTTGGGGTATGACCTGAGTTTATAGTGATGAAGGGAGGTGCTAGGGACCTACGGAGAGTTTAAGGGGTAACAGAATGGGGTGTCTACAGAGTCCCTCGACAGGTAAGTTTGGAACAAATGATAGCCATTGAATAGACACCGCATAATGCTTTTGAAAATAGGATGACCAATTCAGGGGGTCGAGGTCCATTCTGAGGACCTGGGGGGTAAGGATGACCGATTCTGAGGACCTAAGGGGGGAATACTAGGGATGGTTTGGAGGAAAGGTTTAGTTCAATTCCTAAGGAGGTGCTGGGGATGACCAATTATGCGGGTCGAAGCTAATTCTAAGGGCTTGAAGATGAGGAGACTGATTCTGTAGGTCAAAGAAAATTCTGAGGGGCTTAAGTTGAGATGACCGATTCTACGGGTTGAAGCCAATTCTACAGGCTTAAGTTGAGATGACCGATTCTGCGGGTCAAAGCCAATTTTGTGGGCTTAAAGATGCGTGACCAATTATGCGCGTCGAAGCCAATTCTGCGGGGTTAAGTTGAGATGACCAATTCTGCGGGTCAAAGTTAATTCTACAGGCTTAGGTTGAGAATACCAATTTTACGGGTCGAAGATAATTCAGTGGGCTTAAGTTGTGATGACCAGTTCTGTAAGTCGAAGCCAATTCTACGGGCTTAAGTTGTAATGACCAATTCTGCGGGTCAAAGCTAATTCTGGGGGCTCAAGTTGAGATGACCAATTCTACGGGTCGAAGCCAATTATGTGGGCTTAAGTTATGATGACCAATTCTACGGGTTAAATCCAATTCTACGAGCTTATGTTGAGATGACCAATTATACGGGTCGAAGCCAATTTTACGGGCTTAAGTTGCGAAGACCAATTCTGTCGGTCGAAGGCAATTCTGCGGGATTAAGTTGATATGTTCTCAGGGAACTCTTTTCGGGAAGTTACCTTGTGAATTTGATTTGAGATGGGGAGCCGATGGCTGGGGAAATCATTGTGATTTTGGAGATTTTGCGAAGGGATAGCTAAAATTCCACTAGGGAAGTGATTAAGTGGTCCAGGTTTTGGACGTATTGCTCGGGGAGGTCTGAGACCTTTGGGGCATAAAGGTGATCCTTAGAGATCCTCCAGGGGTTTTGTCGGGACCATTCGATAGTGGCATGGACTTTTGGACTGCATCAGGAAGGTAAAAGGGCAGTGTTGATTGGTGGTTGGGGGGTCCATGCTGATAGGCATGACCCTTGGCATCCTATATAAAGGGGGGAATTCCCTTCATTTTTCACAGCTTCTTGCTTTCTCTCTTTCTGCTATTTTCCTCTGCAAATTGTTCTAGCATTACAATCTCTAAGAAATGGTCGCCTTTGTGATCACTGCAGCACATAGGGAATGGTTGACTGTTGATGACTGGGCGAACGTGGAGTGTAAGGCCAAGGCGCCTCTTTCTTTGGGGAGTGAGAATTCCTTTTACGCATTCGAGACCATTATGGATGAGAGGACCTTACTACGAGAGCCGTCGTGTCATCGCTCTTCGAGGGTGGTGAACCCCGACGGTTATGTAAGTAACCTGACTTTTGGCATTCTTCTCTTTTTTCTTGGTGATTTTTCCCTCCTTCTTGAATTTTTTACAAGGTTTTTTCTTTTGACAGTCAAATTTTCTACCAGAAAGAAGTCTAGTGTCCGAGGAGTGCAGTTGGGTGACCCAGACAAGTGCGACACATGCCTTTCCCAAAGCAGTGTAGTTGACCTCGTATCTGGCCAATTTGCGACTGGCATAATAGATGGCTCTTTCTTTGCGAGAATCTTCAAGGTATTGGGCTAGTAAAGCCCCAGCTACAGTGTCGGTTATGGTTAGGTATAGGAGCAAGTGAAGACCAGGTTGTGGTGGCCTGTGTACCGAGGGTTGGGTCAGATATTATTTGATTCGGTCAAAAGCTTCTTGGTAGTCCTCGTTACAAACCTTATGTGAATCCTTTCGGAGGAGTTTGAAGATAGGTTCGCAGATAAAGGTTAGCCGGCTGATGAACCAGCTGATGTATTGTAATTTTCCAAGGAAACCTTGAACTTCTTTCTCTGTTGGGGGAGGTGGCATCTCAAGTATGGCTTTCATCTTGGAAGGATCTGCTTCTATCCCCTTCTCACTGACCATGAATCCCAAGAGTTTTCCCTTTGTAACCCCGAAGACACATTTCTGTGGATTGAGTCTCATTTGATACTGTCGCAGTCGTTCGAAGAACTTTTGGAGAGAGGGAAGATGACCTTATCCAGTCTTGGATTTGATAATCATATCATCCACATAGACCTCAACTTCTTTGTGAATCAAATCGTGCAGGATAATTGTGGCAGTCCTCTGGTAGGTAGCCCCAGCGTTCTTGAGACCAAATGGCATAACAGTGTAATAAAAGGTTCCCCATGGCGTGATGAACGCGGTCTTTTTTTAGTGGTCTGGGTGCATTTTGATTTGGTTGTATCCGGTAAACCCGTCGACGAATGACTTGAGAGCATGACTGGTTGTGTTATCCACGATCATGTCGATATTGGGTAACGGATAATCATCCTTTGGAGAGGTTTTGTTCAAGTCCTGGTAGTCTACACACATCCGAACCTTCCCTCCTGATTTCAGCACACGCACTGTGTTAGCTAGCCACGTGGGATATTCGATCACACGAATGAAGCCTACGTTTAACTGTTTGACCACCTCTTCTTTGACCTTGAGAGACCATTCGGTGCGGAGCTTTCTCAAAAAAATTTTGACCGACTTGTAATCTGGGAGAGTGGGGATCTCATGTTGAGCTATTTCGGGATCAATATCGGGCATATCGTCATAGGACCATGTGAAGACATCCATAAATTTCTTTAGCAATTCTTCGAGTTTTTCACGCTCATGCTCGTCAAGGGTAGCCTCTATTCTAATCTCGTGCAGTTGGCTACTAGAATCGAGGTTAACAATAACAGTCTCTTCTTCATTAACTTGAACGCGGTTATGTTATGTATTATTTACCTTATTTAGATCAGTTAAGAATTGTTCATTTGCAAAATCATCATCATCAAAAGTTTGATTAGAGTCTAAACAATTAATGCAAGGCACAACAAGATACTCAAAATCTTCGTTTATTTCATTGATAGGAAAAACATCATTGAGAACTTCATCAAAGGAGGACTCGATTACATTTGAGCGAGGATAAACAACAAAAGAAGAAATAAGGTAAACATTGGGATTAAGGGGGACTTCAACAGGTAGAACTGGCGCAGCATGCCAGTTGAGGAGAGGTGTGTTAGCAGCTTTAATCAGTTGGGATGGATCCGGTGATGTAGTGCCTCAGTGAACCATGCAGAGTGTTAGCCCCAGTGTCTATAAGTTGATGGAATCTTCAGAGTCACATTCATCAGTATCTTCGGTATCGTTGATGAGCAGTTGTACATGGTGTTGGGAACTCTCGGCCCATGGCCTGTCTCGGAAAAAGATATCCATTCTAGGATTCATCTTCTTGTCTGTATGGTCATACCATGGTTCTGAAAATCCGCAAAAGGGGAATTCTTCGCCCTCTTTGATGAATCAGCCATTCAAGGAATCACTTGGGATAGTTTGGATGCAGTCTAGTCCTCTCTTTGGTCGAGACTGGCGGATCATTCTGAGCTCTTGTTCTGACGATTGATACCCCAAACCACAATGAGGGAAAGCTTTCTTCAGTTCAATCAGCTCAAGTATACCTTATTGTCTTTGTCCTAGCCCCAGTCCGGGCATGAAGTGTATATTTCTGAATATCTGAATCACATTGACGTTACCATGAGGATCATATTCTGGACAAACCCTTTCTTTGAAGTCATCCCCTACCGGGAGTAGAGGTGGTTCAGCTCGGAATCCTGATAGGAGCATATTATTTGACTCGTGCTGTATCTCAAGAATTGGACTACTGGTACTTGCACCCTCGGTATTGTCGTTGTCGCCCAAAATGGTGATGACCCGTCTATTGGCGAAGAACTTCAATTTCTGGTGGAGTGAGGAAGACACACCCTTGATACTATGGAGCCAAGATCTTCCAAGCTACAAATTGAAATAAGATAAGATGTCAATAACTTGGAATTCGACGACAGGGTTTATAGGGCCAACCTCTATTACAAGCTCTGTGGATCCCATCACCTCCCGACGGGTATTATCATAGGCAGGTACAGCAGCGAAGGTTGGAGCGAGGTAGCTTTCTTTCGGTCCTAAACCTTTTAAGGTTCTTAGTGGGCAGACATTCAAGTCAAATCCATTATCGACAAGAGAGAGTGGTACAACCTTCCCCATAACTTCGATGGAGATGTTGAGTGCATAATTGTGGTTTGGCCCAATCTTAGAGATTTATTCTTTGTAAAATGATAGCATTCAGGTATAGGTCAAAGATCTGACCAAATTTATCGCTTCTTCTGGTGTGGTAGAAGGAGGAACTGTGGGTCCAGTGAGCAACTTGATCAAAGTATTTTTGTGCAGCTAAGAAGACATGAAATGCCCCCATAGAGTGATGTTAGCTTGAGTTATCTTTAGTTGATTGAGGATCTTGATCTACTCGAGGGTCATCTCTGGCATAGGAAGGTTTTTAGCGCCCTTCCCCTTGTCATTGGCTGGTAGTGAGCTTGGAATCTGGTAATGCCTCCCTGATCTGGTCATGTAATTTACTAAAGAAGGGAAGAACATGAATCCCATTTCCTCATCAACCTCGGGTTATTCTGCCACCTTGTTTATTTCTTCGAGAATTTTTTTAAATGATATCATCCCACACATGTCAACTATCAGTCTAATTTTCTCTGAAGCTTGTTCTTCATTCAAATCTTCAAATTCTTCCCCCTATTCGGTGGCCACAATTCTATCTTTCTATGTAAAGTCAATTCATTCCACATCTTCATCGGCTTTTTCATACAGGTCTTCCCATTCTGTGGGGATATGTAAGGGTGAAGGGACCAGGCGCCCTTGTAGCTTCAGAGTATCAAGTAACTTAGTCATACTATAAATACCGTTGGTTAGCCTGAATATCTCTGCTATAACCTGGACAACATCATCTAATTTGACTTCATCGATTGGTACTACCCAACTGTCTGACTCTCAAGCCCATTTTCGTTCTTTTAAGAATAGCGTACTGAATCTTTGGCAATCAATGATCATCCGTGAGGGCAATTTCAGCTCGAACTCTAGGAGTTGGTTTAAGACATATGATAATTACGTACTTCCATTTTCAGAACGGGTACGGACAGCAGTGCATGCTCTGGTAAGGAGTGACAGTGCCTGATCAGTGAGGCTAGCAGAGTGTAGGAGGAAATATGGGAAGGTTTGGAGAGGTTCAGGAGAGTATATGGGTGTGATTTGAGTTAAGGGATCAAAATTTGGGTTTATTTCTAGGAAGATAGCATTGGTATGATTTGGGAGTAGGTTGTGAGTAGAGTTTGGCTTAGGATTAGCTGGTGGGAAAATGGTACCCCGATTAATTAGACCTTGGATTACATTTCAGAGGTGAAAGCACTGGTCGGTGGTATGTCCAGCTATTTATTGAAAGGTGCAATGGGCATCTGCCTTGAAGTTTCTTGGGAGCGGATTTGGCAAAGGGCGGGGATCCAAGGGTTTGATAAGGTTTCGGCTCAATAAGGCTTGATAAACTTTGGAGAGGAGAGCATGGAGCTCGGTGTATTCTTTTCGGACTAGGATAGGATGTCTTTTTGCTTCCCACAAGGTGGTTGGATGAGAGATGTTATTGATGGTTGAGACTGTAGCACTGGCAGGCTTATCATATTTCCTGGGGGTGAACAATCCGGACACCTTATTTGGTTCGACATCTGTTTTAGCAAGACCTTCCTCGATTTCTACTCCTGCTTCTCTGAGAGCTCGAAAGTGGGGATAGTATTGGCCTTCTATGGTTGCTCGGACATGGGGTAAGAAATTCTTCTTCACTATGGTGACTTGTTCTTCCTCAGAAGGTCGATTGGTCATGGTTGCTGCTTTTTCCCTCCATCGAGCTATGAAGTTACTGACTGATTCCCTAGAGTTCTATTTGAGCAGCTCCAAAACACGGCGGGTGACCTCAAGCTCTTCATTGTATTTATATTATGACATGAATTCTCGGGCTACATCCTCCCAACTACGAATTCTGGACTCTTCGAGAGATAAAAACCATCAGAGGGCACTATCCATCAGAGTTTACTGAAACAATTGGGCCATCACTTCTTCATAAGCCTCTAGTGGAGTCATGGAACGGTGATAGCTGCGGAGATGAACAATTGGGGGTCCACTTCCTCCGAATTTCTCCATATTTGGCATCTTGAACTTCTAGGGTAACCTCGCTTTATGATAAGGAGACATGTGGGTGTAGTCCATGTAATTCCCAGAGATTCTGACTTAGTCAAACTTCTTAATGAGCATCTTGAGGTCTTCTTTGACCTTGTTCAATTCCACCTCTTTTGGATCAATGATCATAGGCAAGTTGGCCCCATATTGGGCAAGGTTCGGCATTGAAAGTTGGGCAGGCGGCGACCCATTAGTAGGAGGGGCACGTAGAGCATGATGATACTCTTCGGGAACCTAGATAGGCTAGGGTGGATCGATAGCATGAGGGAATAGGGCCTTGGGCTCTTGAGGAATGGGAACATGGTTTCGTTGCATCTCTCGGACCTTAGTCTAAAGGTTGTCAATCTTGGACACGAGCCGAGCTAGAACTGCCGTATGATCTGGATGCACAACGGGTACTTGATCTGTGTTCTCCATAGAAGGTGGATGGATTCCGAACTCGAAAGAAGTAATAGGGGAACATTCGAAACTCCGGGGTGATTTGACTGAAGACTGAAGCCAATAAGGAGCCAGTCCAAGGGCTTGCGATCGACCTCAGAATGCGCAAAATGGGATTTATTTTTTTGAGAAAAAGGATGAAAATATTTTTAACATTTTTTTTTTTGAATTGGAAGACAAAATATTTTTGGCTTTTTGATAAAGAGAGGAGAAATGTTTTTGGATTTTAGATAAATATGGGAGAAATGTTTTTGGATTTTTGATAAAGAAAAGGAAAGAATTTTTTTTTCGGGAGACGGTCTCAGCATGATTATTATAATTATTATGTTCTCACTTGTATTAAATTCTCCTAAATGCAAAGTGAAATGTCGAACGGGACCCGAGCCTGGAAAAATTAGGTTTATAATATATACAAAGCTATGGTTGGACTTTTGACCAGGCTCACGGATAGGATCCCATTTTTAAAATTGCTCGAAAATTCTGGCGGCAGGCCGACCTGGAATTCAGAAAGAGTTTCGGGTTGAAACTGACAATCTTATATGTGTCTCCTAAGCTTGACACCTATATGCGGGTATCCAGTTGGTTGGGTGAATCGGAAATGGTTCCTCCCTTTGGCGTGACTTCCACGATATACGTCTTGCTCTTGCAGGCAATCGATACGTGTCGACAAGCCTTTTGATATACCTAAGTGTACGTGAATTGCCTCACCATATACCTCGTGGGGACGGTACGTGTGAGAGTGAATTCGATATACTCGACGTACGTGAACAAGTTCCCTGCGATATACCTCCCGTCATGACTTCAGTCAAGTGGTACGATGCGGGGGAACCGTTTGATATATATCGAAGGTACTTGGCCAATGGAAGGTGAGAGTCATATCACTTAGGCTAACTGCACCCTGCCGGACCAGCGCCCATTACGAAGTGACCCTCTAATTACTGGACAAAATTTGGTCAATCACAATGCTCTTTGGTGATGTCGTGTGAATCATGCATGATTCTCTTATTAGTATCTTATGAGAATGTCTTTCTTGATCATGCCAAACAAGGAGCAAAGTACAAGTACCAATGGTACATCAAGTATGGATGGGTGATGCGTGCAACACATGGATATATGTGATCCTAGGTGCACGTGGTACAAAGTGTACATGGAGAATTTTCTTTAAGTGCGTGAATAGAAGCATAAGCACGGGATACACATGAAAAAGGGGAACATGCAAAAATGGGGAAAATATAAGCAAACATAACACCCATGTAAATAGAGTCTAGCCCTCTAAATAATATCCCCAGCGGAGTCTCCACTGTGTCCATCCCCGATCCTCGCGACGGGTGAGAGCATGAGGATCCTAGGTCCCGTACGTCCCTCTCGGGAGCGCTTCGACCGGCGTCATTGATGAGGTGAAAATGTAGAGAGATGGAGTCGACAATCTATTTTACTCAAAAAAGACAAAAGAAAGGGAGCGATTCCGAAGGACATCATCCAAAGACATACTGATGCATACGAAACGAAAATGATTCGAAAAGGGTCCGGACTCTAAGTTACGAAATGGGAAGGTGTTAGGCACCCATTCCGCCCTTACGGTCTCTCATGATTTTTTGTTATTTTCCCCGTGATATGTGTGCATGTGTATATGTAGTGGAGATAGGAGTCATCGACTTGTGCCATGGAAGAGATAAAGCGATTCATCCGTAGGAATGTAAAGATAATATTAGAAAATAGGATTTGCGCGATCATCCTTGTGTTGATCGTTATAAGGGATCGATAACGTATGTGGAATAATACGCCACTGAGAACAAATATATGCATATATATGTAATCTAAGAGAATTTAATTTAGAGAAAATAGAAAATGGGAAAAAGAGTAAAAAATAGAACTCGAGTCTCGGATTTTTCCCCGAGACGTCTACGTAGCCTATAGAGGCATCAAAGTCCACGTATTTCGTATGAAAAATGAGGGGTGAGGTTTATCCCATAAATCCAATCGCGGGATTCTCTTATTTATGTGTGTGTGTGGAAATAGTATTTTAGTTGTGAGAGAAGTGTAGGGAAAATGTGAGAATTCCCATTTCGAATTTATGAGCAAACCCTCTTTTCTTATTTTTTTTGTTTTTGTATTTATATGAAAATAAGAGATGTGCAATAATAGTAAATAAAAAGTATATTAGGATATGTGAGATGGGAGAATAAAAGTGTTAAGTAATAAAACAAGTTAATATGAATTTATGGGAATTTAAGGAGAGAATTGAGAAAATTGGACCTTCTTGAAGATCTTGAGTTTGATCTTGAATGTTGGAGAGAAGCCCTTGCACTTGGATGATGATGGAGGGTAGTGAATTCACCAAGTTTTATGAAAAGGATGATGAGAATTGAAAGTTGGAAAGGGTTTTAGATGTGGAAATTACACTGACTTCGAGAGATGTTTTCTGGATTTGCTGAGAGTGATATGTTTCAGATCTTGGATCCCTTTGCAATGAGGACATGGCCTCCTTTTTATACGCCCAGGGCATTACCGATTTTCATAGCCTTGGTCCTTCCAATCTTCAGGTGTATTTAGGCACACTACCGATAGGCAGGGTCTGGGACCTGCCATTTGGTAGTGTTTTTCTGGCCTTTTCAGAAAATCGGCCGCAGAGTTTGAACCGTTGATTTCAATCGCGTATGGGCTGGACCGTTGGAAAGGTAATTCAGAGACATTCAAAAGTCCTTTGGAACGTTCCCAGCTTCGGGAGTTAACTTTGGGTCAAATATGGCTCGGAAGCGCTCGTCGGTCCATTGGACGAGGAATCGTCGAACGCAAATGAATTGTTCATCCGTATGGTAAGTCCGAATTGTGCATGGGGCGGACCGTTGGAAAGGTTAGGAGATGTACTTTGAAATTCCAAAGAGTTTGACCCTGTTCGGGGAGTTAACTTTGGTCAACTGGGTACTGGAAGCATTTGGTGACCTCTTGGAGTAAACAGATCGTTCGTTCGTACCATAAGTCAGAATCATGCACGAGATGGACCGTTGGAAAGGGGATTCAGTTCCCTTTGAAGATTAATTTAGTCTCGATCGATCTCAAGAGTTTGACTTTGGTCAAACGGAGCCCGGGAGCGTCCGATGGCCTCTAGATCATGTTTTGAGGAAAATGAGTCGTTCGTCTGCATGGTTAGTCAGAATCATACACGGGATGGACCGTTGGAATGTGGATTCAATGAACTTTAAAGATTCAATCAGTCTTGGTTGAGCTGAAGGGTTTGACTTTTTGGTCAAACGGAGCTTGGGAGTGCCTGATGGCTTCTAGGTCAGTACTCGGGGTATGACCTGGGTTTGTAGTGATGAAGGGAGGTGCTAGGGACCTAAGGAGAGTTTAAGGGGTAACAGAATGGGATGTCTACACTTATCATAAGACATGTCTCTCAATGACTCTGCTGTAAACAACTTTGTAAAGTAATCCACTATAACAACCAAGTACTTGAATCTTCCTCGGGTGGTTGGCAATGGCCCGACCAAGTCTATTCCCCACATGGAAAATGGCCAAGGTGAAGTGATCGGGATGAGAGCAGCCTGTGGAGTCTTGCGAATGTTGGAATATGTTTGGCATTTGTCACACTTTTTAGCAAAAGCTACATAATCTGCTCGCATAGTTGCCCAATAGTATCCTTGCGCACTTATTCGCTGCAGAAGTGTTCTTCCTGGAATGTGAGATCCACAAGATCCTTCATTTACTTCTTGAATTAGGTCTGGAACTTCGAACGGATGAACATAATGCTTCAAATTGACTGTCAATCCTCTCCTGTACAAAATTACTTTATCTAGCACATATCTGGTGACTTTATATAATTTTTTGGCTTCAACCATATTTGCGGGAAAGGTTCGTTCTTCAATATATGCTCTGATGGGATCCATCCAAGATGGCCCCATATCTATAACAATAAAATTGATCATCAAATCTTCATTTATACTCCTATTGGCCAAAATCTCAATAGGAATAGTTCGTCGGAGTTCAACTCTAGTTGCTAAAGTTAGCCGAGCAAGAGCATCTGCTCAGGCGTTTTCCACCCTTGGAATTTTATTCATCCGAACAACTAGTAATTTTTCTATGACCTCCATTTCTTTGGACAAGTATCTAATTGTTAATTCGCCTTTAGCTCCTTACAAGCTCAATATTTGATTTACTACCAACTAGGAATCACTATGTGTTACAACTTGCTCAGCATTCAGTGATTGGGCTAGACTTAAGCCCACAATGAGAGCTTCGTATTCTGCTTCGTTATTTGAGTCTTGGAATTGAAATCGCAGAGCATATTCAATATTAATATTATCAGGAGTGTTAAGTATTATACCTGCTCCACTTCCAGTTGCACAAGATGTCCCATCAATATACAAGTTCGATATTGGGAGATCGTCGACAAATGCTTGGTCTGTCAAAATCCTATAGTGGAATGTTTTTCTCCCTTCTTCCTCACCCTTCCTTGACATCTTCTTTGCTCTGGAAGAGGAATCTGGTAGATCGACAACAACTTCTTCTGGTAAAAGTACCTTGGGAGCTTGACTCTCAATAACCTCTTTCACCTTATTTTCTCCCGATCCTTGCTCAGATTGCTGGTTTTGTTGCTCAACTACCCCGGGGAAAGTGAATTCAGCTATGAAATTTGCTACTAATTGTCCATTTAGAGAATACCTTGGTTCATAAATAATATCATACTCCCCTAATTACACTTCCTAATACATTAATCTACCCGATTTCTCTGGCTTGTGTAGAGCCTGCCTTAGTGGCATATCAGTGTATACTACTATTGTATGGGCTTGGAAATAAGGCTTCATGCATCTAGATGCTTCAATCAACTCCAGTTCTAATTTTTCTAGGCAAGGGTACTAGATTTCTGCTCCTGGAAAATCTTTACTGGTGTAGTAAACAAGCTTCTGAACACCATTCTCCTCTCAGATCAAACCAGAGCTCACGGCTGATTCAGAAACAACTAAGTACATATACAATTTCCCCCCAGGATTGGTCGGGAAAGCAGTGGTGGTGACCCCAAATACTTCTTTAATTCCAGAAAAGCTTTCTCACATTCTTCATTCCATTCAAAACTCTTTCTGAGTATTTTGAAAAATGGTAGGCACCTATCTGTAGCTCGGGACACAAACCTGTTCAGAAATGCTACGTGCCCAGTTAACCTTTTCACATCCTTCTTGCAAGTTGGATATTGCATCTCAAGTAATGCCTTGATCCTATCTGGGTTTACTTCAATTCCCCTATGATTTACTATATAACCGAGGAACATTCCTTCCTGTACTCCAAAGACGCACTTGGTCGGGTTTAATCTCATCTGGTGCTTCTCAAATTGATCAAAAGTCTGGCTGAGGTTGACAATATGATCAGACACTTTTTTGCTCTTTGTAAGCATATCATCCACATATACTTCCATGTTTTTGCCTATTTTCTCCTCAAAGACCTTGTTCATCAGCCTTTGATATGTAGCACATGCATTTTTCAAACCAAAAGGCATAACATTATAACAATAAGTTCCTCAGGGAGTAATGAAAGAGGTGCTCTCCCTGTCTTTAGCCTTTATTTTGATCTGATTGTAGCCAGAGTAAGCATCTATAAAACTGAGCAACTCATGTCCTGAGGTAGCATCCATAAGGAAAGTGATCCTTTGGGCATGCTTTGTTAAGATCTTTCATGTCTACGCACTTCCTCCACTTGTTATTTTTCTTCTTTACCATAACTACATTGGCCAACCAATCTGAATATTTCACCTCTTCAATGAACGCTTCTTTCTGAAGCTTTTCAACATCCTCCGGTATGGCTTGATTCTTCTCGGGCGTGAATACTCTTTGTCTTTGCTTCACTGGATTGATTTATTTATTGCCATTGAGCTCATGGCAAAGAAAATTAGGATCAATCCTTGGCATATCTTCATGACTCCAGGCGAACACGTGTTTTCCCTATCTAAGGAAGCTCACTAGTTCTTGATTAAGAACAGGATCCAGCGTTGTTCCAACTTGAGTTGTGCACTCTGGTTTGTCATCATTTAACACAATGCTTTATGTGGTCTCCACAATCTGATCCTTTACTAGCTATGTCTCCTCCCTTGGATCTAAGGTTTCAACTTCAGGATCTTCTACTTGGTGGCTTTCCTCTTTGTTTCTTCCATCTCTTTGTGATAACCCGCCTAATTAAATACCGGGTGATCAGGCCTTTATTAAATTAAAACAGGATTCCCATTTGGTTCATTCTTAGCATCACTGTCAAAAACATTTTAAAGTTTAACTAACCACCTAGTATTCAAAAAGTCGGTGCCAAATTTTATCTTTTATTTAAATAATAACAACAACATGTGGAACATTATTACGATAATCAACATTCCATGCAATAGTAATATAAATCCATCCACACGATAAATGACTGATATAAAAATGATACCGAATAAACCATCGGCTAAAAAGAAATATAAAATCCAATATGAATAAAACTCTCTAAGTACAAAGTCTAACTGATATAATAGAAAATAATCAATGGCGACATGCCTGAATGAAATACCAAACTGCACCCTATACTAGGAATGAAGTAACTGAAGCGTCTAAGTTCAAATCCTACAAGCATCCAAAAGTACTGCAACTACGCATCCCTGGAATGGATCATCCTGCTTGGCGTCCCCATGGTTAGACACCTAAAAGGTTTTAGAAAAAAATTTGCAAGTATGGGTCAGATCCCAAGTAGAAATCATTTAAAAATATTTAGCAAGCATTTAAATTGTAATTTAAATGAATAGTTATTAGATACACATGTTAGGTTGCGAACACTCCCTTGAGTTCCTCACCTCTCCTCTATAGTGCGCACTTAACCTTTCCTACTCAATCTCACCTAGTCATTCTACCCAAACTAACTAGGTCTCAAGTATCTAATAAACTCCAAATTAATCTAGTTCACCCGTACCGCCCATACAGTACGCTACTGAATACCCTCAATTACAATTAAGTCCTTAATTAAGTTTCCCCTTAACTTACTCGTACCACCCATACAATACTCTATCAAATTAATTAATAATTAACATCTCTCCCATGTTATTATTTACCCAACGTTAACATTTCATATATGTTATTATTCAGCCTTTCCATTAAGTTTATTTACTTAAACTTTATCTTAGATATTCATTATCTATCTTCCTACTATTTACACATTAGTAGATCCATCATTTATTAGATGTACACTATCTAATCTCCCTACTATTTACTCTTTAGTAGATGAATCGTTATTTCGATATACATTATATCATATCACTACAATACGTTAACAAAATAATTTATACCAGTAGACAAATTGCAAGTTCGCCATTCGTATAATTAATCTTTTGCTCACTAAGATTATTTTACTTAACACTATTCCCATATCTACTAATTTCACATAGTAGAATTATTCACAAGTATATATATATATATCAAATATCATCATTATAAATATATATATACATATATATATAAATCCTGCACCCCTAGGTTAAGACCTCTTGGCGCAATGCATACTCTGCCATCGTATCCCGGTACATCTCGCACTGAATAGGGATAAAGGGTTTGGATAATTTCCCACGAACCATAAAAATACAAATCACACATATTGGAGGCGAACATAGCCCCTAGCCCGATGGGTCACGCACATACCTACACTCCCATTTGACCGTTGAACAATCATATTTCGGATAACACGTTTCCAAGGTTATATGTTCTATGGTACGAGCCCAAAATCCCCCCAAAGGCTCATCAGGATAAGACCGCCCAAGAGCGCAACCTCCACCCGATAGCAAGCAGTGTAAGTATGTCATACACATAATCAATCAATCCATATGTATACACGCAACCTATAATAGTCTTAGGTATTCACAACCTATCATCATTTTTTTTAGGTATTCACACAACCCATAATAAATCTTAGGTATTCATACAACCCATAATAAATCTTAGGCATCCACGCAACCCATAATAAAACTTAGTTATTCACGCAAGCCAATATAAACCTTAGGTATTCACCCAACCCAATTATTTTAGTTAACTATGTAGTATAATTATCTCTACTACTCAAGGTACATTGGCCCATTATGACTATCCTCTCTCTCGAGTTAATTTCGTAAAAATCCTAATTGTCCGGAGAATATTTCAAAAAAAAATTCGGATCTCGATAGAAGTGCCAAAAATCTCGTTTTAACAATTAAGCCCAACTAACCTTAGCCTTAACTCTCGCATACATGGCTAAGTCTCAAACCCATCAAGGCCTAATTCCATCCAATATATTTCTTATAATATTCTAAGGATGTCCCAAAAATGCCCCTGATATTTTATCAGCAAGTTTCGGGCTTAAACATGGGAATTTGCCAAAATCTGGCAAACCAAATTGAGTCATAAATTTTCTGGCAGATTAAACACGCTGTACTAAAATGTCGATTACTCACTCTATAGAACTTTATTGATTTGGTTTAAGATTTTTATAACTCGATAATCTTGTGCTGCATTGTATGTACTTACACCGAGTAAGCTTTGTACCTTTCGTCGTTTGTGAATGTATACACTATTCTTTTCTCATTGAAAACGTTAAATTCGTCAGTAATCTCTTTATTCTTTCATTGACCGTTCATTAATTGAGTTCATACTTAAAATGTGTTACTTGATCATGATTTTCATATATTGTTTTGACTTGAGAATTATGTAAACTTTCGGAAATGATCATAGGACATCTTTGTTATATCACCCATATTGACCTTGACCTCACCTTATATGTTTACCCTCGTTAACCCCTTTTCGCCTTAATATAGCCTTTCGTTTCATAACCCCAATCCCATAACCAACTCCAAATTGGAGTTTTATCCCATACATACACTTTTCGCACCTTGGTTAGGAATGTTACTTGGGATTGAATGATGTTGTTGTGTCGGTTGTAATTTAGGCATGTGAGAGTTTAAAAAGTAAAGAAAAAGAGAGATGTGAAAAAAAATGAAGAAAAAGAGAAAGCAAAAGAAAACAAAAGAAAAATGAGAAAAAGAAGAAAAGAAAAAGAAAGAGAAAGTTGTAAATGTTGTATATAGTTTAATAAGCTTTGATTACTCTTCCAGATGATATATCTTATTCCTTTTTGGAACTTGTTTTCCAATTTTTCTATTGCCCGCATTTTCCCATTATTCCAAGTTTTCATCCCGAACACTTTAAATCCGTACATACATTCCTTTCATTTCGTACCCTAGCCTAACCTACATTACAACCCTATTAAAGTCCTATGTGATCTTAAGTTGATGTAATTCAAAAGTTATAATAGTTTTGATAATCTGTGAAAATACATTTCGCCTCTTTTAATGTGCGGTATCCTTTCATTGAGATTACAGTTTTTCAGTTTATATATAGCGTTCTTCATTTGTGACATGTGTGCGGCCTAGTTTCCTTTTACATTTACTCTATATGCCCGCATGTTCCGTGTGTTACCTCCCTGTTTCAAGTGAATTTCATTTGATGAGTGTAATGCCCGTGAGAATTGAATATATGATTGCTTTAATGTTTATCTGGTTTATATAAGTTTTTGTCAAATCACACTTTGTATGTGCTCGCTCCCCTCTCACATTTTAAGTTTCAATTATATGAGGTTCATTCTATAATGTTAATGATTTGGACTTTTGTTTGAATTCGTTCAATGAGCTAATAATGTGTATGAAATCCTTTTCTCTATTGTTGGTCTTGTCGCATGTTGGTTTGGGCATATTTTTATGAAACCATGTGATGTTTGTGGGTATCATCCCTGAAAACCCTCACAAGACGACACTCGTCCACTAGGGTGACCTAGGGGTTTGACGGCTTATTGCATATGCTAAATGCAATTGAATTTCCCGCGAAAGTGGCCTTATGCTTTTATACCATACTTTTTTACTATCTCCTGCTTTTGGTTTGCTTGTAGTTTTTGTTGCATCCTATTTTATTGCTAGGAACTAGCAATGTGTAAGTTAGGGGGTGTGATGATACGCAAATATTATGTATTTCATCCCTCGAACCTACGCATTTTAGCCCCCTTGAGTATCTTATTCCCTATATTTATGCTCGGTAAATAGACAACCTCGGATTTCTACGTTAACATGTTTTGCAGGGGTTAATTGAGCTTTTATAGGTATTTGGATGCTAAGTGTGAAGTTCGGACGCTTTTCGCTCGATTTCCATACTCGATCACACGTTCAAGGGAAATTTAGTCAATTCACAACTTGGGCACTTGGCCTAACATCTCACGGAAGTTGTATCCCTCCTCGCAAGCTTCGCGTGGCCGCGAACGGTGTGCTATTTCAATGCAGAACGAAGAAGTTACGGCGATTTTAGCGAAAGAGAATTGCATTCAAGCCAGAACACGAGGCAAGAGTTGCATACTTGCTTGATCGATCGATCGATCAAAGGGATCGATCGATCGATCAATCCTTCTTATTTTCCAAATCGTGGGAGATAGTGGGCTTCAATTTTCACCATCAATCATTTGATCATTTGGGATCGATCCCCTATTTTCTGTAGATATTTTGGCCTTTTCTTGTCTTTTCCCTTTTCTTTTCTAATTTAATTCCACTTACTATATAAGCCAATTTGTTTGTAAATATCAAATATTAAGGTTTAGAATAGATTTTAGGTTAGAGTAGCTTAGGGTTTGAGGGTTTTGGAGAGTTCTTCTTTGATTCTTCTTGGTTTGACACCCAATTGGGTTGTAAGTTGCACTATTCATCATCCTCTCCATTAATATAGTTATTTTCCATTAATTTTTGCTTTGATAATTAGATTTGCATGCTTTCCTAATTAGATTCACACACTTTCTTTACTTTCTTTCTAGTGTAGATTTATCGCATTTATTTACCGCATTATTTACCGCATTTTTATCATGCTTTCCAGCTAATTTAAATTAGGTTGTGTTTGAATTAAACTCACTCGAGTTGACACGTTGCTTGGCTTTGGTGATGGTGTTTACGAGTCTATTCTGGGTGCATTGTCCCAGTTATTGTGCCTAGGAGATTTGACGGGGCATATCATGTATGTCCTGTGCTTACGACCTTTCGTGCGTAATTTCTGGGGTATTTGTTGACGCCAAAATCGTATTAGGCTTTTATACGAATTTAGGGGCGTGACAACCCTTGATTCAATTAACTGTCGAAATGATACGCATTCGTAATAACTCATCGACCCATGTATCCATTTTATACAAATTAACTCGGGTGAGGGATATTCGACGCAACCTGTAGTTTTTACCGCTTTGTTAGTCTAGCTTTATTTTCCCTCGCCTAGTTAATCATTTCCCTTTTATGCATCTTTTCCTTTTTAGTTTGTAATTCACCTTTTTCCCTTTAATTTAGAAGTATTAAATCATATAAATTCTAGCAACTCGTCTCAGTGGATCTTTCGATACCCGACTTACCATTGTGCTTGCCTCGCAAGTGTAGTCGTAATTTAGGTTTTTGTATTATCGCGGTGAAACGAAAACAACGACTGTGCCCTTACACGATCACACATTTCACGCGTAATCACAAGGTTAAGGTCAGTAAAATCTATGAAGACTCTCCACTTTTTATTATTTTTCTTTACTACTATTAAGTTTGACACCCACTTCGAGAATTGAACTTCCTTTATGGATTGTTCCTCCAGAAGTTTCCCCACTTTATCCTCAATATCCTTAGACTTATCGAGCACAATTCTCCAAGCCTTTTGAGTCATTGGTGGATGTAGTGGATCCACATAGAGCTTATGACACATTACTTTCAGATTTATTCCTAACATGTCATATAGTTTTTAGAAAAATATGTCTTCGTTGCTTTTGAAGAAAATAACAAACTCTTTTTTCTCTTATTCCCTGAGTGAACGACTGATCAGGAACTTCTTTTTAGTTGATTGTCATAAAATACTATCCCTTAAAGGGGCATTCCCCTTAATTCAGTTTGGGTTTGACGCACCATGAATCACCACAAATTTATGACCCAAACATTCATCAAAGATGTTATTAGGTCTTGGACCCCCATGGATTATCATAAATTTATGTCCCATGTTATTGTCCAGGACGTTGTCTAGTCTCTGGTCGTGCATTGGTGCCACTGTTCCGTCCTTCTTCTTTAAGAAATCGTTTAGGTGCCCAGTCTGAACTAGTTCCTCGAGGTGGGACTTCAGTACCTTATAGTTTCGGTCTTGTGCTATCGATCTTTATGGTATGCATATTTCAGGGCCTAGTTCCTCTTATTCGGATAGCTGAGCATGTTCTCAGGCGATTTCAAATATCACATCCTTTCATCTTGTAAAATATCTTATAGATCGATTCCTTGAACACCGCATTAATTGCCTTGAATGATTTTTTGGGATCCTTCTTCTCACCCCCTTTTCAACTTCCCATTTTACTTTCTCCCTACTTTTTTGTTTGCCCCACTTTATCCCCATTTTTGGGTGGCTTTTGTCACTCTTTATCCTGACCAATTCCGATCACTGTATCTTCAACCTTGGCGTATTTTTCAATCCTTTCCATGAGGTCGTCGATCGTGATGGCCCCCTTCTTTGTGTGGGATTGGTAAAGCATGTAACTGCTTGACAGAACAATTATAAAGGATGCCACCGTGACTTGCTCGGTGCAGTCCTATAACTCATTATACACCTCTCAGTACCTTCTAGTGTAGTCGTGGAGTGTTTAGTGGGGATTTTTCTTCATCATCAAAAGTGAATTCATCCTCTTGGGATGGGTGCTACTAGTAATGGATATGGCCAGAAAAGACTTGACTAGTTGCTTGAAGGACGCTATCAATCGGTGTGGCCATTTTTTAAACCACTTCTAGGTAGTGTCTCTAAGACTAGAGGGGAATACTTATCGCATTAATCATTCGTTATTGTTCCATAGGGTCATTGTCTAGTGATATTGCCTGACATGATCGATGGAATTAGTCTTCCCATTATAGATCTTGAATCTTGGGGGATCAAACTTCTTGGGAGGCTCAAACTATTATACAAGTGCTATTTTGGCAAGCTCCTTGGTAGTGCGAGCCCCTTGATGGATTAGGTGTCTCTCTACCTCACTTCTAATAAGGTCATATAGCTCTCTGTCTCTTCGTTCATCATCGGGGCATGATCTTCTTTTAGGAGACCTTCGGGAGAGGAGAACATTACTTTTATCATCGAGTAATCTTTCCTCAGATCTAAGCTATGCCCGTATGAGGGCATAGAGTTAGTGAGCGGAAGCCACACTTGCACTTCTGTTTATGGGCTTCCTTATCTTGCTTTTCTAGATGCCACTAGAGTGCGACATTCTAGTCGTCTTAGAGCCTGTTGATAGCCCTTTCATCTCGGAGGCACTTCTCGTAGAATTCAATGAGCCTTGAGATCTGGTTCGATCTTTCAAGACCATCATTGTTCACCTTTTATCCTCTTGAGGATGGTAATGAGAATATAAGGATTGGTAATACTCACCAATATCATATCTAACCCTCTGAGAGGGAGGGGTTAGTTGGTGATCCTCCTGGTCATCGTGATCGCCATGGTCAAGGGGATAACCCTCTGGGTATCCATAATTGTGTTGTTGATACCCTCCTAGTCATTTACATTCATATGATCTTAGTTGTGTGAGCGAGACATCCCAGGAATTTACCTAGTGAAAAATAACTCAGATCGCTTCCCATAGACTGTGCCCAATATAAGTGGTAATTTCTCACAATGTTTGTATTCAATGATCACTAGATAAATTAAGAGAAATATTCAAAAAAGAAGATAAAACACACACAACATAAGATATACATTATTCGGCACCATGCCTAGTTCCACGGGGGTTAGGATTTGCTCTTTTATTAACTCAAAGAACTAGTTATCAGAGTTGTAGTGTTGCTCGATGATACATTATCAAATGCCCCTCAATGAGGGAAGAATTTATATTTATAGGGAAGCTTAGGATAATCTTAAGCTCTAGTAACATACATCATTAGAAGTTCGGACCTATCTCTTATCAGTTTGAGGCTTGTGTCGAGCACGTGCATGTCACGTACTATCATAATTTTTGTCCCCACTGTAACACATTGAGAAATATCCCAGATAATACATCTTCCGCACACCTACTATACATGAAGGACTCACATTCACACCGTCCTTCCACCTTTGAGCAATACCCATGGATAAGAGGGGAAATCTCTTACCTCTCACCCTAAATCCTTACCTTTGGAAGAATACCCTATTTCCTCTCTCTCTCTCTCTCTCTCTCTCTCTCTCTCTCTCTCTATCTATCTATCTATCTATCTATCTATCTAACTTTTAATAGAGCAACCAAAGCCTTATGAAATTAATCCTCAAAATGACCCTTTTATACGTGGAACACACTTATAGAAAAATCCCTAAAATAACTTAAATAAAAATTCATTTTCGCACTTAATCTAATGCTCGTACACTACAGTGAACTTGGTCCTTCGTTAGTCGCCGATTATCAATTGAATCCCCCCCCCCCCCCCCCCAAAAAAAAAGAACTTTGGTCCCATCTGCTTCGCTGGTCACACGTTTGGGAAGAAACATGAGTTTTGTATATTTTGAGCCAAAATCCACAGTTTAAGTATTTCATTTTGTTAAAAAAATATTTAGATGTACGAGAGTACAGTGTTTTATTGAACTCTATAAAAATGTACAAAGAATATTGACTATATTTGCTAAAAAATAATTGAAATAGTTGATTTTTGTGGGTAAAGAAATTCCAAAGAGACGACATTAGATTTGGCGTGCAAACATTAAATAACTTCGAAGCTCAATGCATACAAATGATAAAATTTGTTAAATTTCTTTCCTTTTTTTGAGAACATGGCATATTCAATAACTAAGTTGAAACTTGAAATTATGGATGAAGTAGGTTAATTGTGAGGCTCTTGAAATTGTTAATTTTCTTCCTTTTCTGATTCTCCACCAAAATTAAGCATGAAAATGTCTTCTTTTAGTCACCCAATAAACATTTAAACCTTCTTACGGGCTTATACTTGGATTCGAGGTGATATGAGATTCACTGAAAATATTGTTTGTTTATACAATATATGAAATTGGTCGATTGTAGGATCTCTAATATCCTCAACACATTTAGTGTCGTGATGAGATATTCTATTGCATTATCAGTGTTCCATAGCATCAAATTCTTTGGGGATGGTTAAAATATGTTTTCCATAGAGAAGGAGTTTAAGATGGAGTACATATCAAATTTGATTTTGTTCTTCTCATATAATTTATTTGCAATTAACCACCATAAAAGTAAAATTACGTGGAAAAAGAATTTTTCACGGAAATTTTTTTAATGCCAATCAAACACGCCTTTAAAAAAACCTATTGTAAATTGGGGAAGTTACCTACAATTAACTTTCTTGAGATTTTTTAATCTATAGTTTTACGAGGATAACCTTGTAATTGAAAATAGGGATACCAAGTATTTATTCTCACTTTTAAAGATTCATTTGTACCCACTCCCATGTTTTTATTTTTTTAGTTGTTTTTCCTATTGTAATAAATATGGGACAAGTGTCATTTTCTACGAAAAGGTAGAGAGGCGGTTACAAGGCGATTGAGGGAGGTTTGGGGTGGTTATGGGACTTAATACAATTTAAAAAATACATGTGAGGGGGGGCTAACAAAACTTTGGACATGAAACTAATCGAAAAAACTATTGATAATAATTAAAAAAATCGGGATACTCTAGTCCCTTAAAGCTCCTAGATAATCCTCAATTGGGAAGTTATTATTCCCCATAATGTAAATCTAAGGAAGAGGAAAAAAATTAACTAGCTGCTGCCATTTCATCTTTTTACTCCAAGACAAAGCATTTATATTGAGATGGAACAAAAACTAATTATTTAGTTAGGACACACAAATTATTCCTATTCTTAATCTATAACGAAACAATGGTGGCTCCTGTTAATTTTCCATTTTGACGAATTCGAGTTTCAAAAGAAGTCACTTTGAGTCACGTGGGAAATGTTGTGAATGCGGCTAATCAGTATTTCAATACCACTCAACTAGTTATAATTATGATAATAGGTCTCATTGTTGAGCCGAATCAGGATCATATGGTCATTGTTGTCATCCATGCGATGACTTTATCATAGTCATTGTTGTTTTTTAAAATTTCATAGGACCTTCATTGTACTTTATTAGATGGATCAATAGAGCTTTGGAATTGAGACCTCTATAGAATACAACCAAGTTCTCGTCTGGTTCAAGTTTTTGTTCTTTTTATCAATATCAATTTGTAATATTTAGGTAAGTTTGATAATCCGTCAAGAGTTTGAAGTCATGATGAAAATTACTTTGTTAAACATCAAACCGTATATGTGAATTTATGAGCTTTAAATTGTAAGAAACTATCAAAAAAATCAACCAAATAAAGACTAAGAAATTATATAAGGTGGTTATTTTTTAATATTTAGAAAACAACTCTCATTGACAGCACAAACATCCAAGCACCTCAACTATTTTTAGAGGATATGTTGTAGTGTGTGGTGGTTTAAAAAAATAAGTAATAGAGGCATGGGTGGAAAAAAAATTGTTTTTTTAAAAGAATCTGACTTTCAGAGCTAGTTTTTTTCCAAAATGTACTTTGGGTGGATGCCTTTATACTCTCACTAAGCAACCCACCATCTCCATTAATTGTTCACTTTGTCTACCCAATCATTCTCCCTCATCCGAAAAAATATAAGGAAGGGATTGAACTTGTTAAATAATTGAAAAGAGAGAATTGCAAAACACTTGTAAGAGAGAAAATAAATAAATAAAAAAATCCACCTTTGGGATGTGCATTTTATCTAGATAATATCATACAACTCTCTTATAGAAATCTTTCAGCATCTACAAATATTTTTTAGCTGAAAATATTTCTTCCCCCGATTACAAGTCTATGATATTGATCAATTTATTTGGAATGGGTGTTAGTATGCCATATAACTACAATGCATAGTTATATGAGACAAAGCTGATTCTGGGCTTATTTTATCCCGCGGACATTAGGATCGTATATTACCTGCACAAAGAGGGTATAGCCACGAAACGTCTTAAAGAGAGCAGCCTAGTCTGCGACTCAACCCAAGAATAGTCTTCTACAGATTTTATAAAATAATTAAGGTAAAATTGTTAATTTTTATTATGTGGTATATGTTTAGATTCCAAAGTATGCGGTTTATATTTTTGATAATCATATGAGATAACAATTTAATTTTGAGTCGTAAACTAAACTAAAAGATTTATTTTGAATATTTGATCTCTCCATAAAACTCTTTGGTCATCATCATCATCATCATCATCATCATCATCATCCTTGACTTAATCCTATCATATGGGGTTGGCCACATGGATATTCCTTTTCCATTCTAATCTATTATATGTATTATTATCATTCAATTTTAATTACTTAAGGTCTCTCCTAATAATTTCCTCCCACGATAGCTTAGGGTGACCACTTTTTCTTTGACATTCTATTTCCAACAATCTTCCTCTTGTTATAGGGGCATTTACTGGTCTACGCAACACATGACCATACCACCTAAGTCTACTTTCTCTTAATTTATCGCTAATGGGAGCTACTCCTAACTTTTTTCTCACGTATTGGTTTTTAATTTTGTTCATTCTAGTCATTCCTATCATCCACTGGGGCATCATCATCTCACTAACATGGAGACTTTGTTCATGTGTTTTTCTTTAACGCCCAACACTCTGCTCCATATAGGATCGCTGGACTAACAATTATTCTATAAAACTTTTTTTTTAATTTATTAGTTATCCTCTTATCGCATAACACCCCAATCGCTTGGCTCCATTTCATCAAACCAGCTGATATTCTACTCGTAACATCCTCATCAATATACCCATTACTTTGTAACATTGAACCTAGATAACAAAATTTATTAGTTTGGTTTATCACTTTTTCTTCAATATTTAACATTATGTTACTTGATGCCTCATTATTAAATTTATATTTCATAAATTCCATTTTTTTACTGATTCTTAGACCCTAAGATTCTAAAGCCTTTCTCCAAGTATCTACTCTCATCGCTAAGCTTTCCTTTTAAGTGTCTACTATAACTATATCATCCATAAACAACATACATCATGGGATATCTTCTTGTATGTCCTTAGTAATCTCATCCAAGACTACGGTAAATAAATAAGGACCTAAGGCCAATCCTTAATGTAAACCCACTTTAATCATAAAGTCATTAGTTTCTCCACATATAGTCTTTACTCTAGTCTTTGTGTTATCATATAAATTTTCAATAGATTTAATATAACTCAAAGGGATTCTTTTGCTCTTTAAATCCCACCAAATTATATCCCTGGGTACTCTATCATAAGCCTTTTCTATATCTATAAAGACCATATATAAATTTTTATTCTTACTTCTACATTTCTCCATTAACTGTCTTAATAAGTAAATAGCTTCCGTGGTTGATCTCCCTGTCATAAATTCAATTTGATTGTTCGAAATAGTTTACTCATTTCTTAATCTTTGTTCTATAACCTTTTCCCATAACTTCATAATATGACTCATTAGTTTGATTCCTCTATAATTACCGCAGTTTTGTATATCCCCTTTATTTTTATACACGGTATTATGGTGCTTTTACCCCACTCAGTTATCATGTTTCGTTCTCTTAAAATTTTATTGAATAAGTGTGTTAGCCATTCTACTCCTAGACTTCCAAGGGTTCTCCAAACCTCTATGGGCATTTTATCCGGGCCAGCCACTTTAGTCTTACCCATTTTTCTTAATAATGTATCCACTTCTTTTCAGTAATCGGACATACCATTCCTAAATTTTGTTCAATGTTCTTGATATCTTTTCTCGGATATTCATCATTCAATAATCCCTGAAAATACTCTTCCCATATATATAGAATTTCTTTATCGTTAATTAATATGTTTTGATTTATGCCTTTCATACACTTAACTGGACCCATATCCCTTGTCAATCTATCTTTATTCTTTGTCAATTTATATATTTCATTTTCACCTTCATTGGTCCTAACTTATTATAAAGATTATCTAGTGCATTTTGTTGCGCATTTCTAATAATATTTTTTACTTGACTTTTTAACTTCTTATACTTTTCTAAATCTTCTTGATTTTTACTCTTTTGCCATTCTTTAAAACTTACTCGTTTCTTTTGCACTTCCTCATTCCACCACCAAGTCTCTTTTTTTATAAATCTTTTTCCTTTAGTCTTACCTAAAACTTGCTCACCTATTTCCTCGATATCATTCTTTGTTCTTGACCAAATGTTGTTAACATTGTCATTCCAATTCCACTTCATATTTAACAGGCATTTTTGTCTAAATTCATTCTCTTTACATCCTTTTAAATCCTTCCATTTTATATTTCGATAACCTATATATTTAAATCATTTAATTGATATAGCTATTACTAATAGACGATGTTGATTTATTAATCTTTCACCTGGTATAACTTTACAGTCTTTGCATGTGTACAAGTCTCTTTTTCTAATTAAGCAATAGTCTATTTGAGTTTTATTTTCTCCGCTTTTAAAATTTATTAAATGTTCTTTTTTTTAAATGTGTTTGTTAATGCTAGATCACATGACTTAGAAAATTCAAATATAGTTTGCCCTCCTTCATTTCTCTTACCAAAACCACAACCTCCGTGTATCCCTGGATAACCATCTTGTTCTACTCCTACATGACCATTTAAGTCGCCTCCCAAAAATATATTTTCATGCGTAGGAATTTGTTGTAATACTTCATCCAATAATTCCCAAAATGATTTCTTTACATTTTTATCTAACGCTTCTTGGGGCGTGTAAGCACTTATAATATTCAATATTGTTTTATCTAAGATGATCTTGATACTCATTAATCTATCTCCCCATCGTTTAACATTCACTACTTCATTCATATAGTGATCAACAATAATACCCACCATATTTCAATGATTATCTATCCCTCCCGAGTAAAATAGTTTATAACCTTCTCCTATCTCTCTAGCCTTATCACCCTTTTACTTAGTTTCTTGCAGGCATGCTATGTTGATTTTTCTCCATTTTAAGGTATCCATAAGTTCTTTACACTTGCCAACTAATTAAAATATATAAATTGTACCAACAATTTTACGACATTTTATATCTACCATCGAGATCGAAAAATAAATCTTTTAGGCTTATATGATTATTTTTACAGTGCCTAAAATGAAAAAAGACCAAAAAAGTTTATGTCTCAAGAAATTATAACTTTGACCTTGTACTTTTAAAAATTACAATTTAGCCCCAATACTTCCTAAATATAATATTTTGAGAAATAGAAAATAAATTTTAGTATTTAAGCATATTCGGATATGATCAATAATTTCGTGAGAAATTAGAATTTGAACAATAATGAACCCTTTCAGGGAAAACTCTTAAATAGTTCAATCCTATTTTTTAGTTATGGATGTGAAATATTAATTCATATAAGATGTCATTGTTGGAAACGAATTGTATACCGTTTTAGATAATTAATTTAAAGCCATTCGTGGCTAAGAAATCAAATGAAAATTTGACATTTAAAAATAAATGAAAATTTAATATATGAAATCAAATTAAAATTTAATATTTGAAAATAAATGAAAATTTGGAATTTGGAATCAAATAAAAATTTGATATAAGGAATCGAAACGTAAATAATAAACATTTGCCCATTGCCCTATGTTTACTACAAAATAAAATTATTCAAAATTTTTTTTTTTAATTTTATATAAAAGTTTAATTAATTTTCAACTACACTAAAGTGATCGATGATGGAAAGAAAAAAATTTAAAATTTAACGTCATGAATATTATTGGAATATCATCTTAGTTTTTTTATGATATAGACATTAAAATTTCTCGAATTTTGGCATGTGTATAGTATAATGAGATTATGAACATTAGGCTTCGGGATTTCTCAAAAGTGAGTCCTAACTCTTTTATTCTGAATTTTTAAAATTTGATGCACAATGCTAAAATTTTTAGACAACTTTTACTAAACGAGTTTACCTTAACTTATACTCAAGGTTTTTAAGTGATTCTAATTTTTTTATAAAATTAAATTAAAAAGGTTGAATTATGGAAGATATTTTAATTTTTTAATAAGCGATTAGGTCATGGTGAAATTTCAAACTTGAAGGTTTTGAATGAAATATTTTAAACATAAATATTTTCTTACAAGTTTGAACCAGGTACTTATTGCAAACCTATTCGGACTTCATATTGAGTAAATAGAATCAATATGTCGATATGATAATGATTGGAGGATTTTATCATAATTGAATTTAGTGCAAATATATAATCTTTACTTTGGTAAAGATATTCTAGTTGAATGGTTTGGAATAGACTCTAATACGAAATATTATCTTGTACATTATGAAAAATAATATATGAAAAATTGTATGTTTTATTTCTTTGAAGAAATGGACTGTATAATCTGTATGTGTCTTTTAGACCCTCAAAAATCTGAACTTAGAACGAATAAACATGCATTTTTTGAATCTTCTATACTTGAAAGCATGAAGCATGTATTATTTTAAGAAATAAGATCAATTCTTATTTAATGTTCAAACACTATGAGTTTAGATTCTATTTTTATGAATTAAAGATATAGTGGGGGTGCATTATATATTATTTCTCAATGATATACCTAGAGAATAATGAGGGCACTCAAGTGAGTACCTCTCAACTAAAATTGAAGAATATTTTAATAGAATCTAAAACATTGGTGTACAAAAGAACTCTTAATTTTAAGAGTTGTGACTTAAAAATGAAATTTTGCTTATGCTATTAAAAAGGATTCTAAAAATCTTTAAAGAATTCATGTCATAATTGATTAATTGAATTCCCAGGAATGAACTAGAAATTAGCTTATAATTGACTTATCTTACAACTTTAAGATAATAAGGTGTATACATATTCTTTGGAGGAATATTGAGACCATTAACATTTATGAATATAAGTTTTATTTAATAGCCAAGATTTATTTGTAGTATGATAACTCAATTATATATGATGCGTGTTAAATTATTCTCATGAAAGTGAAGTAGATTCATTTAATTTGATTTTCATTGATATTATACATGATGTCGAGTTAAAGTTAAATGTATATAATATCACTTTTCGAATAGTGACCTAAGTAAGGTGATAAGCACCCAAAAGTGTTAAAATGCGACCCCAAATAGACGGTTTTTAATTGTTAATTTTTGGTAAAATGGGTCTTATGCTCTTATATGTCTATCTTGTAGGTCAAATACCTCTTGCGGAGTTTAAATAATTTAATCAAGGAAAAATGAGGCACAAATGCAGTTAAAGGATCCTAACCATGTCCCCTACCAATTACCCAAACCTGAACCTAAGCCTAAATCAAGTCCACACTAGTCCCGAGCCTCGTGTGTGTTTAGTTCGTACTTTTTAAATTTTTTTAGATTTTTATTTATGTCGTGTATAATTTTTAGAATTTATTTTATATTTTATTTTGAACCGCGTATATTTTTAGGATTTATTTGTTCGTATTGTTATATATAATAGAGTCTGTATTGTGCGTCGACTATTTTTATATTTTTTTATAGGTGTGCGTTTAGTTATATTTTAGTATTTTTCTTTATTTTATTTTATTTTTATTTTATTTTAAGCCTTTTATTGATTTATGGGTTAGGAATTTAATTTTTAGTTTTATTGATTTCATATTTTGAGTGTAAATATTTAAATAGTTTTAATTTTCATTTTTTAGCAAGGTACAATCTAGACACACACACACTAACTTACCCAACCATAACACCACACTCACACACATGCCATTACCATACACCTTACCTACACTAAAACATCCCTCAGTATCTTCCACCTCATTCTCTCTCCTCCAACCAAATACCAAATAGCCATAACCCAATTCGTAACGCTTACCCGACCTCCAATACTGAAACCATCAAGCCCAACCCGGTTTGAAAACCCAGAGCTAAACCCATTCCTAAACCAACACCACCTAGCTTAACCAAAAAACTAAACCTCCTGCCTTATTCCTCCATAGCCATGACTCGATCTCCCTCATCCGAGTCCAACATACCATAACTGGAGATCTAATCAAAATCAACCCAATTCGTAACCCTTACCCGAAATCTATACACGTTGCCCCAGTTCGAAACCCAACCAAGAACCGGCTCTGAACCAAACTCGAATTGTCCCAAACCCATATCTCCCCAAAATCAAGAGTTGATTTAACCCATTTTAGTGACCCACCTGCCAAAACCTGCTCCTACCTCTGACACCCTTTTCTAAACCCCACTACGAACGACACCAAACCCCTAGCTTCGTGCCTCTAAAAACAAAAGGATACCCTCTCTTCATTTCATTGGTAAGGAAGAAGAAGTAAAAAAAAGACAACAAGACACAAGAAAACAGTGCAAAGTGATAAAAAAAATGTAGAGAGAAGTTTTATTAGTTTAGTGAGAAAAAAGAGTGATTAAAAATTTGTGGCATCAAAAGAAATTTTGTGTTATCTATTGATTAGTTGATTCTCTTCTCTCAAACTCATATGAACTCATTAGTTTATTTTATGCCTTGGAGTTCCATTATTGTAGGCTAATCTCCTATTTCAAGGGTTGAAATGAAGCCCCCATGGAACTAAGTTGTCTAGTCTGCTAATTTTATTTTTGTTTGATTTCCTTTGATTAGTAACTTTAATTATTACACCTATATTATGTATTGAGAAATGGAAATCCATCCTTGAGAAAGAATTGAAGCTTGTGTTATAATTTTATTATTTTGGTTCACACTAGAGATAGGCTTTCTAAAATGATCAAAATTATAATATAAGTTTCTTCTACTCTTGTTTTATTTTGTTTAATTAAAATTAGTTGGATAAATTTTCCCTAGTGGGTGATACACATGATTAATTTTAATTCATTTGGAATAGAGTTGTAGCAATTAAAAATTACATTTCTAAAATAATATTTACTTAATTCATTAGGGTGATGTGAGTTAACTTTTTAATTAGTTGAATATTTTGGAAATCATTCAAACTAAAATAGTTCAAACAAGATTGAATTTGTGAAATGGGGGTGGATTTACCCCCCTTGATCCTTTTTACTAGTATCTCTCATTTAGTTATCTTTCACTCGCTTTGTTCACACACTTTTTAGTATTTATTTATATTTTTCTTCTAGTTAAGTTGATATCCTTCATTTACTTTAGTTATTTCACCATCACAAAAATCATTTTAATATAAAAAAATTCCAAAACAAAGTTTAAAACAAAGAAAGCAAAAGAATTAAGAAAAATAACTAGAAAATCGGATTACATCATTTTTCATCTGTATTACTCCAAAGAGTTGCATTGACATCCTCATTACCATTATACGAGTTCGTGTGATAATTTTGTAGGTACTTGAAGATATTTATTGATTAGAAAGGCTTTGAAACAATGACACGCACAAAATACTTTCTATCACAAGGCAACTTACTTGGGCCAACTTAAAGTTAGAGAATTTATGAATATGGAAGACACCAATTAATGGCATTGTATTTTGAAAATTTTAAATCAAATGAGAATGAATTGAGAATAATATAAATGGTGTTTATCATTAAGTATGTTGAAATATAAATGCATTATTATATGTTTATGCAATAATGATTAGCTAATATTTGGTTTTGATATTTTATTGCTGAGAAAATCAAATTTGTGCTAAATAATAGTGTTGGCATAATGAGTTTCGATAAAACAAGAATATTATTTGTTCATATTACAAGGCCAAATATGGATCATTAACAAATCGAGTACCTTGAAATACAAAAATATCTATTTATTAGATATATGCTTATTGTGAACCATCTTATACTCCACATGACTTGAGTACGAATTGTTCAAGAACATTATATACAATGTTAAGAAAGATGAATATGCGAACATCTTAAGTAGTCTCAACTGAGCTACTAAATACAATTGACTTAGAATTTTTTATTTTGTGGGAGTAGTAGAAAGGTTTATAATTGAAAAGGTGCATTCTTATACTATTGAGAAAGGTCATGTGTTTTTATAAGAACCATGAACCTAGAGTATAGACTAGAGATCCTGATGGGAGTTAAAGTTGAGTTAATTATAAATCTTAATGAAGATATACTCTATTTTGAATGGGGTACCTAGATACGGTAGTATTCTTGATAGACTCTTCTATGTGAATGTGGGAGTGTGGACCCTTTCGATGGTTATTTTTGGCAAATTTCTCAGAGCGTTCACATACTGGGATGAAAGCACATGGTCGTAAAGTGATGGATTGAAGACTACACCCAAGTAGGTTTGTGTGTGGTATGTTCTGAGAGATAGAGTTCAAAACTACGAGCTACTCTAGTATATTATCAATCATCTTTACTACATAAAGGTTCAAGTCGAAAGACACCCTTGCTTATGCACAATTCTATGAATTATTGCTCAATAATTTTGAAATTCAAGTGGGGGATTATTACCGATGAATGTATTTTTAAAAATCAAATGTGTTTTAAAAAAATAAGTAATGGAGGAATGGGTGGGACAGATTTTTTGAAAAAGTTTTCTTAAAAAAAATCTAACTTCCACACCTAGTGTGAGAAATTGGTATTTTGCTTCCAAAATGCACTTTGGATGGCTTCCCTAATACTCCCACTAAGTAATCCACTATCTCCATTAATTATCCACTTTATCTTCCACAATCATTCTCCCTCAATAATTCTCCCTCTCCTGGCAAAATATAAGGAAGGGATTGAACTTGAAAAAGAAATGAAAAGAGAAAGTTGAAAAAGACTTGTATGAAAGAAAAAAATAAATGAAAAATTCGTCTTTGGAGTGTACGTTTTATCCGGCTAATTCATACAACTCTCTTACAAAAATATTTCAACATCCACAAATATTTTTTAGCAAAAAATATTGCTTCCCCTAGTTACAATTCTATGATATTGAGCATTTATTTGGAATGGGTATTAGTATGCCATATAACTACAATGCTTAATTATTTGAGACAGCATTGACTCTGGGCTTGTTTTATCACAGGGACGACGTGACTATATATTACCTGCACGAAGAGGGTAGAGTCGCCTAAAGTCTTAAAGAGAGTGACCTAGTCCGTGACTCAACCTAAGAATCGTCTACTACAGATTTTATAAAATAATTGTGGTAATATTATTTATTTTTATTGTGCAGCATATACTTGGACTCCAAAGCATGGGGTTCATATTTGCGATAATCATAAGAGGTAACAATTTAATCTTTATAAGTGAACTAAAATAAAAGATTAATTTTGAGTATTCGATTTCTCCATAAAACTCCCTAATGTAATTTTTAATTATAATATGTAAATTGTACTAACACGTTCCAATGTTATTGTTCTTATAATCTTTTTGAAGTTTGCAATATGTATATCTAAGCAATCTGGTTTCTTTAACTGATAAAACTCAAATTCCTAGACAATACAACTTTTTGTCTTGTTCAATTGCAAAAGTTTTTTTTTCTTTTTCAATGCAATGATGGCTATGGAAAAATAATGTCGCGAAGGATCCATTTTCATTATAATATTTGATATGTGATTGTTGTAGTTAGTGACCCAATTTATAATATATTTTATAAATCCTAGTGCAAATTAAATTATTGTTACATTATACAGTGTGTTTATTTATGTGTACTAATAACTAAATGAGACATTTATATTATATACTAACAAACTATAAAGTTGATAATTTGCAGCATGGTACGATTCGACACGAAATTGTCACGAATGTGACACAAAATTAACACGACTTGTAGTGTTCGTGTCTACCAGGAAATGATTGCAGTTTTGACAAATTTCCATTTCGCCGAAGTAGCATATCAGAAGAAGTTCCTTAAAGTCATGTGGGTAATGTTAGGAGTGTTGATAATCCGGCTTTCAATACCTCTCAACCAGATATAGCTTTAATTAGAGGTCGCATTGTCAGGCCGAGTCAGGGTATCCAGTACACCCTATCATACATGTTCGTGGGTAAGTTTTTGATAAAACTAAAACATCTCTTATATATATATATATATATATATATATATATATATATATATATATATATATATATATATATATATATATATATATATATATATATATATGGTTCTGAAAAATGCGGGGCGTGACCGAGGCGTCGAAGCCAAGCCTTAAGCCTTATAAGCCTAGGCGGGCCTTAGACGTAAAAAGGCGTGAAAAGGCGTTTAGGCCTTTTTAATATATTTTTGCATTTTTAACTATAATAAGGTTATTAAAAATACTAAAATGGTATATACCTTATAATTTGTCTAACTATATGCAAACTAAAATACTATTTTTTTTAAATACTAAGAAAAAAAGTGCGCGTTTTTTTAGATGAGAGGCGGGGAGATTTGGGATAACATTTTGTCTTTTGATTGTTTTGAATGAGATATTGGTCCGGTTTTTCAAAAAAATGCTTTAAATGGTGATATCGTTTCACTAAAGAGTTTTTGTTTTCAAAAAAAGTGTTCCTTAAGCCTTTTACTAAGAATAAGGCTTAAAAGTCTTAAGGCGGGCATTTCTTCCGAGTCTCACACCTAAGCGCGCTTAGGCGGAGCCTAGGCGTGCCTTTTAGAACACTGATATATATATATATATATATATATATATATATATATATATATATATATATATATATAGTCCGGATTGTAAAAGGGTTTCCTTTTTTAAAGGAATTTGTTGAAAAATTAATTGACTAAAGCTATCAAAATGGAAGTCTCTAAAATCCTTAAAAGGAAAGACACTATTTTTAACCTGACTGTATATATACATGAATCTGTGTGTCCTATTAAGATTCATATAACAGTCCATTTTAAGATTTTCTCATCATATATTTCAAGTCTAGAAAAAAAGACTACCATTATCAGATAAATTGAGTTGTAACTTTTATTACAACATCCTTCTGTATAAATCGAACTATTTCCTATATCAAATTACTTATTAAAAAACATAGTGAAGAGCTCTAAAGTTCAAGATAATAATTTAGCAAACCCATTTTAATGCCCATAAGAAGGATCGTATAATTTAATATCAAGCAAAGTGCATATAATCAAAAGCCTCATTTGCTTCAAGGTGAAATAATTGTTTATGAGTGAAAAGTTTTGTTTAACATTTAGAGCCAAATTTTCTATCGAAATAGAATTGTAGATAAGTTTATAGACTCTATTTATGCGATTTTGGACAATCCGTGATCCCAATTTGGTGCTAAATAATTAAAATTACTTTTTACCTCAGTGAAAAATATTTTACTACGAGCTAACTGGGACTTAAAGGCCTTTTTTCTCTTACATTTAATTGATCTTATATTTTATAAATAAGCTTGTAATATAATTGTGGTGCATTCCCCTTAATGATATTATGTTTGCTCATGACCCCTCTGTAATTGTTCATCGAAACCCATCATTTAGAAAGAGCATTGGGTAAACTAAGTTCATGATCCATGTTTGAATGCCGAAATTATTTCAGGGTTCACAACTGCCAATAATAAATGTTACTATGTTTGCTCGTGTGGAGAATTCTGAAAACCACAGGTTTCATGCATTCGGTGGGGTCATCCCACATTAGTGGATTAACAACCACGTCTTTTTAAATCCTATTGTGGGTAATGAGACGTTCCAAGTGGAGATGCCTCAACCCTCTTGAGCGTTTGATAATGGTCAGACACGAGGTAGGGATCGAGACTATACTAACAGAAAACAAAACAAATGAGTCGTTTCGGTATAAAATATATAAGTTTCTATGGAAAAAAAGTAGATGGATGAACTATTATTTAGAATTAAGGTTTTCATGGGTTTTCAGCCCTTTTGAACTTTAATTTAATTCTGAGGCATATAATGCCCTTGTTATGGTCATTATTGTTTTTTTAAAATTTCACAAGACCTTTATCATATTTTATGTTGGAATTTATGGTATTTAAATAGGTTGATAACATATTATTTTATTCAACTTTATGGCCAATTTCATATGGGGCCCATACGTCTTTTGTGATGATTCAAAGTGGTAACGCGTTCTCTTCCTTGAGGTATATAACATGATATACTCACATATATAAAACCATAAATCATTGAATGAGAACTTATCGCTCGAATTACCCACTTGGAACATGGAATTCGGTATAAGTGTGTTGTGAAAATTCAAAGTACCACATAGATAAAATATGAAAAATAAGTTTAGTATATTATAATCCATTGTGACTTTTGGGATTGATTTCCTGGGCATTCCAACTCTTTGAAGGGGGGAGGACCTACATGGACATAAATTGACTTCCAAGTCCACACACGCGCGCCGCCTGCCTATCCCGACCCGGTTCGGCTCGACACGTGCGTGGGTCATTGGTTTTGACTTGGCCAAAAAATTACCTTTTGGGGACCTTTTATTTATGCGCTCATTTTTTAGTGTGTCTTTTATTTATTTCTGGCCCAATGTTTATTTCATTTTTTAACAGTTAATTTTATTCCAACAGTTTTGATTGTTAGGAATGGTTTTACTTGCTTCTTAACCGTCATTTATTTTAGTATAAATTAGTAGTGTGCATTTCATATAAATTGGTGTATCTTCTGCTTATATGCTTTATCTTTTAATGTATGGCATGGTAGATTAGGTCGTGTTCTTTATGATCCCATTAGAAGAATAATCAAATTACACTTAATACCTAAATTTAGTATTGAATCAAGTCATAAGTGTGAAACATTCGTAGAATCGAAGTTAACTAGAAATCCATTTCGTTATATTGAAAGAAGTTCGAATCCTCTTAGATTAATTCATAGTGATATGTGTGACTTGAATTTTTTACAAACAATAGGTTGGGAAAAGTCTTTTATTACTTTTATTGATGATTACACTAGATATTATTATGTTTACTTGCTTCAAAGCAAGGAAGAGGTTGTGAATATATTCAATAATAAAAAAGAAGTTGAGAATCAACTTAGAAAAAATATTAAAGGGGTTCGAAGCGATATAGGTGGTGAATATGATTTACCATTTTAACAATTTCGTGCAAAGCATGGAATTATTCATCAAACTACCTCTCCTTACTCACCTCAATCTAATGGTATTGCTGAATGGAGAAATAAAACTCTAAAAGAGATGATGAATGTTACGTTAATAAGTTCAGGTTTACCTCAAAATTTGTGGGGGAAAGATTTGATTTCCACAAAGTATCTTCTGAATAAAAGGCCTCATAAGAAAACATATAAGGTACCATAAAAATTGAGGAAAGGTCGAAGACCTTCTTACAAATACCTCAAAGTGTGGGGGTGTCTTGTAAAGGTAGTGGTTCCTAATCCTAAAAGGATTAAAATAGGACCAAAAGCCTTCATTAGTTATGCCATTAATAGTAGTGGATATTGATTTCTTATACACAAATATGAGATTCTTGATATACACGTAAACACTATAATTGAATCAAGAAATGCATAATTTTTTGAAGATATATTTCCTAATAATAAAGTGGTTGATTCAAGATTTTTTAAGAGAACCTATGACACTGCAACTAGTAATCATCAAGAAAATTTAGATAATGAATCTATTGAAAAGATGGTGACTTTGAACCTAGACGCAGTAAGAGGACAAACACGTCGAAGTCATTTAGTCCAGGTTTTCTATCTTATGTGTTAGAAAGTGAACCTAGTAGCTTCGAAGAAGAAATGTCAACTCCATAAGTTCCTTTCTAGAAAAAGGCCGTTAATAGTGAAATTAAAAATTGGTGGACCTCCCACAAGGTAATAAACCTATTGTGTGCAAGTGGATATTCAAAAGAAAATTAAAACTGTATGGATTAATTAAAAAAATATAAATATATACTTGTAGCTAAAGTCTATAAGCAAAAGGAAGGACTGGTTTATTTTGATACCCACTCTACGGGAATAAACTTGATTTGAATCTTAATAGCTAATGTAGTGTTACATAGTCTTTTGATACCTCAAATGGAAGAGAAAACCGCCTTTTTAAATGGTGAGTTAAATGAAGAGATATACGTGGAACAACCTGAAGGGTTCAAAGTTCCAGGACAAGCAAAGAAAGCATGTAGAATTGTTATATCCTTTTTATGGAATAAAATGAGCACTTAAACTATGGCATGAGAAATTTGAAAAAGTGATGATGCCAAATGGATTTAAAATAAATGAGTGTGATAAATGTGTATACATTAAGAACATTTAAAGTGGTTATGTCATTATTCGTCTCTATATAGATAATATGATTATTATTGGAAATAATAATATCATTAAATCTACCAAGAGAATCTTGTCCATTAAATATGATATGAAAGATATAGGTACTGCGTATATCATATTAGGAATTAAAAATTTTAAAATAACGGATGGACTTGTCTTGCCTAAATCTTATTATATTGAGAAGATACTTGATAAGTTTGATAAAGGTTGTGATAGCATAGCTAAAACACCTATTGAACCAAATATTCATTTATATGAAAATAATGGGAATGGTATATCTCAATTGGACTATTCTCGTATCATAGGCAATTTAATGTATATGACGAACTGCACTCGTCCCGATATTGCTTACTTAGTTAGCAAGTTTAGTAGGTATATATGTAATTCAAGGGAGGACCATTGGAAAGATATTATAAGGACTTTTAGATATCTAAGATATACCATTGCCCGTGGATTACACTACACAAGATATCCAATTGTACTTTAAGGATATCGTGATGCTAATTAGATATCCTACTTGGTAGTGTTGCAGTGTCTTGGAAATCCTCAAAACTGACTTGTATTGCCAGATCCACTATGAATATTGAATTTATAGCTTTGGATAAAGCTGAAGAAGAAGCAAAGTGGCTTCAAAACTTTTTAGAGGATATTCCAATATATCCAATACTTGTGCCTGCAATTTGCATACATTGTGATAGTCAATCTGCAATTAGTAGAGCACAGACTAATATGTGTAATGGTAAGTTTATACATATACGTTGAAGACACAATACCGTTAAGCAACTCCTCTCTGATGGAATTATTTTCATCAATTATATCAATTCTAAGGACAATATAGCGGATCCGTTAACTAAAGAGTTTAATAAATATCAAGTATATATATTATCGAGGGGAATGAGATTAAAGCCTACAAAATAAAGAGTTGCCTTGATGGCAAGTCTACATAGATGACTAGAGATCCCACGATCTAGGTTTAAAGGTACAACCTAATCTCGACCAACTCTTCGAAATGAGCACTAATGAGTCTTTAAACTTGTAACCATTCCTATTATAAAATAGTGCTACCTACAAAGTAAGTAAGGATAAGTTTAGCTTTTAATAACTCCTATATATTGGAAATTAAAGTGGGGTATTATAGGAAACCCTTAATGGAAAGTCACCTATATGTGTGTAAAGGGGACACTTCTATGAGAATATCAAAGGTTGAAATTCACTAAAGCACTCATGAAATTAGGAATTATTCAGGACCAAAATGAATACAACCAAAAGAACAAACTTTGTTCAAGCAATTACTTTGCGAATTCTATTATCTTGGTTTACACTAAACAATGAAAAGTTTAAGACATCATTTTCACAGATCAACAAGAAAATTTTGTAATCTTTCACTAGGGAAGATTCAAGGACAAAAGCTATCTCTCCCGATGTAGGAATTTTTCAATAAATCTCTCTTTGCGTCTGCATAGTCTTTTTGTGTTGATTTAACCAATTTTCATTCATGTGGAGGATTGTTAGAGTTTATGGTATTTAAATAAGTCGACAAAATAATATTTTGGTCAATTTTAGGGTTGATTTAATATGGGACCCACACATCTTTCGATACGGTTCAAAGTGGTAACACATTCTCCTCTGTGAAGAGTATGAGGTGGTGTACTCACATATATAAAACCATAAATCATTGAATGAGAAATTTTTATTCGAAGTGACCACTTGGAACATGAAATTTGGTTAAAGTGTGTTATGAAAATTCAAAGTCCCGCATAGATAAAATATGAGAAATTAATGTAGTATATTATACCCATTGTGATTTTTGGGATTAGTGCCCTTAGGGTATCCCAAATCTTTGAAGGATGGAGGACTTACATGGAATTGGATTGACTTACATGTGCACGTGCACTGGCATGGGTAATGGGCTTTGACTTGCCTAAAGTATTAAAATTTTGTGACAAATTTTATTAGGTCTTTTATTTATTTATGAGTCCATTTTTTTGTGTCTTTTATTTATGACCCAATATTTATTTCATTTTTTAATATTTAATTTTAGTCCACCTGTTGTGACAGTTAGGAACGGTTTTAATTATTTTTAACCGCCATTTATTATAGTATAAATTGATGGTGTGCATTTTATTTTATTTTTAAAGTTAGATTTTTCGAGTCATATATTTTGTTTTGGCCAGTCTATTTTAATATTCATAATACATAGAGTTCTTCCATTGTTGGTTCGCAGTTACTTGCGATTTGGAACTATTGCACGTGTTCATTGTTGTATCCTAAGAGACTATTGCCATTGAGCTGGTCAAAGCACTATTGCGAGGAAAATTTCATCTTAAGGACAAAATGTTGAACATTTGCCTCAATCGTTTTAGTCTCCATTAAAGTAACGGTGAGTTTGCATGTGTATGTCTGTTTATATATATTCTTTAATTTAATTAATTAAAATCATTTTTGAATAACATTTTATTAGATGGTTCATTAGAGCTTTGCATTTGCAGCCTCCATCGAATACAACCAAGTGCTCATATCGTTTAAGCATGCGTTCTTTTTAGTAATCTTAATTTGCAAAATGTAGGAAAGTTTGATAATCTGCAAAGAGTTTAAGTAATATAATGAAAATTAATTTGTTAAAGCTCAATCCATATATGTGAATTTATCAGTTTTAAATCGTAAGAAAGTACAAAAACTCAACCAAATGTAGAATAAGAAATTACATCAGTTGGTTGTTTTCATAATATTTGGCAAACAATTATCATTGACACCACGCATAGGCAAGCAACTCAAGATATTTTTAGAGGATAAAAATGTGACACCTCGCCTAAAAAAATACCGAGTGGCCAGCTCGTGATCAAAATAAAGCGTTGGTCTCATATGGTTCATTATTAGAATCACTGTCGAAAAAAATTTTAAAGTTACTAACCACCTAATAAATTAATTAGACTGGTGCTAAATTTTATCTTTCATTAATTAACAACATGCGAAAATAAATAATAACCAAACCATCAACACAAACTAATAACTGAATCCAACACAGATTAATAATATAAATAAAGATGACCGAATCAACTATCGGTCCCATAATAAAATCCAACACTAAACTGAAATAATAACCTGGATAAACAAAGTCTAATAAATAACAAAATACTAAATCTGAGGGAGACATGCCCAAATGAGTACTGAAGTAAAGTCCCTAAACTAGGAATTAATGAATGAAGCATTTATAGCAAAGTTCTACAACTTCCACATGAGATGTAGCTGCGCATCCCTGTATAGAATCCTCAAACTGGGCGTCCCTATGGCTAGACACCTAAAATATTTTGGAAAAGATTTTGACACGGGTCAGAGACCAAGTAAAACATTTTGAAAATATTTATCAAGCAGTTAACTTGCAATAAATAAATATGCATGCACACTTTTCAGATCTAAGTTAGTGTCGCACTCTCTTGAGATATAACTCACCCCTCATCTAATGTGGACACCTAACGCTTTCCTTCTAACCTTCCTAGTTATGCTACCCCGCTTAACTAGTCGTATCACACATGTTTTTATCGTACTACTCTAAACCAAGTATTCTTACTTTGATTATTAAGTTATCTTCTCGTTAACTTATTAATTGGTTCAACTATATTAAATCATATAACATTCACACTAGTATATAGGAATCCCCCTTTTCAATTCATATAACTTCCATATTAGTTATGTAAGAAATCACATTTTTAAATCACATAACTTTCATACTCTTTATATAAGAAACACATTCACGGTTATGTATTAATACCGTATATAATTATCTATTCATATTATATACGTACTAGTATACTACACATTGACACACATGTCGCGTATAATAACCATCTATTCCCGAGTAATAACTCACCAAATGCTTTCTCTAAAATGCTATCATCCCAAGCATGCTCGCTTTAACCCGGTTACCATAAGTTGGACTAGCTCACACTGAACTTAGGTAAAATGTCGCAAATATAGTGGAGGCGGTCATATTTTCCCGAGAGTGAAATCGAATCATATCCAAGTCTTACCTCGAAAATAAATCACACAATAAAAATCCTGGACGATATGACCTGGGGATTATACTCTCCCTGCCCCTCAAGCCAGCGGATTAACCCACATCGCAAAACCTCCTATGATAACACTAGAGGGGTATGTATTCCTATAAATATTATTGACACTATATATATATATATATAGCACTAGCCCAAAAATACCCCAAGTCTATATCCCGACTTGTAATTTAATTAATCACACATTAATTGCTTTTAGTTGTGTCACCCAACTATAATACACAAACTCCCTTAGTCGGTTCGTATCTTCATCTCTTAGAATTTGTTACACAAAGTCCCACTATCAAGTTTATCTCTCCTTATTAATTTTAATATTCGATAATTTATTATATATATCTATAATAAATTAAATTGGATACTCCGAACCTAACTCTTGTCGTACTCCGCCTAAAAATATCCAAGTCATTACCCCGACTCTTAATTCCATAAGTATTAACTTACATTCATATTTTTATTTTAAGATACTAAGCACATCTCAATATAGCATGTCTCCTAATTTCATCTGAAATTTCCATTTGAATCCATTCATATATTTTCGAGTGTTGTTCATCCTAAACATTCTAAATTGATACCCCAAATTTCATTCCCATCCAATTCTAAGGTGAAAATAATGCTCCTTAATATTTTCCAGAGTCCTTCACTCATCTACGGATATCCCTAAATAATCCAGATTTGATTTCTCACAAAGGATTTCGGTTTCAGACACCCTTTCGTAGAAAATTCATACCTAATTCAAAAAAATTAGAAAAATATGAGGTTGACGCCCACGCGATGGTAACGAAAAGATCTACAAATTTCATTTTTGACAAATAGTTATATCGAACCGGTTCGGCCTCAAAATCGAATCGGTTCGCTGTACCATATCTGCAAACCATCTTCTTCTCTAGCTCGTTTTTGCTCCATGAACATATTTCTAAGCTTTATGGTTCTACATCCAACCTTAATACAATCATTCTCAACATAAATACACCTCCAAATCAGGTTCAAAACATCATCCAAATCTTTAAACACTATTGATTTGAAACATAATCCATCAATTTCTAAATTGGGTTTTTATCTGAATTCCATTCAATCGGTTATAGATCTCATTCTATAATCCGAAATTAAACATCAATCTCTACTGGGTTTATCATATAATTTAGATTTCGACGACCTAGAATCATATGGTATCATAAATTTTCCATTTAGTCTATACAACATGATTAAATCATCCAAAGAGCCTTTTTCGAACGAGAACCTGCCCAGAATAAATTCTGATATAATAACCCATCCCTAAATGAATACGATTTACACCCACTAAGATATGAATCGCAATACAACAATTTAGATGAAAGAAATTTTAACTTCTTGCCTGGATAAACTTGTAGGGTTTGATTTCCATTGTGGTAGATGAAGGTTTTGACGAAAAATACTTTAATTTCTTCGTGGTTTGGCTCATAAGAGTTCTCCCAGATTCTCTTTCTTTTCCCCTCTGCAAAACTAGGGCCTTTTTATTGATTTGCGTCTATCACAAACTCCCCAACTTAGGTTTTATATCACTAATCCCGAAATTAAGCCTATGGACCAAATTATAATGATCCAAACACCCATGTGTGAGTCCAGTTATGCCTAAAAATGCCTCGAGACCCAACTACTATGCATGGGTACTCTTTTCTGACTATCTCGGCCTATTCAGAACCAACCGTGCACTCAGAATTTCCATCCGAATTACTTAACTAAAATTTCCAACCTTGTCCTCAAATTACGACACATGTAATTAAAAAATAACTCGAATTAATTAAATCGCAATTCACTAATTTAATAAAATCCTCCAGATAAATTAAATCCTTAAACAACAAATTAATTAAATTTCAAATCCTCAGAAATTCGGGTGTTACATACTTTCTCCCTTACAAAGGAATTTCGTCCTCGAAATTGGAATGAGTTCAGTACTCCAAGTCTCGAAATATATTAAAATTAAATGAATTACCCAGGGCGCCCATACACCCTGTACCCATGCTTATCTACATGAATGTTACCCGACTCAACTAGCCTTAAATCGTAATATAATTTTCAAATCAAAATTGTAACCACATATGTGTATATTAACCAAGGTACTAAACCCGTGTCCTAATGACCACACATCTCTCCACTTCTAACGTTGCGCTAACTTTTATGCGTGGGACGTCTCGCCAAGCAAAATCCAACATTGTCGATTGTTGAGATCTGATAAGCCCTCAATCCATAGCTCATACCCCCAAATTACCGTCTCCTGACAAAAAATTATACTCATCCACTCTCATATTACAAAAGACATCATACCATACGGTGCCCCTTACTATCACTAGTTTCTTAGCATGAATCAATCACGAGATGTATCTCCCTGCTCGATAATAACATATCCACCATGAATCCCATCAGAAAATGTCCCTACTCCCCTGGATTAAATATAACAATACAAACATTTTCTCATAAGTATATTATGCAACACACAATAACATACATAAACTTATATATAAGCTAGACCCTCTTTCAGGTGATAACTAGCACAAGTAAATCATATCTTGGAACAGCGAACACAAACTCTCACAATACTATATACGATAGCCCAAACATCCCAATACAAATATCACTAACGTCTCGTACGTAACATACTTATCTCATAATCAGCTCCTCACTCTCGGCGTGGCTATATCATACAGGTATTCTTGATTACTCCAAAAATTTGCAATTTTATTCTTCTCTATATTGCCCCACCCTTTAACTTATGGTATGAAGGTTTTCAAAGTGCTTCCTTCGCAAAACTACTCGGCTCCACTAGCCATATACCGTAACAGCTCTCACCTTAAAGTATCTCCTTTACATGTTCAATAATTTAACATTTAAACCAATGCACTAGCATTCAACAACGTCGCACTACTCCTAACGTTTATTAAGGTCCATGCGTTAACATCCCACAACGAAGCCCACAAGAACTTTCCCCAATGCACTATCTCCTAGCATTTTCGATCATCAAAATTCGACGGTTCAAAGCACATAACTAAGATATCACAAATTTTGTCTCCCGATACATAAATCAAATAATCTATGCCCAAGTCTCTCAAAGGGTCACACGATATGCTGGTATCCCTATCACTAAGTTATCAACGCGTAAACAATAATGAACTAAAAACTTTGTGCTTAACACTGAACTCAACATACCTTGAATCACATTACTAAAGGTCCCTACGCACCGGGATCCAATATAACTAGACAATTGCACTCTCTGTAGTTTACTTCATAAAAATATCGCTGCAATCTTGACCCTATTTTAAGAGAGACATCGTAAAAATATACATCCTGCCCCGGAACGATGAACATGATAGTCTTGTTGTAACCTCCCACCATTGCTCAATAGTTCGTACCCAGGATAAATCCATACCTCGAATATCAACTCCCAAAATGAGTTATACTTATAAAATATATTTTCTCTCAATGTCCACACCCGCTCCCCTGCAGATGGAACTAAAGAGAGCCCCGCTAACTCAACGGTAAATATAGACACGCTACAGTAATATTAACGATACCTCTATTAAACCCGTTTCTCATGCAAATCTAGTACTAATGAATTATTTTGACTCGCTCGTGTCACACTAGATAGACCCCAATCACCCCGGGATATAACTTATACTTTCAATTGCCAATATTATTTCACCTACTTTTAATAACACCCTTGTCCCAACCAAGACAGAAACTTTTAATAACTGTTGCCCCTACTGGGCATCCCATCATTGTCCCCCAATTCATTACGGACAATATCCACACATGTGTTTCTACTATTTAAACATAAGACACCTCTTTGTGTCATCCCCCTTTTCCTGGCCCACTAGCCATATCGGGGTTGTCCTTCTTGTGGACCAGGTAGTCTTTACCCGGATTGCTACCCCTATTGTCCCTTTTGTTCCACTGGCCATATGGGACTCGTTGTCGACCTTGACGACCCTTACTGAATCCACCGTCATCTGGTAGGAATTCTATTGATCTCAATCGTTAAAATGGGTCCTCTACCGGTTATCCCCTCATGTGGTTCCTCACTAGCCTTGTTAAGTCCACTCTTGCCCTTCGATTAGGTTCTCTAACTCTTTTTGTTCCCTTCTCACGAAAGTGTTGATATCAAATTGTAAACATACGACATTGATGGTAACGGTACAAGTCATTCTAGATGGAATTACCCACCCATGCTTGTATATCCTACCCATGAGTCCATAATTGACTTACATACTGTGACACCCCGCCTAATTAAATACCGGGCGATCACTCCTTTATTTAATTAAATCAAGGTAAACAGTTGGTTCATTCTCAGCATCACTGTCGATAAAAATAATTTTCCAATTTAACACCCTAAATAATTAAGCTAAGTGTCAAAAACATTTTTCATACTAACTTCCAAATTTTAATTAAAGAAAAGATTTATTTATACAAAACAACATTTCTACAATTAAGAATCACACCACGATGAACTAAATAATATCATACATTCGTAAATCGAATGTCAACATAATAAAACCAAGAATCATAAGCCATCCTGAATAAATCCCATAGAACAACACTGGAATAACTGAAATATAAAAATCCCAACAATAAATGAAATGGTGAAAGGGGCGACACGTGCCCAATAGATGAGAGTAATAGGAGTGGAGTCAATAACAGAAGCCGTCTACTCAAGTGACCTGCAACTCCCACCTAAGCTGCAGCTCGTTCTTCTCAAAGGATCCTAAGCAAGACGCCCCTGTGGCTGGGCACCTGAAAATATACATATATATATACACAAGAGAGAGAGAGAAAAAGAAACGGGTCAGGGCCCGAAAGTGTGTTTGATTTTTAAAATACGTTAAGCAAGTATTTAAATTGATACAGGCCAATGCAACAACATATTAGTGCGTCTCTCTCTTGAGAAATACTCACCTCTCTTCTAATGTGCACACCTATCGCACTAACCTTCCCCACGGTTCGTTTTAACCTCTAACATACTAGTCTTTATAAAAGCTTTAACTTAACTTAGATTACCCGCAAGATTTACAATTCACGACTTCATTTTAAAAGGTGTTCCAATTTGTAACCAAAATTCTCTATTTTTAACTTTATAAAAACGATAAAGTTTTCCAGTGACATATTATACTTTTCAATATAAGTATTTAATAATATGCGTTAACGACTATGTTCTACTATCACATTGCAGTAGACAGTTTCAATTGTCATAATCTCATATATATATATATATTATTTACTCGTATATTATATATATAACAGCACCCCTAATAACTATGGTGCGTGCATACTTCCACTATCCACCCCATACCACTCAAATCAAGGGGAATACAAATTCGGAATCACTCTCGAATTGTATTAACACATATACAAACAATATCGAGGCGAAGCATAGATTCCAAGTCTCTAAGAGGATGGCACATACTCGCGTCTCTTAGGACCGTCTGAACTATCAATTCGATAGCCTGTACCAACGATATCTATCTTCTAGGGTACAAGTCAATATCCCCCATAAAGGTCCCATCGAGATAAGACTGTCCCAGCGCGGTAACCTCAAGGATAGCAAGTAGCGCGGTATGTTTTTCACATGTATATAATATATGTATACACAATCATATAAATATACCATTTTCATATTAATATAGGTTCTCCCCATCACCCGTAATTATACCGTTTATCCTTAATTTCACAATTATAGAATTACGTATAAGGTTTTATTCCTAACCTTAACTCGAAGGGTTTTCTCACTCATTACCTAACCCTCATGGATTATATCCTCGCAAATCTGAAATTCAGTAAGTGCCTTTATTTGATTTCAACGTAACTCTCTTACGCACCTCACCCTTTAATTTCATAAATCTACCAACCTAAAGTACATATCCCATAAATACCATTCTCGTTGAAGATTAAAGGTTCTAACATTTATCCATATATCCTACTGGTCCTCAATATCTCCCAAATCATTTTATTTAGAATGCCCAAAGGTTTTTCCACGATAAACTTAATTTAACTAATTAAACAAGAGAAATAGGAGTCTGCCAGGAGGGGTCGATCGATCGAAGCTTGGGGCTCGATCGATCGAACCTTCGATCGATCGATACTCTATGCTCGATCGATCGATCAAGCAGGTCTGGGCAAAAATTCTGCAGAAATTGCAGTGACGGGATTCATCAAAGTTCTTCATCAATAACCATATTTTCCAACACTAATCGACCCAAAAAGTCTACTACTAACATACTAACATAATTCCAGATGTTTATAACGTTCAGCATGCGTGTATAAATCATTAATCATGGTTAAATAATCCAAAATCTCATCTAAACATCAAGAACCCTAAAGTTTTCATAACTATGATTCAATTCAGTTTTTCTCCTGAATTTCTTCCTAATATACATCAAAAATTCGTGGGTAACATATCTATATCATCAAAAGTTTCCAGCATAAGGTTTTAATCTTCTCTACATGCAATTTCCTATCAAGATTTGGGGTTTTCTTACATGGATTACATTCCTAATTAATCCTAAACTAATATGAACATTCCACTAACGAAATACACAAGTTAAACACTTGCCTGGGATTTTCAGAAGTCTGATTTCCTGTTGATTTTGGTGTGGTTGTGTTCTCCTCCTCGCGATCTACGCGGTGGTGGTGACGGTGGTGCAAACGGAGGTGTTTTGGCCTTGAATCACCTTGAAAGGTCTCTCCTCTCTTCTCCAATGGCCGTCTTAGGGTTCTGAATGTTCTAACCCTAAATGGCTAACCTAACCAGCTGATAAAGGCTGCTAAAATTCGTAGGTTTACTTACCCTAATTTGTAAAATGACCGAAATGCCCTCCCGAGTCACTAATTTGGCCTAAAAACACCCCGAGGCCCGAACTAAACCCCCGGGTACACTTTTCTGACTATCTTGACCCTTCCGGACGCGTTGGCGCACTCAAAACGACCATACGGACAACTTATAAAATATTCACTTTTTAATTAACATAATTAGTCCCAACGTGACACGGGCACGTCCCGACTTAAATTTCCGAAATAGTCATTTAATTCACTTATGACATTCAATATAACCAATATAATATTTTACTATGCTCATTAGTAATATTCAACATGTTTCCCATAATTACTAACTCTTGTCACGTTAATAATTATAACATAATTAATTTCCGGATTTTTATTAAATAAACCATCACATTAAATTTAATAAATCCCCAAATTAAATATAGCATAAAAATACGGGGTATTACATACTTCCCCCCTAATAACGGAATTTCGTCCCGAAATTCGGAAAATAAGGCATACCTGGTAAAAACAACTCTGGATATCTCTCGCGCATATCTGCCTCACGCTCCCAAGTGGATTCCTCCACATTATGATGCTCCTACTGGACTCGCACAAGTGGATCTACTTTCGACCTCAATCTCCTCCCACTATAGTCTAGGATAGCCACTGGTCTCTCTTCGTAAGAGCTATCCGACTGTAAGTCAATCTCATCTATCGCAATGTGAGTATGAGCCATATCATCCCGAAGATATCGTCTCAGCGACGAGATGTGGAATACATCGTGGATGCGATGTAAATGTTCTGGCAATCCCAACCTGTATGCTACCGGCCCAATCCTCTCGATGATGGGAAATGGTCCTACGTACCTCGGAGACAACTTCCCCTTCTTCCCGAACCTCATCACTCCTTTCATAGGAGATACACGCAACAACACTTGATCTCCCACATTAAACTCCCGGAAGAACCGTTTCGCATCGGCGTAGCTCTTCTGCCTGTCTTGGGCTACCCGAATACGACTCCTGATTATCTCAATCCTCGCGGAGGTCTCCTGAATCACTTCTGGTCCTAATAACTTGTTGTCCCCCACCTCGAGCCAACAAGTTGGAGAACGACAAGGCCTGTCGTACAAAGCCTCAAATGGAGCCATGCCAATCGTAAACTGATAGGAGTTATTATAAGAAAACTCTACCAGTGGAAGATGTGGCTCCCAACCTCCTCCGAAATCGAGAGCACACATGCGTAGCATATCTTCCAACATCTGATTAGTACGCTCTGTCTGTCCATCTGTCTATGGGTGGTAAGCTGAACTCAGTCTCAACTCTGTACCCATAGCCTCCTGAAAGCTTTCCCAGAAACGTGACACAAAAATCTTGTCTCTATCTGACACAATATTCAGGTGCACCCCATGTAATCTGACAATCTCAGCGATGAACAACTGGGCATACTGACCCGTGGTATAGTCTGTCCTCACTGGCAGAAAATGAGCCACCTTGGTCAAACGGTCTACAATCACCCAGATAGAATCGTGGCTCCGCTGTGATGTAGGCAACCCGGTAATGAAATCCATGGAAATACTTTCCCACTTCCACGCGGGTACTTCCAACGGCTGAAGTAATCCTGACGGTTTCTGGTGGTCTACCTTCACTAGCTGGCAAGTAGAACACTTGGACACAAATTCAGCGATGTCCTTCTTCATCCCACTCCACCAGTACTGTCGTCTCATGTCCTGGTACATCTTATCGCCTCCCGGATGTACTACAAATCGGGACCCATGAGAATGAGTCATCACTTCATGACGTATCTTCGCTCCTTCTGGAATCACTAATCTCCCATTAAACCGCAACCCTCCATCAGAACTAACAGAATAGGACTCAGCACCCTCGGCTAGAAGTCGCACAATCTGCTCCTGACAAAACGGGTCTGTGGTCTGTGCCTGTATGACCCTCATAACAATCTCGGGTGTGACTGTCATCACAGATATGAAAGAACGTGCTACTGCGTCCTGGTAACCCAATTCCTTCCACTTTGCTTTCCAGATGTCCGCTACATCGTCTATCGGTCTACGGCTCAACGCATTAGCAACTACGTTGGCTTTTCCCGGATGATACTGTATATCGAACTGGTAATCTTTCACAAACTCTAACCATCTGCGCTGACGCATATTCAGCTCTCGCTGAGCGAACAGGTACTGCAGTGACTTATGGTCTGTGAACAAACGGAATTTCTCGCCCAATAGATAGTGCCTCCAAATTCTCAATGCAAAGACGACCGCTGCTAACTCCAGGTCGTGGGTGGGGTAATTCTTCTCATGCAGCTTAAGCTTGCGGGAAGCAAAAGCTATAGCCTTCTCCTCTTGCTGAAGTACTCCCCCAAGTCCCCGTAAGGACGCATCGGTGTAAACTAGGTACTCTACACCCGGCTTTGGTAATGCAAGGACTGGCACTGAAGTCAGCTTGTCTTTCAGCTCGTCGAAAGCCAATTGACAAGCGTCATCCCAAACATATGGCACTCCCTTGCGAGTCAGATTCGTCAATGGACCCGCTATTTTGGAGAATCCCCGAATGAATCTCCTGTAGTATCCGGCTAACCCCAAGAAACTACGCTCTTCCGTCGGTGTCGTGGGTTGTCCCCACTCCCTCACCGCTGACACTTTGCTCGGGTCAACCGCTATCCCTTGCTCAGAAACAACATGGCCCAAGAATTGTACCTCTCGCAACCAGAATCCACACTTCTCGTACTTAGCATACAACTGATGCTCTCGTAGAGTCTGAAGAACCTGCCTCAAGTGCTCGGCATGCTCCTCCTCTGAGTGTGAATATATCAAGATATCATCTATGAAGACAATGACGAACTGATCCAAGAACTCTCTGAATACTCGGTTCATCAAGTCCATGAAAACGGTTGGGGCATTTGTGAGTCCGAACGGCATCACCCTGAACTCATAGGACCCATATCTCGACAAGAAGGCAGTCTTTGAAACATCCTGCTCTCTAATCCGTAACTGATGGTACCCCGACCTCAGGTCTATCTTCGAAAAGAAAGTTGCTCCCCTCAACTGGTCGAATAAATCATCAATTCGAGGCAACGGATACTTATTCCGTATCGTGACCTTGTTCAACTCCCGGTAGTCCACACACAATCTCAGTGAACCATCTCTCTTCTTTACAAATAAGACTGGAGCGCCCCAAGGTGAGGTACTCCTACGAATGAAGCCCTGACCTAATAGCTGCTCTATCTGATCTCGTAGCTCTCGCATCTCTGCCGGAGCCATACGGTACGGTGCTCGTGCTATAGGTCTCGTATCCGGCAATAAATCTATAACGAAGTCTATCTCACGACTGGGCGGTAGGCCTGGTATCTCCTGAAACACATCGGAATACTCCCTAATAACTGGGATCGAATCCAAAGGAATCACAACCTCCTTAGAGGTATCCTCCTCAATGTAATATAAGTGAGCGGTCGAACCTCCCTCTGGGCGAGGCATCGCCACTACAAACATCTCTTGCCCCGGAATGGCAAAAATAATGCTCCCACCGAAGCAATCAATCATGGCTCTATAAGATGCAAGCCAATCCATACCAATAATCACATCATGCTCGTGCATGTCTAAAACTAGCATGTCTGCAGGCAATACCAAGCTACCAATCTCTACCGCTACTCCCCGGCATATAAAGAATATAAGTGACCCACTCCCCAGTGGTGAGTCGACACACGTTACGGTGCTCTCTGCTGTGGCTAACAATCCTAAGGACTTCACAAAATGCGTAGCTATAAAATAATGCGTTGCCCCCGTATCAAACAAAACTTTACCCATAGTACCATGGATAGGAAACATACCCTCAATCGCGGGTGGTGCCGGTGGAGTTGCTGCCTGGTGGACATTATAGACACGTCCATACTGCAATTGCCCCTGCTGCACTGGAGCTGCTGGAATGGCCGGTAGGGATGGCACTTGGGCTGGAGCTGGAAGGGCTGGTGGAAAGAGTGGTCTCTGCGGCTCATTACGGGCTCCCTGCTGCTGTGGGGCCCTATCGCCCTCTGGGCAATCCTGACGCCTATGGCCATGTTTGCCGCACCCAAAGCATCTGCCTTTGAAATTACCGCCCCTCTGACCCTGCTGTCCACGGCCCTGCTGGCCGTTACCTCCACGCCACTGGCCCTGTTGGCCCTGATGTGCACGCTGTTGGCCTTGCTGGCCCTGCTGCTGTCCCTGCGGTCGGTGTTGGCCCTGCTGGCCCTGCTGATTAGGCTGGCCCTGATGGCCCTGCCTGAAACCCCCGAATCCCTGCCTAGATTCACCTGAACGGAATCGCTTAGCAGGGTCCCCCTGATGGGAACTCTGCTCGTGCTGACGAGTCTGTCCATGAGTTGGTGCCCCACCGGCACCATTACCTCCGGTCCTGCCCTGCTGGCTGGACTCTCCTGCTCTCTTGCTTCCCTGAAGATGGAAGCGGTGATCCTGGCAATGTAGTAATGCTGCATTGAGTACGTCAGTGAAAGTACTCAGGGATAGATTTCCAATAAGGTGCTGACGGATCCTCCAAGCTAACCCGTCGACGAACAGCAAAATTTTCTTGCCCTCAGTGGGTGCCTCATCCGGCACAATAGTGAGAAGTCTCGTGAACTCCTCCTCATACTCAGCTACAGTAAGGTTCTCCTGCTTCAGATTTAGTAATTTCCGCCTCATCTCAGTCTGCACTGCGGGTGGAAAATACTTGCGGTCAAACCGCTCCCAGAACAACTGAATAGGGATCGTGTCCCTCTCCTCCAAAGTAGTAGTGGACTCCCACCACTGTAATGCGGCTCCCACCAGCTTGAAAGAAGCCAATAGCTGCTTCTGCACTTCAGTGCACTAATACATACGGAGGTGCCGCTGGATGTCTTTCTTCCATTAGCTGACAGTAACAATATCGGAGCTACCAGAAAACTCAGGGGGATGCGCTTTCTGAAAAGCATCCCGAACCCTCTCCCATGCGGATGGAAGCTGTGCTGGTACTGGTGGCACCGCCTGAACCTGGGGTGGAGCCTGCTGAATCACCGCTATCGCGGCATTCACCGCCTGAGCGACAATGGCGGCTACTTCATTCGCATTCATTGTGCCTGGTGCCGGAGCTGCTGGCTGCTCGGCTTGGGCACGCCTATCTTTCGGAGCACGTCTCGGAGGCATCTGAAACTTGAACAAGTTTATTAGTCTACAGTTATCAACAAATCTCAAATAGCTGAAGACTTAAACGTAAAAGCAAGAATACAACAGTCCTAAAAATAGGGCTCTATAGAAATAACGTTAAGCTGAAAGCGAAATAAGCCGTACAGATCCTATGGACACTAGAACCTGATGCTCTGATACCACCTGTGACACCCCGCCTAATTAAATACCGGGCGATCACTCCTTTATTAAATTAAATCAAGGTAAACAGTTGGTTCATTCTCAGCATCACTGTCGATAAAAATAATTTTCCAATTGAACACCCTAAATAATTAAGCTAAGTGTCAAAAACATTTTTCATACTAACTTCCAAATTTTAATTAAAGAAAAGATTTATTTATACAAAACAACATTTCTACAATTAAGAATCACACCACGATGAACTAAATAATATCATACATTCGTAAATCGAATGTCAACATAATAAAACCAAGAATCATAAGCCATCCTGAATAAATCCCATAGAACAACACTGGAATAACTGAAATATAAAAATCCCAACAATAAATGAAATGGTGAAAGGGGAGACACGTGCCCAATAGATGAGAGTAATATGAGTGGAGTCAATAACAGAAGCCGTCTACTCAAGTGACCTGCAACTCCCACCTAAGTTGCAGCTCGTTCTTCTCAAAGGATCCTAAGCAAGACGCCCATGTGGCTGGGCACCTGAAAATATACATATATATATACACAAGAGAGAGAGAGAAAAAGAAACGGGTCAGGGCCCGAAAGTGTGTTTGATTTTTAAAATACGTTAAGCAAGTATTTAAATTGATACAGGCCAATGCAACAACATATTAGTGCGTCTCTCTCTTGAGAAATACTCACCTCTCTTCTAATGTGCACACCTATCGCACTAACCTTCCCCACGGTTCGTTTTAACCTCTAACATACTAGTCTTTATAAAAGCTTTAACTTAACTTAGATTACCCGCAAGATTTACAATTCACGACTTCATTTTAAAAGGTGTTCCAATTTGTAACCAAAATTCTCTATTTTTAACTTTATAAAAACGATAAAGTTTTCCAGTGACATATTATACTTTTCAATATAAGTATTTAATAATATGCGTTAACGACTATGTTCTACTATCACATTGCAGTAGACAGTTTCAATTGTCATAATCTCATATATATATATATATTATTTACTCGTATATTATATATATAACAGCACCCCTAATAACTATGGTGCGTGCATACCTCCACTATCCACCCCATACCACTCAAATCAAGGGGAATACAAATTCGGAATCACTCTCGAATTGTATTAACACATATACAAACAATATCGAGGCGAAGCATAGATTCCAAGTCTCTAAGAGGATGGCACATACTCGCGTCTCTTAGGACCGTCTGAACTATCAATTCGATAGCCTGTACCAACGATATCTATCTTCTAGGGTACAAGTCAATATCCCCCATAAAGGTCCCATCGAGATAAGACTGTCCCAGCGCGGTAACCTCAAGGATAGCAAGTAGCGCGGGATGTTTTTCACATGTATATAATATATGTATACACAATCATATAAATATACCATTTTCATATTAATATAGGTTCTCCCCATCACCCGTAATTATACCGTTTATCCTTAATTTCACAATTATAGAATTACGTATAAGGTTTTATTCCTAACCTTAACTCGAAGGGTTTTCTCACTCATTACCTAACCCTCATGGATTATATCCTCGCAAATCTGAAATTCAGTAAGTGCCTTTATTTGATTTCAACGTAACTCTCTTACGCACCTCACCCTTTAATTTCATAAATCTACCAACCTAAAGTACATATCCCATAAATACCATTCTCGTTGAAGATTAAAGGTTCTAACATTTATTCATATATCCTACTGGTCCTCAATATCTCCCAAATCATTTTATTTAGAATGCCCAAAGGTTTTTCCACGATAAACTTAATTTAACTAATTAAACAAGAGAAATAGGAGTCTGCCAGGAGGGGTCGATCGATCGAAGCTTGGGGCTCGATCGATCGAACCTTCGATCGATCGATACTCTATGCTCGATCGATCGATCAAGCAGGTCTGGGCAAAAATTCTGCAGAAATTGCAGTGACGGGATTCATCAAAGTTCTTCATCAATAACCATATTTTCCAACACTAATCGACCCAAAAAGTCTACTACTAACATACTAACATAATTCCAGATGTTTATAACGTTCAGCATGCGTGTATAAATCATTAATCATGGTTAAATAATCCAAAATCTCATCTAAACATCAAGAACCCTAAAGTTTTCATAACTATGATTCAATTCAGTTTTTCTCCTGAATTTCTTCCTAATATACATCAAAAATTCGTGGGTAACATATCTATATCATCAAAAGTTTCCAGCATAAGGTTTTAATCTTCTCTACATGCAATTTCCTATCAAGATTTGGGGTTTTCTTACATGGATTACATTCCTAATTAATCCTAAACTAATATGAACATTCCACTAACGAAATACACAAGTTAAACACTTGCCTGGGATTTTCAGAAGTCTGATTTCCTGTTGATTTTGGTGTGGTTGTGTTCTCCTCCTCGCGATCTACGCGGTGGTGGTGACGGTGGTGCAAACGGAGGTGTTTTGGCCTTGAATCACCTTGAAAGGTCTCTCCTCTCTTCTCCAATGGTCGTCTTAGGATTCTGAATGTTCTAACCCTAAATGGCTAACCTAACCAGCTGATAAAGGCTGCTAAAATTCGTAGGTTTACTTACCCTAATTTGTAAAATGACCGAAATGCCCTCCCGAGTCACTAATTTGGCCTAAAAACACCCCGAGGCCCGAACTAAACCCCCGGGTACACTTTTCTGACTATCTTGACCCTTCCGGACGCGTTGGCGCACTCAAAACGACCATACGGACAACTTATAAAATATTCACTTTTTAATTAACATAATTAGTCCCGACGTGACACGGGCACGTCCCGACTTAAATTTCCGAAATAGTCATTTAATTCACTTATGACATTCAATATAACCAATATAATATTTTACTATGCTCATTAGTAATATTCAACAGGTTTCCCATAATTACTAACTCTTGTCACGTTAATAATTATAACATAATTAATTTCCGAATTTTTATTAAATAAACCATCACATTAAATTTAATAAATCCCCAAATTAAATATAGCATAAAAATACGGGGTATTACACATACCTCCTTGATCCTCCCACCTCGTCGGGTATGAAGTTTTCTATACCTGTCATTTCTTCTTCATGATCGTCCACCATACGGCCCTTTTTAAAACAAGTCTTGAAATCTCCTTTGCCTCTCAGTTTAAACAACTGATGAGAGGATTTGCGGTCAAACCGCACCCCAAATTCCTCATTATTCACGGTATCTCTCCATAGTTATGGTGACTGACTCCTACCACTACAACACCGCTCCTATGAGCCAAATTTTGCCCAAAATTTAATCTTGGGTGCCATTGCACTCCACCCTACACAATTGCCTTTGGGTTATCTCCTACCATTAATCCATCACACTCCCCTTCTTCCCCCAATACTTATGATGGATCTTAGAAAGAGTTACTCCTACTTCCACTACTTTATCATCTACGCTGGGTGAGTCTAAATTTGCACCACCGCTTTCTACGATGGTGGTTAGGGACACAACGACACCCGAGTGAACACCCCAACATCATCTGCCAAAATAATAACCATAGTGACTTCTATAGCGTTCACCGTTCCAAGAATATTCCATGGATTCTACTGAGTCTCTCTCCCTGTAGTCCTTCTAACGGCCCTCGCTGGTTGTCCAAAGTTGTTCGGTGTACGAAATCCAACCGAACTCGTACATGAATCACATCAACTATACTTATTAACAGGAGAATGTAATTCGCATACATAAAGGAATACAACAATCCTATGATAAGGCTCTATACCAAATAACGTTACACTGAAACATAATAAGTCGCACAGATCCTAAGGACTCTAGAACCTGATGCTCTGATACCATCTGTGACACTCCGCCTGCTAAAATACGGGGTGGCCAACACATGATGAATATAAAAAGTTGGTCTCATATGGCTCATTCTCAGCATCACTGTCGAAAAACTTTTTAAAGTTATTAACCACCTAGTAAATTAATTAAACCGGTGCCAAATTTTATCTTTCATTAATTAACAACATGCAGAAATAAATAATAAGCAAACCATCAACACAAACTGATAACTGAATCCAACACAGATGATTAATATAAATAAAGATGATCGAATCAACTATCGATCCCACAATAAAATCCAACACTAAACTGAAATATTAACCTGGATACACAAAGTCCAATAAATAACTGAATACTAAATATGAGGGTGACATGCCCAAATGAGTACTGAAGTAAAGTCCCTACACTAGTAATGAATGAAACAAGCATCTATAGAAAATCCCTACAACATCCACATGAGCTGCAGCTGCGCATCCCTGGATAGAATCCTCAAATTAGGAATCCCTATGGCTAGACACCAAAAATGTTTTGGAAAAGATTTTGACATGGGTCAGAGCCCAAGTAAAACATTTTGAAAATATTTAGCAAGCAGTTAAATTGAAATAAATAAATACGCATGCACACTTTTCATATTTAAGCTAGTGTCGCACTTTCTTGAGGTATTATTCACCCCTCATCTAATGTACACACCTAACGCTTGCCTTCTAACCTTCCTAGTTATGCTACCCCGCTTAACTAGCCGTATCACACCTCTTTCTATCATACTACTATAACCCGAGCATTCTTACTTTTATTAAAAAGTTATCTTCTCATTAACTTATTAATCGGTTAAACTATATTAAATCATATAACATTCACACTAGTATATAGGAAACCCCCTTTTCAATTCATATAACTTTCACAGTAGTTATGTAACAATTTTTTTTTAAATCATATAACTTTCACCCTAGTTATATAAGAAATAATCTTTTTAAATCATATAACTTTCACACTCGTTATATAAGAAATACATTCATAGTTATGTATTAGTCCCGTATGTAATTATCTACTTATATTATATACATACTAGTATACTACACATTCTCACACATGTCGCGTATAATAACCATCCATTCCCGAGTAATAACTCGCCCGATGATTTCTCTAAAATGCCATCATCCCAGGCATGATCGCTCTAACCCGGTTACCATAAGTCGGACTAACTCACACCAAAATTAGGTAAAATATTGCAAACGTAGTGGAAGCGATCATATTTTCCCGAGAGTGAGACTGAATCATACCCAAGTCTCACCTCAAAATTAAATCTCACAATAAAAATTCTGGACGATATGACTTGGAGACTATACTCTCCCTGCTACTCATGCTAGGGGATTCACCCACATCGCGCAACCTCCTACGATAGCACTAGAGGGGTATGTATTCCTATAATATCATCCACACCAATATCTATAAAGCACACACACACACACACACACACACACATATATATATATATATATATATACACACACATACACACATTATCACACTATCGTATACATATATTTAATAATAGTCCGGCTAACCCATGCCTAACACCCGTAGCACTAGCCCAAAAATACCCAAGTCTATATCCCGACTTGTAATTTAATTAATCACACATTAATTACTTTTCATTAAAGTTGTGTCCCGCAACTATAAAACCCAGACTCCCTCAGTCTGTCCGTATCTTCATCTCTTAGAATATGTTACACAAAGTCCCACTATCAAGTTTAACACTCCTCGTTAATTTTAATATTTGATAATTTATTATATATCTCTATAATAAATTAAATCGGCTACCCTATGCCTAACTCCTGCAGCTCTCCGCCTAAAAATATCCGAGTCACAACCCCGACTCCTAAATTCATAAGAATTAACTTACATTCATATTTTTATTTCAAGATGCTAAGCACATCTCAATCCAGCTCATATCCTAACTTCATCCGAAATTTCCATTCGAATTCGTTCATATATTTTCGAGTGTTGTTCATCCTAAGCTCTCTAAATCAATACCCCGAATTCATTACCATCCAATTCCAAGGTAAAAATAATGTTCCTTAATATTTTACAGAGTCCAACATTCATCAACGGACATCCCTAAATAATCCAGATTTTATTTCTCACAAAAGGATTTCGATTTCAGACACCCTTCCGAAGAAAAATAATAACCAATTAAAAAAATCATAACAATACGATGTCGGTGCCCAAGCGGTCGTAACGAAATAATCTACAAATTTCATTTTTAACAAATAGGTAAATTGAATCGGTTATGCCTCAAAGCTGAATCGGTTCGACGTACCAGATCTGCAAACCATCTTCTTCTCTAACTCGTTTTTCCTCCATTAACAAACTTCTAAGCTTTCTGGTTCTACCCCCAACCTTAATACGATCATTCTTAACATAAATACACCTCCAAATTAGTATCTAAACATCATCCAAACCTTTAAACATTATTTATTTCAATCACAATCCATCAATTTCTAAATTGGGTTTTTATCCGGGTTTCATTCAATCGGTTATAGATTTCATTCTATAGTCCAAAATTAAACATAAATCTCTACTGGGTTTATCATATGATTTATATTTCTACAACCTATAATCATATAGCATCATTAATTTTTCATTTAATCTACCCAACATGATTAAATCATCCAAAGACCCTTTTTCGTATGACAACCCTCACAAAACAAATTTTGTATAATAACCCATCCTAAAATGAATGTGGTTTACATCCACCATGATATGAATCGCAATACCGCAATTTAATTAAAAGAAAGTTTAACCACTTGCTTGGATAAATTTGTAGGGTTTGATTTCCATTGTTGTAGACGAAGGTTTTGACGAATATTACTATAATTTCTTCTTAGTTTGGCTCCCAAGAGTTCTCTTAAATTCTCCATCTTTTCTCCTCTGCAAAACTAGGATTTTCTTATTGAGTTGTGTCTACTACAAACTCCCCAACTTAGGTTTTATATCACTAATCCTGAAATTAAGCGTATGGGCCAAATTAAAATGACCTAAACACCCCCGTGTGAACCCGATTATGCCAAAATAATCCCCGAGACCCAATTGCTACCCCCGGGTATTCTTTTTTGAATCTCTACCTATTCGAAACCAACCGTGCACTCAGAATCTCCATCCGAGTTACTTAACTAAAATTTCCAACCTTGTCCTCAAATTACGGCACATGTGATTAAAAAATTACTCTAATTAATTAAATCTCAATTCACTAATTTAATTAAATCCTCCAGATAAATTAAATCGTCTAAACATCAAATTAATTAAATTCTAAATCCTCGAAAATACGGGGTGTTACATACTTTCCCCCTTACAAAGGAATTTCGGCCTCGAAATGAGGATGAGTCCAGTACTCCAATCCTCAAATTATATTAAAATTAAATTAACTACCCAGGGCGCCTATACACCCTGTACAAATGCTTATCTGTATGAATGTTACCCGACTCTACTAGCCTTAAATCATAATATAACTTTCAAATCACAGTTATAACCACCTATTTGTATATTAACCAAGGTACTAAACCCATGTCCTAATGACCCCATTTGATAATATAATTTTATAAATCCTAGTACAAATTAAATTATTTTTACAATTTACAGCGTGTTTACTAATAATTAAGTGAACCATTTATATTATATACTAGTTAACAATAGGGCTTATAATTTACTACATGACATGATCTGACACGAAATTTGCACGAAATTAACATGGCCTATTGTGTTCATGTATATAGGGAAACGATGATGTCTCCTGATAATTTTCCATTTTATCAAAGTTGGGTCAAATGAAGTCGTCATGAGTCATGTGGGTAATGCTGTGAATGCCGCTAATTAGAGTTTCAATATCTCTCAACAAATTAGAGTTATGATTAGAGGTATCGATGTTGGGACGAGTCATGGGTATCCTCCACGCCCTGTCATAGCTATCTGTGGGTAAGTTTTGACAAAACTCAAACATCTCTCCTATATATATATATATATATATATATATATATATATATATATATATATATATATATATATATATATATATATATATAGATAGATAGATAGATAGATAGATAGAGAGAGAGAGAGAGAGAGAGAGCAAAAAATATTATTTTGAGCTACTCTTTATGTGTGGGCCCTTTGAAATGTTTAAATACCACAAAAAAAACACAACTCAAAAATATTTTTTAATATTTAAAAAAATGATTTGCTTCAGTGGTATGTATACTTGATATGTATGAGAGTCTCTCTCTCTCTCTCTCTCTCTATATATATATATATATATATATATATATATATATATAGAGAGAGAGAGAGAGAGAGAGAGAGAGAGACTCTCATACATATCAAGTATACATACCGCTGAAGCAAATCATTTTTTTAAATATTAAAAAATATTTTTGAGTTGTGTTTTTTTTGTGGTATTTAAACATTTCAAAGGGCCCACACATAAAGAGTAGCTCAAAATAATATTTTTTGCTATTTTAAAAAATGGTCAAACTTTCCCACCTTTTGAAGTGACTTAAAAGCTGCGAAAATTTGACCATTTTTTTTAAAATAGCAAAATAGGTTATAATGAGCTTATATTTTATATGTATGTCCCCTAAAATGCTTAAATGTCATATAAAAAATTAAGTTGAAAAATAATTATTTTACTATTTTAATAAAATAAGTATGTATATTTGGTATGTACTAGAATGTATTTTTTTTGTATATATATATACACATACTGTGGGGACCAATTTTATTCTCAGCCCAAGAGAGTAGCTGACTTGGCCCAACAAATCTAGAAAGCTGCCCAGCCCAAATCGTGGAAATAAGCTATGAGTATGTGTTATCCATGCCAACCCAAAACCAAGTCAATCCGCTACAATTTCGTGGAGATATTAAAGGGATTCATGGTTCATCATGGACGTCGTGGAGTAACTTGAACAACTGAAATTCTACATCTATAAATTGTAACCCCTGGCTCGGGGCATAGGGGCATGTAAACGAGCATATTGAGAGATACTTAATAAAATAGTAGACATCTTCGTGGACGTAGTTCAGTTACCGAACCACGTACATAGTTGTGTTGTGTGTGCGACTATATGCTTTCTTGTTTGATTGTGATTGTTCTTCGTAAATCCTTTATTGCGATATTTTTTTATACCCCAATTGGTGTCTCTGTGGGAAACGACTATTATTCCTACGAGAACACTCACTAACTGAAAGCCCTTAATGTCTCACCACAGCAGCAACATCCCTCAAGCCAGCGATGTTTAGGAAGAACCTGCCCCTCCCAGGGTGAGGTCTGAAATTCACCAACCAAATCCATGGCTTCGCCAGCAAAGGCAGCTTTATGAAGAGAGTCATGGACCACCAAGGTCTATGCAGATTTCAAGGTTGGTCAATGCCAATGAGGCTAGACTTCGAGAGCAAGAAGAAGCCACACGTCGCCAAGAAGATGAGAATGCTCGCCTAAAAAGGCGACTTGAAAGAATGGAGAGAGATCTCCACAAAAATATAAGACGACGCTATGATCGGACTCTTATCCCTCGGGTGAGTGAATCTCATAGCCGAGGAAGTAGCCCCAGGCGTGAATAAGGGAGAATTAAGAGGAACATGTCAGATGATGGTCGATCAGAACGACTGCAACCAGCTCAACGCCGTTGGAATCCTGGTCGACAGAATTATAAAATCAAGAGCTTTATCCGTAGGGATATGGATCGGCTTCTAGCCCACCAAGGAGACAGATCCACACGAGAGCTAGCTAGAAGAGCTCTTAACACTCAGATGAAGTCCCCTTTTTTAAGGCAATAGAAGAAGAGGATCCCCCCAAGAAATTTGCAGTCCCTAGATTCAAGATCTATGATGAGAAAGCTAACCCTATCTATCATGTTCGGCAATATAGACAGTCCATGACCTTGTAAAGATACAACAATGTGTTGATGTGTCGCATCTTCCCTTCCAATCTGCACGACGAGGCACAGAAGTGGTTCGAGAGGCTGTCACGTAGGTCTATCAGGAGATTTAAGGCTCTAGATGAATTATTTGTAACTTTCTTTATAACCAATAGCTCCCACCCTAAGTAGATGGATGCTTTGCTCATAATGAAGAAAAAACCATAGAAGAACCTCAGGGAGTGTGCCAATAGGTACTGGGAGATTTTTAACGAAATTGAGGACTGGTCAGAACAGGTTGCCGTAGCATCCTTCAAGATCAAACTGTCAAGCACTTCTTTATTGCACCAATCCCTAACTAAGAAGGATGATAATTCCATCAATGACCTAAAAGCTCATATTAAAAAATATGCAAAAGTCAAAGATGTAATCCATCTTAATTTAGGGGACAATGTTCGTACGAAGACAAATAAAGGGACAATGAAGAATGATTCCCATAAGAAAGGAAACAAGAATATGGGCAGGAATGGCATAAAAATAAATACAAGAATGACCCGTCAAAAGCACTCCAGGCTGTTAATACAGTCTTCAAGAAATTGATATACAAAATCCTCGCCAAGATCCAGGAAGAGCCATTTGTCAAATGGCCCAAAAAATGGGGGGATATCCAACGAAGCGAAATAACGCACTGAGGTGTGCATTCCACAAAGAAGGCGGTCATAGGATTGAACACTCCAAAGAACTAAGTCTCATCTCGAGGAGTTGGACTAGGCTGGTCATCTCAATGAGTTAATAGACAAGAGTAGACAAGGTCGTAGCCAATGACAACCAGAAGTCGTATAACATCCCTGAGGACGAGATGGGTCACGAGTTCGCAGTAATTCATGGGGCATCAGACCTCAAGAAAGTATTAGGAAACACTTTTTAAATGGAAATTAAGAAGCTTATTATCGTTATGCAAGCTTTTCAAATAGACGCCGCCAAGACTCAGACCGAAAAGCGTCGGAAATCAGAAGACATCGACTACAGCAAACACATTGTGTTGCATTGATAATATGATCGATATTAATAAAGATAAAATAATTGAGTAGGATAATTAAATCATATTTAATTAGTGTTGAAATAAACATAATTGGACTTGAGTAATGAGGCAACTTGATCTATGTGGGTAATTGTTATAGTTTTACGCTACACGTATCATTATTACGATTGATTCATTAATTAAAATATTTTATTGTGATATTTATCTCTTATAATGCTTATGACTTGATTCACGGATCCTATTTGGAGAGAGTAGATGGTATTATTACGGTGGGCCCTGACCCATCACTATTGACTAACATTTCAGGTTAAGTTGTTGGGTTGTTGCATAGTTTTGGAGATAACGGTCTTGCAGCTGGAGTTTATATATTGCATTAGTTTGGTTTCATTTCCATTCGTTTTATTTATGAGACACTGATTTTAGATTTCGTGGGTCATTCGAATCCGCGATTGTTTTATGATTTTTAGTTGGATATATTATTGTAATAGACTTTATTTCATTTGAGTTTATTATTATTTGGAGTTGATATTTATTATTGGAGTTTAGCTTAGTCATGGATTATTATTGTGGTGAATGATTTATATTCCTTGGATTATCTTGATTTTTATCTTATGGAAAAAGTTTTTATGTCTCATATTTTTATCACGTGGTAAGAATGGTATTTAAATTTAATGCTCGACATAGGTTGGTATTGTGGTCTGATCACCCTCATTACCAAAATATGTGGGGTGTTACAGTCATTGATGAGTTCTCTACTTCAGGGTAAATTATGATGGTAATCTCGGCAATCTCTCCATATGGAAATGCAAATTTATGGTAGGTTCGTCTGAAAAAATTGATGTCATCTGAGTACTTACAATATTTGATGAAATATTGTGATGGACACTTTGCTAAAGATTCTCGATTTCAGTATTTTTCTTGGGATTCCATTTGTAGATAGCGTTCCCTCGGGTTGAGTGATGTTTACATAAGGAAAAATCCCATTGATGGTGATCTGTCAATATAATATATTCAACTTATGCTTGTTTCTGGTGATAAACACCTCGCTAATCGTATATCATATTATGCTAAATCAATCTGAGGGACTCGTGCCTACTATTATACAAAACTGAAATAGTGTATTCCAATAGTTAAGTAATTAGGGGTGCCCACAATCTTCTTATGCTAAGTGCAACTAACATGCAATGGACAGAACTACATAAGCTTTCAGATTATTCAAATGATATTTTAACATTTTTTATCTCACGACCGTAGGAGGAGACACGTAAAATTGCTAAATGAAAATGCTTGTGTTACGGTATGATACTTTCAATTAAAAATTGAGATATTTTTATAGATCAAGAATCGTTTGGCGGTGTTTCAGTTATACTAAATAGTGATATGCATTCGTTGACTATGTTATTTAACTGTCCTTTATATGCTAGAAAAATAAGTTACATGCAATAATGAGGTCGCATTGCATATGCTGGCTTTAATAGGTGTGATCGACTCTCACATAATTTCCATCAAGTAGGGGAAAAGATTAATGGGAAAAAGATTCATTTAGAGATGTTTTCCTCATACTTAATGATGGCACATGTACTATTGAGGATTTCCATTTGTTTCATACACGCGACGCTTTATTTCTCACAATTGAAGAGGTTAATATCTTCAAATATGCTTTACGTTTATTCCTAACGAAACAAGTTGTTAGCAATTACAATTTTGAAAGTCTTATTCAAATTAGGAGCCCAGTTACCAGTATAACTTTTAATAATAATTGTAAGACTGCGATGTGTACTACGTCAGATAATGTAAAAGACATGGAGAAGGAACTTTATTTGTCTGCTGATACCCGAGTGATGCTTTGTGCTAATTTGGCCACATAAAATGGACTCATAAATGGCATAATGAAAAAGGCTTGTAAACATCGAATATGGAACGAACTATAAATCACCAATCAACTTACCTCTTATAGTTCTTGTGGACTTTGATAATTATAGTGGTCCTAGTTTTCGTCTAGGAACCAATATAGTTCCAATACATCCCCAAAAAACAAACTGGAAAACCCCATTGGGTACCTTTTGTCTGCTAACACATATTCGATTATTTTGTGTTGGGCAATTACAATACACAAAAGTCAGGGGTTAACTCTTGATAAAGCTGTGATAGATATTGGTGAGAAAGAAAGTCTCAAATTGACTTTTGTCGCTTTGTCATGCACTAAAAAATTGAGAGACTTAGAATTTAGCCTAATGTTCAGTTATGGGAGGTAGAAAAAGATTTCAAGATGCGATGGTCTTAAAGGGCAAACAGTAGAGGGGGAACGATTGCCTATTTTGGAGACTATGAGCTTGGGATTTGAACCTCATTAGTTAATTAGATTAGAATAACTTTTTTTCTTTTTTATTTTGATAGGATGGAAGAAGATGACGTGCATGCAGGGGGTTAATGGAAGCACATTATGCTTCTCCGGTTATTTTTTAACTTGTGCATGACTTGTATATCTCTTTTTTATGTTACATATGAGATCACAATGTAAATATTTTCACGGTGATCCAAATCTTGTCCGTGTATCTGTCAACTTATATTTACAGACACTTATTTGGCTTCGCATATATAACTCATTTTTTGAAGTAACATATCACCTTAATGTGTTTCTACTTTTATGACAATGGTTCATGATAGTTCAAAACCTGTTCGATTATTTATCAACTTTTATATACGGACACTTATTTTTATCTTTGATTATATGGATCTTTCTTTGAAGTTTCAATGACTTCATCTCACGTAATATTTATTGTATTATGTTGTTTTTTATTACATTATGTTGGTGTGTTGTTTCTATGTGTGTTGAAAAGGGATAAAAATGATTTATTTATGAAACTATTATTAAGCTTTCAATTGTTGTTTATCTTTCTCTCATTAAATCGTTTGATCTTAGAGGTTTTGCAAAAATAATGGTACGTCTCCACGGTAGAGAGGTATTCTAGTTATAAATTTCAGAATATAAACAATTAAAAATCATTGATCGTTACCTGGCCCAATGGACTAGTCTAAATTTTGTTTTTTTCCTAACTATCCATTATTAGTAAACAAACGATATGGGCTTGTTTTGAAGAGAAAATAAATGAAAGGAAGATTTTATTAGGAAAGAAAAGAAAAGAAGAGAAAAAAAAGAGAAAGGAGTACGGGAGAGAATAAAGAAACTTTCTTTCTTATGTTTGGGAGTTGGCGAGGAAAATATTTTTTGAAGGAAAATAAGGTACAATTCATTAAAAATCATTCACTTCTCTCCATTTCTTTTCGATTTGGAAAGAAATTTTTGCAGAGAAAGGAAGGGAAAGTTTTTAAAAAAATTCTTTTCTTTTCTCTCCTTTTAAACTCCCAAAAGAGAGAAAGACATTTTCTTTTGGGGCTTTTACTGTCGAGTCCCTGGACTAATAATTTTGGACTCTAAAATGGGGCCCAACAATTTTTAAATGATTAGGTCCAACATATATATACCTGACGCATTTCACAGAAAATTCAAGCACCAAAAACACTGTATTCTCTCTTCGATCAAAACCCTAACCTAACCGTACTCTCTTCGATTAAAACCCCAAAATGATTCTCATTCTCAATCAAATTTTGGTCCAACAACAACATATAAATACCCCTTAATTCCAATACAAATACACTTCACAAAAATTAAAGCGATCAAAACCCTAATCGTGGAAGTTCTACTAGGAATTTCACATTCTCAATCAAATTCTTCCAAACAACACTAACAAGTATGGATACATGCTCATATATATGTTCTTAAGTTTTGCACTTAAGATTATAACATCGACTATGTATATGTTGTGTTCTTAGCATTTTATTTCTGATATCACTTGTTTGTCCTTATTTATTTTGTGTTCTCATGTATAATCTTGTAGACATTACACAAGGACTGATGAAATCAGATTCTTCTTCTTCATGATATGAAAAAATGCATTTGTTTCCCTAATTTTAAATGTAAAACACACTTTTTGCATGCTACATTTATGTATTTCGTCATTGTACATTTCCTCCTATATAAATCATTTATTGAGGACTGGTAATATATACATGATTGGAATATATACATACTCTTTGTATTTGTATAACTTCTATATTAATTGTGGTCCGCGCCAGTGGCAATTATTTAGAACTGCATGTAGTTTATGAATTTAGGAGTTGTACTTGTACAAGCCCTTTATTATTGTGTGTACTTTGTGAATTTTGCGTGTGCTTTCACAAAGTACGCGCAAAATTCACAAAGTACACGCACATTGAAATTAAATTGGTTCAACCCAATATGCGTGTACTTTTATGTACTATTCGTATACTCTATACAATATATATGCCATCTCCATATTTAATCAATCTTACATACGCTTTGTATTTGTATAACTCCAATATTAATTGTGGTCCGCACTAGAAACATTTATTTAGGACTGCATGTAGTTTATGAATTTAGGTGTTGTATTTGTATAAGTCCTGTATTATTGCGTGCACTTTGTTAATTTTGCGCATACTTTTAAAAAGTACACGCAAAATTCACAAAGTACACGCACATTGAAATTAAATTTGATCAATCTAATATGCGTGTACTTTCATGTACTATGTGTGTACTCTATACAATATATATGTTATATCCATATTTAATCAATCGTATGTTATTTTGGTCCGCGCCAGCGGCATTTGAACGATATTCCATAAGTTTATAAGAAGTATTATTGTTGTGTTATTGTTTAGGAATCATACCATCAAGTATCTTCAACTACAAAATTATTGTTTGTACCTTTGAAGATCTTAACAATACAAAACATTTCACATTGATAGTGAATAGTACTAATGATGACGAGATTCATTTTCTCCTTCGCATCAATGATAGAGAGAAAAGTTTACTTGGTTTTTACTACTACTATATAGACATTAAGTGCACTTTTAATGTGCAAAATCTTCAAGTAACTGAATCGAAAGCGAAGGATTTAGCAAAACAAATTAAGCAGTATTACTTAAGAGGTTTTAAAAACGTTAGTGTTTTTAGCATGGAGCTATTGTATCACTTCTTTTCTGAATATGTTAGGAACAGAGAATCTTAGTTTTTTACTTGTCAAACAACATGTATTAGGTATTACCATGTAACAGACGATATATATTACCGCCTTTAGTGCGTGTTTTATTGAGAGTTGTATGAAGAGTTTATGATAATATTGCAAGTACTTTTATTTTTTGAGTCTGTATTTCATTGAGACTTGTATGAAGTGTTTATGAGAATACGCATATATTTTATTGTTTGAGTTTGTATTTTATTCTAATTCGCGTGTATTTTATTCTTTATACATGTAATTTATCATTATAGGTTAGTAATTTAAATTTTTTTTTAGATTAATAGAATGGGGATGCAGACGACGGCAAGAAAAGGAAAGAACAACAAGAAAAGCAGTTCTGAAGAAAGTTCTTCAAGCAGTTCTAGTTATAGTGTGGTTATGGAATCTACACGTGGTGTGAATAAACACGACCAGTATAGGTCGAATGTTGTTAGTTTTTTTCATGGTTTTTTTGGTATTAAAAAGAAAATAAATTGTAGGCATATTGAATTGCTTAAGAAGACTCCATTCTAGGAGCTTTTCAAAGCCTACTACACAAAGGAAATAGTAGAAGCGTAGCACAAAAAAATCGATAAAAATATTCTATCCATTATCAAGCTCTATAAAAAGGAAATCAATAGTTTTGAGATGAAGAGTAGGGTTGAAATAAGCCCAAGAGATATAAGTGAAATATTTGGGACCCCAATACTTGAGGGGAAAAAATCAATAAATCTGAAAAAGAGATTGGCTACTTTTCAAAAACCTGAATTCGTTTCCCGATACTTCCAAACTAAAAAAATTGGAAAGTCAAAAATAAATAAGGGTTTGATGAAATCGGTAGAGTTGGACACGAATGAGGCCATTTCTGATTTTATAAAACTTGTTTATCTCCACTTCCTTACGATGTTGTTCTTCTCCAACTCCAACTATTTTTGACAGCATATATCAACAGTATTGATGACATAAATAACTATGATTGGGAATCTGTCGTGCATGAGTTTCTCATCAATTCTCTTAATAAAATAGAAAGTTCAAAACCTAGCAAAGCAACTGGATTTGTCCTTTCCATATTCGTGAGCAAAACCTACTAATACATTCCAACAAACAATTGGATTTTTTTTTGAAAACCTGAGTTCACGTGTACTTTATAAATATCACATGTACTTTAAAAGTACACGTGATATTTACAAAGTGTGCACATTATTTATTTGACCATGTTCATATAAATATCACGTGTATTTACAAAGTACACGTGATATCTATAAAGTACACGTGAACTCAGGTTTTAATATCAGTTGTACTTTCAAAGTACATATGATATTCCAACTATTCACGCATGTACTTTTTAAATATCACTTGTACTTTCAAAGTACACGTGATATTTATAAAGTACACGTGAACTTGAGTTTAATTCCATTTACCATGGTTGTAATATCACTTGTACTTTCAAAGTACACCTGATATTATAACCAATTCATACGTGTACTTTATAAATATCATGTGTACAACTTCAAATTACAAGTGATATTTAAAAAGTACACGTGATTTTTAATAAGTACGTGTGATATTTACAAAGTATACGTGTACTTTGTAAATATCACAACTGTAATTTGAAAGTACACATGATATTTATAAAGTACACGTATGAATTGGTTATAATATCAGGTGTACTTTGAAAGTACAAGTGATATTACAACCATGGTAAATGGAATTAAACTCAAGTTCACGTGTACTTTGTAAATATCACAACTGTACTTTGAAAGTACATGTGATATTTACAAAGTATACGTGTACTTTGTAAATATCATAACTGTACTTTGAAAGTACATCTGATATTTGCAAAGTACATGTGTACTTTATAAATATTTATACACGTGTACTTTTTAAATATCAAGTGTACTTTCAAAGTACAGTTGTGATATTTACAAAGTACACTTGTAAATATCACGTGTACTTTATAAATATCATGTGTACTTTCAATTATGAATAACTAAATAATACAATTATAAATATCATTTTGTTTTTTGCATGATCACAGTATTGGGTATCTGAGAAGTTTGATATCATTCCTCCTGTTGAAAAGAAGAAAGAGAAGACACCAAAATTTCTTAAATGGGATTTGTCATCATTAAAAAAATGGTTTGTTGTGAATGATATCGCTTTATCAAATTTAAAGGAGAGTACAAAGAAAGCAATTAGTAAGGATAGTGCAGTGGAAAGTGAAGCTCAAGATGAAGGGCCACTTTCTCTTTGAACATTTTTTAAGCAAGTCCTATACATACTGATTCATCACCGGAAAAATATGTTGAAGAATTTAATGAGAATGAGCTTTCATCAGGTTTGAATATTACCCTTAAAAACATTGTGATTCCTTTAAAAAGAAGGAGATGATCAACAAAAGAATGCTGGGAATTTTGAAATGTTTGAGAATATTAGGAATTATGAACCAATGGATGCTAAAAATTCTGATAAGTGGAATTTGAAAGAACAAATTATTGCTTTAAAAGGGGAGTTGTTGGAAAAAAATAACCAAATATCTAAAGCAATTGAAGACCTTGATTCTGCACTAAAGAATGTGAATTCTTTGGAGACAGAGAGTGACAACTTTACTGTTATGAATGTACATCTGGAGATAGATAATGGTTTACTTCTGTAAATACAAGAGGAAAGTAAGAAGTTGGAGGAGGAAAATTCCCAACTTTTGAAAGAAAAAGAGTTACTAAATAAGTTGGAGGAGGAAAATTCCCAACTTGTTGAGTTAAACATTTTTTGAATGAAAAACTTGTTCATGCAACACTGAGTGACTCAGAAAGAATTAAACAATTGGAAGAAAAGTTGAATAAGAAGGCTGAGTCATCAAGAGTGTTGGATCAAATGAATGCCTACCTATCTGAGACTAATAAAAATCTCAAGAAAATGTATAAAAATGTACTCCGGAATTTGAGAGATGGTGAGGTTGAAATGGTGACGTTGAGGTTAAATCTTCAAGAATCAGAAGCGAAAAAAACTGAGCAGGTACTTTTAATTAATTTTCAAACTGAAAGCATTATTATTCTATAAATACAAGCAATTATTTTATAAAGTACACGCAAATACACGCAGTATTTTGATGAAAGTACATGCGTCTACTTTATAGATAAATGATGTTTTCCTAAAGTACATGCAGTTTTCCTAAAGTACACGCAATTATTAATATTGTTCTTTCTATTTTGTAACATTTATTTCAATTTGTATTCATTTTTCTTCGACATTATGTTTATTAATTGTTGCTTGTAATCTAACATTCTTTTTATATATCAGGAAAACAATAATAAATCTCTCAATATAGAAATTTCGAAGTTGAAGAAAATGCTTGAAGAATCACAACAGAAAAAAACTGAACAGGTATCTATAAAGTACAAGCAGTTTTTATTAAGTACACGCAGTAGTTATTTTACAAAGTATACGCGTGTACTTTATAAAATACTAGCATGTACTTTATAAAATACACGCAGATTTGATGAAAGTACACGCATTTTATCAAAATACACACGGTACTTAAATCAAAGTACACGCGTTTTACATTATTTACTTATGATGTTCTTTGAATTTATTGTTATAAAAAAATGCTTACAATCTTACATTCCTATATCAGGAAAACACTAATACACAACTTGTGGATGAAATTTCGAACTTGAAGATTGAAAGAGCCTCAATGTACAAGAGAATCCATGAGAGAAATAATTAAGAACAAAAAAGAGAAGGTGATTTTATTTATAAAGATGAAATAATAACACTGCAGGCCACCCCCGAAATACCTAAAATAAAAGGACCTGTTACTAGAGGACAACAGCATAGAAAAGTTGATAATGAAATCTAGAAGAATCACCCAATTAAAAAATAGATGGTGTGAAAGCTGGAAACAGGCTAGCTAACAATAGCTAAAACATATAAAGAATCTCACTTCAAGCTTGAAATAGTCAATATATACAAATATCTCGATGAAGCTGTGAAGAATAAAATTTAAGAGTTTATTCAAAAGGCTGAGTCAGGGTAAAGTATACTATTTCATGATTTGTCACTTCACTTATTTATATTTTTTTGGTGTAAAAGAATACTGTTATTCTTATTATATAATTGTTATTCCATAAATAAAATTAAACTGAAAGCTTTATGAATCAAAATCACTCTTTTCTTTATTAACACAATGTCTATAATTTTTTTCAGATAGAAGCTTGTAGCAAAAATGAAGTCAATAAGAAGGGAGAGTTATACAGAGATTTATTTCAATACTTAGGCAGTTGTAATAATTTGTTCATTGTACTAAGGACATAACGTAGGACATTTCACATTACTTGCAATATACAAAAAAGAAAAGAAAGTCGTCCATATGGTGTAACACCCCGCCTAATAAGATACCGGGCGATCACTCCAATATTAAATTAAAACAGGAGTTTCATATGGATCATTCTTAGCATCACTGTCGAAAATCCATTTAATTACTAATATCCTATTAGGTGAGCGTTAAAAACTTTTACTTAACTACTCTTTTTAGCAAACAAATTAAAACATCCACAATTAAATGCGTAATGAACTGAAATAGAAATGAAAGGAACTAAAATAACCGAACACTCGGTCCAAATATACAACCATATCGAATGCTGTACTGAAAGAATAAATAAATGCAATTGAGCCATTGGCTCGAATGTTTATACAGTACCTCATATCTAGAGTACAAGGATGGAAGCGGCTATCAAAAACCTGCACGCATCCACAGCTGCTGCAGCTGACGTCTGACTCGAAAGAATTTTCATCCAGGCGTCCCTGTGTCTGGACACCTATATATATACAGTATAGAGAAAGAAAGGAGAGTAGACAAACGGGTCAGAGCCCGAATGTTTAGAAAATATTTTGCAAGTGCATAAATGCTTTATTTTTAGAAAAATAGTTTTTATCTCATATTTAAATTGGTATCGCACTCTCATGAGATACCCCTCACCTCTCCTCTAACAGTGCACACCTAGCGCATCCCTATAAACATCCTAGTCAAGCTACCCTGCTAAACTAGTCTAATACCCAACCACTATCTAACCTAGATAGTCAAACAGATGTACTAAGGGCTAACTTCACTTTAATCTCGACGCTATGCCATGTTCGTGCGTGGGATGTCTCGCGAAGCGAAATCCAAACAAGGAACTGCCCCGATACACTACTATGCAGCAAGGTCGATCTTTGAGATCCGCCAGTCCCTCAGTAAAGAAAGATATATATAATATATATACCATAAACATTTAATGATATAAGAGCACTAAGGATTAAACTTCTCCCCAGTCTCAACACAGTGCCATATTCGTGCGTGGGGTGTCTCGCGAAGCGAAATCCAAACAAGGAACCCCCCCGATACACTACTATGCGGCACGGTCGATCGTCGGGATTCATTAGACCCTCGGCACCCAATTTATACATATACATACATCTACAATATACTTCCGGATAATATAAATATCTCCCGGACTGAGGATTACTTGATACATAAAGTATTTATAAATACTTATCCTTTTCATTTCAAAAACTTCCATTTCCCTTCTCATATCCAGGAAATGTATTTATAGAAGCCAATTCATTATCATGAATTGCTTTAACAAATCATATACTTTTTGAAAGCCAATTTTATTAACATAAAAATGCTTTTCCTTTATCAATTATCCCATTTCCCTTTTTTATACTCAGGAAATGTATTCAAAGACATTTTCATTATCATAAAAATGCTTTGATCATGACATATGCTTCCACATCCCTTCTTCCATCCGGGAAGTGTTACCGAAGCCAAATAATATAACCCATTTCCCTTCCTATATCCAGGAAATGTAATTAAAGCAAATCCATTATTATGAACTTCTTTAATAAACGCGTTCTAAGACCGCCCGTCCGGATTTCTCCACTGTGCGCGCCCCTAAATGGCTATCATCTTCCAGGGCCTCCAAGACAACCTGGGATCCTATATCGAAAGACGTCGGGAAGCGACCATGTGCCTGCGGGATAGTCAAGACCACACCCGGAATCTCCTAACCAGCGCAGAAAATATAACAACAAACGCTCACATGGCCTATAGGACTATATCCACCCTGCATCATTAGCCAGGGGGCTTCACCATACGAACGCAACTTCCCATATGATAGCGATTTAGAGAGGTGTGTAATCCATATTTTATTAATTATGAAAAACATTTCTCTTTCCATTTTGAAAATATTCATTTATATATTTTCAAAATCATTTCCATCATAATATATATATATATATATACCTAAATCACATAGTATGTACATATCCTATATATTCTTCCTAGAATATATATAAACAGCCATAGTGGTCTATAGCTTCTAGCGATGACCAATAATCCCAAAGATTCCCTCGAGGAATTATAACCATGCTTTCATATAAGCATGATACTAAACCCAAAGTATTTCCTTACTTTGTTCAATACTAATTACCTCAATCATCTCTTAAAGGTTTATTTATCCTCAAAACCCTTATTTAGGAATCCCCATAAAATCCCAAATGGTAATTCAACTCCCCATACTCTTAAAGGGAGAAAACTAGAAATTCTAACCTAAGCGAATCGATTCGCCCCTTTAGCGATTCGATTCGGGTGGGCGAATCGATTCGGTTCCCAATCCGAATCGATTCGGAAAGTATTCTGCAAACAGGTCTGTAAATGGCGAATCGATTCGGTCTGTACCCGAATCGATTCGGCCCATTGCAGAAACCCAATTTCCTTTAGGCGAATCAATTCGGCCTGTACCCGAATCGATTCGGCCAGTTCGAGGGCTACAGTTTGGGCGATTTTTCAATTTCCAAAATACCCAAAATTCAATCCAATATCCATATAAATCCTAACTTGGTTTTATTACTACAAACCCAAAGTTTTTATATCTCCTCAAATTCTTTAGAGGTCCTAAAAATTCTTTTGAGAACCCCTAATATCTATCTCAAATAAGTTCTAACTAATGATTTCAATCTCGGACAGCTCTCCGTAGAAAAATCACTATAAATCCAAAAAAAAATCAGAAAAATACGCGGTCGGCGCCCACGCGACCGCGTCGAAGAGATCTACAAATTTCATTTTTTGACCAAGAGCCGAATCGATTCGCCTCTAGGCCGAATCGATTCGGCAAGCACGCTGCCTCTACTATTCATCGTCTTCTCCGAGACGGTTTCGGCCATTAAAGCTTCTCCCAAGCTTTTGTCGCCTAACCCAACGTCCTACAACCTCAACCAACTACAACTACACATATATTAAGGGTTCTAAACATCCTAGAACCCAAAACCACCAATTAATTTAGATTAAAACCTAAGTTCCACAAAATTGAAATATTAATGGGGTTTAATTGTTTTAACTCCCAAAAACCCGTTTTATCCACGATAACCCACCCCAAAACCATTAGGGTTTGTGTATACCAACTACGGTATGAGATATTTATGCAAAAAGATAAATAAAGCAAGTAAACACTTGCCTCGTGGATAAAATCCGACGACCTCGAGTCGAATCCGGCGGAGTTGGCCCGAGATCTCCCATTTCTTCTCCTCTTTCTCCTTCCTCTCTCTCTTCTCTCTCTTTTCTTTCTTTCTTTCTTCTTTCCTTTCCCTTTCTCCCTCTTTAAATAAGAAGAAAGGGGTTATACCCCTTAAAACCCAAAAACGACTCGTTTACCCAATTACGAGTTACTTTTACCTCTAAAATTAACCGAAACTCATTTCCGACAATCGGACACTCTTTTCCGACTATCTCGGCCATTCCGAGAATTATGGCGCAGTCAAAATTTCCATCCGAGGTACTTGACCGCAAATCACTATTCCAACCCAAAATAAATAAATGCGGGTTTTCCAATTAAAAATCTTACCTCGTGTCGCTTTTCTCCACGACGACATATAATTAAAATATTTCGACCTATATAGTCCCAAAAATAATCACAACATCCTTCGAAAATCATTCAATCCTCGAAAATCCCAAAAATTACTATTTAGGAAAATTGCCCAAATTCCAATTTATATCCAATTATGGAATTTAATCGTCTCCAAAAAGGACGGGTTGTTACATATGGATTCTCTTCGATCGGACGACAAGGAACAAAACTAAACATACTTCCATTATGCGAAAAAAATATTTAGAGCCTAAATGTAATTAGTAATGTTACCTGTACTTATATTATTCACGTGTACTTTATCATATAATGTTTATACTTTGTATTAATTGCACATAATAACATAGATTATCAAAGTACACGCATTATATTTTAAAATACAAGTGAAGTTTCACAAATACTAAGCACGCGTACTTTAATATTATGCATTTACTTTTCACTCTTTAATCTACATGTAGTTTTTAATTTGATACACTCACTATTTATACTCTTAACATTTTTCTGTCTTCCAAAAAACACTATACCTATTGAAGAATGATGCAGAAACAATGAAAAATGGTTTCAAAACTCATAGAATGATTGATGACGGTACACTAAACGAGTTTACATTGCATGATGATCCATTGATAGAACAAAAAAAAGAATAGTATATTTCTTACTGGAAAGTGATCTCAAATTTTTCCTAATAAGACCTCATGAATGGCCTAAGCAATCTAATGGGTAAGCAAAAAATTCATTTCTATAACGTACTAATTTGTAAATTTGCAAAAAATTTCATTCACGTCATACTAATTTGTATATTTTTTTATATTAATTTCAGGATTGACTACAGGGTGTTCTGAATATACTACATTGAACAAATTAGCAGAAACAAGGAACTACAAAAATACTTTCAAGGCCCTGAAATGGTAAAACACATAGCATATGTACTAAGTGAGATTCTTTTTTCAGAATATTTCTTCCCAAAAAGAAGAAAGTCCTTTTATAAATTGATTCAAATACATACCATATTTGTAATTTGTTTTGTTTTATATTTATTGTTTATTATATGTATTACACCAAAATGGTGTATTTTCGATGGAACGGACCACAATGCACGTAAGCTATACACAATGATAACTACACAAATAATGCACGTAAGTGTATTGAAATAATGTACACGCATTTTAATCAAAAGTACACGCAATATTTATTAAGTACACGCATGGATTCTTTAAATTAAAGGTAATTAAATAAAGTACGCACATTTTAGTTAAAGGTACACGCTTTATTTAAAAATCACACGTAATATAAAAAAGTACAGGCAATATAAACAAAGTACACGCACTTATTAATGTAATAAAATTTGATTTTGGAATTAAAACTACTATATATATTTAGAGGATTCACATAAAGGATTGGAAATTATTTGTGAATCCAAAAGGTATGAAAACCTTAAAATATGAAGTTTGGAAAGAGGAATTGTTTTGCAGAAACAGAGGCATGCACACTTGGAAAAATGTGTAGAATCAGCACTGCTTAAATACACATTTTGAGGCGTTGCGTCGTTCAAGGGACATACAATGTCGTTTGAACGAGATGGCATCTCGTTCGAACCACATACGATGTTGTTCGAACCACATCAGTGACGTGTCTCAAAATGCCTCCTTAAATAGATCTTGCGTGTTTATCATCTTTCATACTTCAAAATTTATTTAGAAAATATTTCCAACTATTTATTTAAATAAATAAAAACTCCAATTAAAATTATTTTATCATAAGTACGTAGAGTAGTGGGAACGGTTGAAATGTAGGCTTCTTGACCCGTGATGCACGTACGAAGATGATGGATGCATGAATTCAGATCATGACCATCGTGGATGATCGTGGAGACGTGCCAAATATAGCGGTATCAGACATACTTAATTGTGATCTAGGACACTTGGAAAATTCCTAGATTCTACCTCAGACATTTATAAAAACATGTCCTTACAAATCTCCCCCTATGTCTATGCTGGTACATACATAAAAATATCCAAATTATGCTTCCCAAAATAAACTAACAGACGTAGAATTTAATATCCCCATTAAACCCGAAAATTGTAAATACAAAATGTGTGTGTTCACAAATTCGATCATCCTCAAATCTTTAACTCTTCAAACTTTATTTGTCATCATCAGGGTGTGCAAAAATGATTCTCCATTTTGATACCTACACATATGAGACAAGAAACAAATAAGCAGTAACAAATATCAATTATGTGCAAGAAAATCATTATAAAAACAAACAAGCAATTCTCCCCCATAATTCGTTCTCCCCCTTTTTATGATGTCCCCAGGTAGACAGATATGAAGAACATAAGCAATGCAAATGGAGAATGTCATGAGGTAATAAACTTGCTCTTTTGAATTTTTCAAGACTTTTTAAAGAAAAAAATCACACCATGAAAGAACACCAAAACAACCAAGTCAGTGATAGCGAAAAAGTAGGGATGTGAACAAATTCAATAGGAAAATCAGTACATACAGCCATAACATATGTGCACGAAGATTTTTGGATATTCCTAACGAATGAACTCAACATCTTCCTTAGGTGTAAAAATTATGGAATTAAAAGAAATTGACTCAATCAAATCAACAAATCAAAGCTCAAAGTGATTTCCACACCAATAACGTCCAAAATGTTTGGAATGCTTTTTCATGACTTTCAAGGACGTGCAAACCCGTTTTCAATTCTTTCCATCCAAACTCCCTTATAAATAATTATACATTATATTTTTCTTTCGAGGTGATGAAACTAAAACCTATTGGCCCATTTGATTTGGCATGTTTTTCTTTTTATTGCCATTTAATTTTTTCGGACTCTTTTTCAAATGGCGGCTTTCTCGACAAGTTAATTTTAAACTCTCGCAGCCCATTCCCATGATTCACTCGTCATATTTTGTTGCAATTAATTCCTCACGGTATACGGTTTTTACATGCACTACTATCTTGTCAAGTTTTATCGTATTTTGGCCGTTGTAGAGACAGAATTGAGATGAAAACACTTAAGCCAATATGTGATAGACAAGTACAATAATCAAATAATACCATGCATGTGTTCAATAAAGGAGATAAGAATCCGAACATGTAGAAGATATCACGCATCACATCTGAAAGACTCCAAACAATGTAAAGCACATGGATGAAATGATGTAGCATCTCAAATCACTATCAAACAGTTACATGAAATATGGAATGAAGGTGTGACTATGGTTATCTTTAGTGTTCAACGATGTAAACAAAATACAAAACTCTTTTTGTGTTTTTCAAAAAAAAATTATAAAAAGAAAATCTTTTTGGATTTTTTCTGAAAAAAAATTCAAAAAATAAAATCTTTTTGGCTTTTTCAAATTTTTTTTCAAAAAAAATAAAAATCAAACAAATAAATATACAAAAGATACAATCTAGAGATAGGAAGCAAATGATATGAACATGAAAAATGTATCCTACTATAGACATGGTGACCACCTCTCAATCAACTGTGCAAATTTTAAAAACTTCCTAAGACTTTCGAATCTAAGGGCATCTTAAGGCTTCGTGAATAGGTCTGTCAATGGATAGGATTTTATCCGAATCCGAATCCGATATATTTAAGTGGATATGAATCATGCCTAAAATCCGATTATCCGATTACCCATTTATTAAATGGAGCAGAATTGGATTCATATGTTCCGAGCCGTTAATAATTCGAGCCGATTAATATTTTTAATATATATATGTGTGTGTGTGTGTGTGTGTGTGTGTGTGTGTGTGTATAAATTATATATAATATATTTTTAATTAATATATATTGTATTTAATAATATTTTAATATGTATTTTAAATATTTTTTATAATAGTTCTTTATTTCATTATTTATTTTTTTGGAACATTTGCAAAATAAATTTATGAAATAAGAGTTACAAATAAAAATGTTACAAATCAAGTTTAACATAAACGGATAATCGGATCCGATCCGAATTCGTTTAACATAAACAGATATGGATTTGGATTTCCTGATCTGATCCGATTAATAAACAGATCAAATCCGAATCCGTTTAACATAAACGGATATGGATTTGGATTTTCCGGATCCGGTCCAAATCTGATCCGTTTACAAACCTATTCGTGAAGGTATCGGCTAACTGGAGGTCAGTAGATACAAAACTCAAGGATACGACCTTTTCTCCTACAAGCCCACGGATAAAGTGCTCGCGTATCCTAATGTGTTTTGTGAGCGAATTCTGGAATGGATTATGGGATATGTGTATCGCGCTCGTGTTATCACAGGAAATAGTCATGGTGTCCTGTGATATACCATAATCCTCCAACATTTGTTTCATCCACAGAAGTTGGGTGCAACAACTCCCGGTGGCTATGCACTCAGCCTCCACAGTGGACAAAGAGATGGAGTTTTTCTTCTTGCTTAAACAAGAAATAAGACCAGAACTAAAGAAGAAATACCGGCCAGAATTGTTCCTATATCCATCTGCATCCCCAGCCCAATAGGCATCCGAATAGGCGGATAAATGGTTACTGCTATTAAAGGAATACCAAATGACGAGTGAGAGAGTCCCACTCACATATTTGATAATACGTTTAAGAGCGAGTAAGTGTGACTCTTTTGGAGACGCCTGATATCACGCACAGACTCCAACACTAAAGGCTATGTCAGGATGACTGGCAGTCAAGTATAGAAGACTACCTATCATACTCCGATACAAGGTTTGCTCTACGTCCTTACCCGAAGTGTCCATGCTAAGATTAGTTGAGGTACCCATCGGTGTACGTGCGTGCTTAGGGGAGTCTAGACCAAATTTCTTCACAAGGCCTCTAGCATACTTGGATTGGGAGATGAACATCCCATCCTCTAGATGACAAACATGGAGACCAAGGAAGAAAGTAATATCACCAACCATACTTATCTCAAACTCACTATTCGTCTCCTCCTAAAAGTGTTGATCATGTTGGGAGCACGTGGATCTAAAGACTATGTCGTCTATATATACCTGGGCAACTAAAATAGCATCGTCATCTTTCCTGACAAACAAACTCACATCAACTCCCCCTCTCTTGAATCCACGGGCTAAGAGATAAGAAGTAAGCCTCTCATACCAAGCACGGGGTTCTTGTTTCAAACCATACAAGGCTTTCCTCAGATAATAGACGTGATCAATGTGCTTAGGGTCTTCAAACCCTTTTGGTTGTTCCACATAAACCTGCTCATATAAAATACCATTAAGAAAGGAACTTTTGACATCCATCTAATATAATTTGAAGCGCAGATGGCATGCGATGGAAATTAGTAAGCGGGCGGACTCAAGCCTCGCAACAGGAGCGGATGTCTCGTCAAAGTCTACACCCTCAATCTGTGTGTATCCTTGAGCGACTAACCTAGCCTTATTTTCGACAATTGTACCGTCTCGTACACCTTCATCTTGAAGATCCACTTGGTACCTATGACATTTGTCTCACTAGTTCGGGGGACCAGTTCTCAGACATCATTCTTTCTAAACTGAAGCAACGCATCCAGCATAACACATATCTAGTGTTCATCTTTGAGTGCTTCCTTATAGTTCTTGGGCTCGACTTTGGACATGCAACAAACATATGGCTAATGATGTTCTCTAGCTGAGCAAGAGTCTTGACCCATAGGGTGGGATCTCCAAGAATAGTAGAAGGATAATGACTCTTGTGAACCCAAGTAGGAGTGTCCCCTAAGTCGGGAATGAGATCCACTCTGGGTATGGGAGGCACAATGGAATTATCAGTAGAAAGTGCACCACCCTCACCCAAAAAGTTAGAATTAATAAACTCCAGTGGTTCATCATCTTGCACGGTGACATTTATTGGCTACATAACCTTAGAGCTATACAGGTTACACACCCGATAATCTCTACTGGACGATGAATAAACTAAAAATATCCCCTCATCGCTTTGGGACTCGAACTTACCTAAATGCGCTATATCTCGTAGGATGTAGCAGTTCCTCCCAAAGACACGGAAATGTGAAAGGTTGGGATTCTTTCCAGTCCACAATTCGTAGGGCGTCGTAAGTGTGTGTAGACGAAGATATACCCTATTCACCGTATGGCATGCAGTAGACACCGCCTCTGCCCAAAATATTCTTGTAACTTTACGATCTAAAAGCATAGATCTAGCCATCGCCTGAATCGTCTGATTTTTCCTCTCAACAATCCCATTTTGCTAAGGAGTCCTAACAGATAAAAATTCGTGTTTAATTTTGAGGCTATCAAAGAAAAGATCTACTTTTTCTTCTTTAAACTCAATGGTGTTGTCACTACTTATTCTATTAATAGTGACACCGTGTTGATTTTGCAGGACACGGCACTTAGTCGTAAGAAAGTCCACAGCATCGAATTCTCTCGCAGAAAACCTACAATCGCGTAGCGTGGGAAATAATATACCATCATGAGAATGTACCTCTTACCACCTAAACTCTCAGTACGAGTAGGACCCATAAGATCCATATGTATCAACTCAAGGATGCTAGAGGTGGTAATGGAATTTAATTTTCGATGGGGGCTACGAATTTGCTTTCCCAACTGGCAGGGTCCACAAACTATGGAAGTTGGCTTTCCAAGCGATGGTAAGCCACGTACTAGGTCCTTTTTAACTAACTTTTCTAAATCTCAAAAATTCACATGACCTAGACGTTGATGCCACAAATCTATAGTAGTGACCATGGAGCTGTTGCAGATAAATGAGGACTCAAGCATGATCCCATAAAAATTATCTTCAGTTCTCACCCCTTACAATAGAAGTTTATCGGCTTTATCATAAATGTGACATTTATTTCGGTCAAATTTTACTGTAAAGTCAGCGTCGCACAACTGACTAATGCTAAGTAAAGTTACTTTCAATCCCTTGATGTACAATACATTTTCTATCTTAGTAAATCCTGGTAACTCTAATGTACCTCGTCCTACTATGCTAGACTTTCTCATGTCTCCAAAAGTGACTTTACCTTCCTTACGATCCTCTAAGGAGGTAAATAGAGAGACGTCACCAGTCATGTGCCTGGAGCACCCACTATCGAAGTACCATTGTAGAAAATTATGTGCTTTAAGAGAAACATTAACAAGGGCTTTTGTGTTGTGTTTAGGCACCCAAGATGTGTTAACCTTCTATTTGCCTTTGTCATTGTTGACTCTAGTCGGGATTTTAGAATTGTCCACTGATGGCATAGAAATATGTTGGAACTCTTCCACTATACTTTGATATGTGGCGACTAGAAATTCAACTCGCTCTCTAAGACTCTCAAAATTAGTATGGCATATGACGGAGCAAAAGTACGTCGTGTCCGACCCAAACTATAACAATACTCATGAAGATGGTCTTTTCTTTTGCAGTAAGTATAAAAATATATAGACTTAGGTCGACTTCGGTTTGCTTTTATTGGCCGAACTCTCTCCTGGTTTTTATGTGGGTTTCCATATGGAGTTCCAATGTCGTATGGGATATGGAAGGTCCATCAAAACCTACTCTCGGCCCCTCACCTAAACCCAAAGCAGGGGCGAGGAGCATCTTTCCCATCTTACTAGATCGGTCGTCAATTCTTACCTTGACTTCCTGGGCTCTCTCAAGGTTATGAGTGAGTTGGGCTACAAGGGCTTCCAGTTTATTTCGAGTGTCCAGGGAGGAGTGGAGCTCACTCGTCAGATCATCCACTTGCTTAGTCAAGTCCCCTTTTTCTTTTGCAAAAACACTTTATCTCTCTCCAAAAACTTTCTCTCTCTGAATGTAGCGGACATAGAGGTCTCTTTCTCTCATCTCTCCTAACTACTTCTCTAGAGATGCTATCCTAAGAGCCAATGCTTTGTTACGCTTTTTGGTCTTGAAAGTATCAGCATATAAATCAGCGTACGTGCATCGGAGATCACTCTCGCTCTCACTTGATTCTTCCTCCCCATTGCTCACACTGCTATCACTATCTAAGTGTCCCTGTGAGCTTGCATCCTCATCGTCGTGAGGAGCACTGTCCGTACTCACATGACTAGCCATGAATGCAGTGAAGTTGCATTCATGCGATAACTCGTCTCCACAGTCCACCTACTCGACCTCGCTATTGTCACTAAGGGTGGTGTTTAATATGGATTTGGATTGTTCTAGACGTTTCAACCTAGTTTCACACTCAAACCCCCTATGACCTCTACCGCCGCACTCAAAGCATCTCTCACTTTCTTTCTTAGGGGTGTCATTTTTATCTTTCTCAAATTTCTTTTCAGATTTATTTTTCTCAAAATTCTTTTTATCTTTAAAATTCCCATTTTTCTTTAATTTGAGAATTTTTTTGAAATTTTTAGCAAATAGGACCAAATTATCTAAGTCAAAATTAGAATCAGACATCTCTTACTCTCTTTTCTTAGACGACCCACCTCTCTTTGACCCCTCACTCTTTCTGGCCTGGGCTTTAAGTCCTACCCCTTTGTCTTTTGATTTTATCGTGTTTCGGAACATGTCAATTTCATAGATCTATAGGTCTCCAACTAACTATTCTAATTTCAGCCTACTCAAATTACCTAATGAATTTAACACAGTGACTTTGGGGATAAATCTTTTAGATAGTGATCTCAAAATTTTCTTAACTACCCTAGCATCAGGAATGTGTTCACCTAAGTTGAAACTAGTGTTCACGATATCAGATAAGCGTGCATAAAATTCATCGAAATACTCATTTTCATGCATGGAGATAGTTCAAAATTGTGTAGTTAAGTTTTGCAATTTAGATTCTTTCACTGCATTTGTGCCTTCATGGGTAAGTTGCAAAACATCCTATGCCTCTTTAGATGTGGTACACGTTATAATGTGTCAAAACTCGTCAGGTGTGACGACTCCAAAAATAGCACTATGCCCACATGAGTTATATGTGCTCCATTTAAAGTCATCCTCAGTCCATGCAGTCACAAATTTTACGGTAGTTACGTTATCTACAGTGACAGTGGGAGGCGTACACCCCCTTTCACACACAACCCAAACACGTCCTTTTATGGCCTTCAAGTGAGATTTCATATGGGCTTTTCAATATGCATAATTAGACCCGTAAAAATGAGGACTCAATTATATAAGTTTTCATTGAAATTGCGCTTTTTCAAAGATTAATTTTTAGAACAAAATTGATATCCAGAAAAATTTTGCGAAAAAATTACATGGTAAAATTGTGTAAGTGGCTCTGATACCAATTTGAGAGTGCGCTAGCAATCAATGTCAAACTTATTTAATTACATTTTAATTTTAGTCCCAATAAGTCTTAACTCTTGCAAACAACAGTGATTGAATAAAAAATAATCTAAGCATGCAAGACATTCATAGTTGAGAAAAAATCCCCCACAGGGGCAAAACCATCTTATTTTCACTATAATTTGTAAAGTACGGTTTACAGGGATTATAATGAAAATACAAGCAGTAACAAACGAAATACCCGTAGACATCGGTTTTAATGTCGTCGACCAGAGTTCCATTAAGAGCTCTAGAAGGTCAGCAAAGGAAACGTTTTGTCTTCTCCACATGTGTACTCCAGATGAGTAGTATAATCTTCCTTGGGGTTTAGAGGATTCACATAAAGGATTGGGAATTATTTGTGAATAAAAAAGGTATGAAAACCTTAAAGCATGAAGTCTTGAAAAAGGTACTGTTTTGCAGAAACAGAGGTATGTAGACTTGGGAAAGCATGTAGAATAAGCACTGCTTAAATACACATTTTGAGGCGGTGCGTCGTTCGAGCGACATACAATGTCATCTGAATGAGATGGTATCTTGTTCGAACCACATCAGTGGCGTGTCTTAAAATGCCTCCTTAAATAGATCTTGCATGTTTATCATCTTTCAGACTTCAAAATTTATTTAGAAAATATTCCCAAATATTTGTGTAAATAAATAAAAACTCCAATTAAAATTATTTTACCATAAGTACGTAGAGTAGTGAGAACGGTTGAAATGTACATTCCTTGACCCATAATGCACATACGAAGATGATGGATGCAAGAATTTGGATCACGGTTGTCGTGGATGATCGTGGAGACGTGCCAAATGTAGCGGTATCAGACATACTTAATTGTAATCTAGGACACTTGGAAAATTCCTAGATTCTACCCTGGACATTTATAAAACATGTCCTTACAAATTAGATAATGAGTATCCCAGCAGAAAAATTACGAGCTACTCTAGACAAGGATGAGAGGAACAAAAAAAATTAAGGGAAATTAAGGAAACTCTTTCCTTATATGAAACTTCCTTCAATCAGTTTCAAAATTATGTGAGGAAAGGATACTCTGGACCTCCTCCTCATCCCATATATTTATTTGATGTGGATGAGGACCCTCCTCAAACATATGAAGACCCAATGTCTTTCTATACATAGGAGGTTATAATAAAAATTGTCCAGCTGAAGGAGAAGAAGGCTTACCATGAAGGCCATATAGCTATCATGGAAGAGCAAATTCGAGCCTACTCGAATCTAATTGATTATCTTCCTAACGCCACAGATGCCTTTAACAGCTTTCCCAACTAGCAGTTTTTTTTCCAGCTTTTCCTATATTAAAAATTGTACTTTTGTTATTTTAATAAACATTTATTTCTTTCATGCATGCCTTGTGACTTATATCATACACTAAAACCTACATAATATAGTGCTATCTCGAACCACGATTCAAACAAGAGTAAAAATATAAAATACATGAAAATTTAATAAAGTACACGTGAACATTAGAAAACATGATCACGTATATTTTAGTAAAAATTCGTGTACTTTGCTGAATTACTACAAAAAAATTAAAAAAACAGAACTAAACAATAAACAATAATATTACAATCATTTATTCTAAATGAATAAAATAAATCTAAACTAAAGTGACAAATAGAAATTATAATTTATACAATTTATAAAGTACACGCATGTTTTTGTACAGTACACGCATTGTAGTGACCAAAACCATTTTTTCAATGATCGTACTTTATATATTATACGTGTACTTTATAAAGTAGACGCATTTATAAAATAGTTTTGCTCACTACAATGCACGTGTACTGTATAAAACATGTGTGTACGTGTTAATCCCATTCCAAAATGTCAAAAATGAAATAAATATAGGGAAATTTACAATAAGGTCCCTTGGTAACATATCTTAAACATTTAAGAACAATTTAGCATGCGTGCACTTTGTGTTGATGCGATTCCAAAACAAATAATACAAAAATGAACCCTAACAATAAAATCACAATAATTTATTCAAATGTGAATGTTCATTGATTTTATTTAAAACTACTGTTACAAAGAATGAATTTTTGTATGACCCATTTAAGGCCGCTGGCGCGGACTAAAATACACGTAGGAATGTGAGAATATGAGTGACTTGTTCATTAAATATTGAAAAATAATATAATAGAAGCAAAACTTTACAAACATTAATCGTAGAAATTATATTGTCAAAAATGAATAAAATAAATCTAAAGTAAATGCAATAAAACATAAATAAAAGTGACATATAGAAATTATAAGTTATACAATTTATAAAGTACACGCACATTGTACTTATCAAAAACATTTTCTATATGCGTGTACTTTATCGTGTACTTCATAAAGTACACGCATATTTCATAAAGTACACGCATTTATAAAATGTTTTTGGTCATTACAATGTGTGTGTACTATACAAAAATATGCGTATTCTTTGTCTTAATCCTATTCCAAAATGTCAAAGATAAAGTATACGCATTTATAAAATAGTTTTGATCATTACAATGTGCGTGTACTATACAAAAATATGCATATACTTTGTGTTAATCCCATTCCAAAATGTCAAAAATGAATAAAATAAAGGTAAATTTACAATTAGGTCCCTTAGTAACATATTTTAAACATTTAAGGACAATTTAACACGTGTCCTACTTGTTATGCCACTAGCGTGGACTTCTGCAAGAAGAGAATTAGGGACCTAAGTGTTTAAAATTTATCAAAATTCCTTTAGTGTTTAAAATTTGTTTGTGAAGGACCTAAGAGTACTTTTTCCTAAAATAGATCTAAACTAAATGCAATAATACATAAATAAAAGTGGCAAATAGAAATTTTAAGTTATATAATATATAAAGCACACGCGTATTTTTATAAAGTACACGCACATTATACTGACAAAAACCATTTTCTAAACATGTGTACTTTATATATTTTGTGTGTACTTTATAAAGTACACACATATTTAATAAACTATACGTATTTATGAAATAATTTTGTCATTATAATGTGCGTGTATTATACAAAAAGATGGGTGTACTTTGTGTTGATCCCATTTCCAAACAAAATAATACATAAATGAACATTCAACAATAAAATTACAATAATTTTTTAAATGTGAATGTTCATGGATTTTATTTAAAACTACTTTTAAAATGAATGAATTAAACAATATTAAGAGGAATCAAATTGGTTCTTTACACATGGACGACATATCAACAACCATCAACTACGATTGGTCGGCGTATCAATAACCACCAACTATGATTGGTGAGCATATCAACAACCACCAATTAAGGTTGGTCGGTATATCAGCAACCACCAACTAAGGTTGGTCGGCATCAATAAACTGAACCAACAATGTTGGCATAACAATCATATAGGACAAGTCCTGTTTAATTATGGGTGATCTCAAGGGGTATCCAAAATTAGACAAGAAGATGGGCGACCTCATAGGACATCCACTGTTTAGGCACCAAGGTAATCTAGATAAGATTGCTACAACTAAGCAGGGCCATGGGATGAAAATCATTCTATTGCTTAAGCACTTATGGGTGACAAGTCACTGTAATTAGGCAGCAAATGGGGCAAAGTTCCATTGTCTAGGCAATTAAAACATAACAGGACAATTTGTCATACACACTCATCAAAAACTCATATGATAAGCCAAACATCTCATAAATTATTTTTAAGGAAATAACACTGAACAAAGATGAATTTTTCTTCATTCAATACAATTATTTCGAAGGAAAGAAAATTACAAAAGATGAAGTTTTCTTCATTCAATACAAATTTCCTATTCTATTGGCCTTTTTACCTCAGATTTTGGTACAGGTTCCATTCCAGCTGGAGGATCATCTAAAGCATAAGGAGAATTGATGAAATTCATATCTCGTAGCATTCTGATATTTTTGGAACTCGATCGATCAAGTAGATGTTGAGGTCGGGATATCTCAAATTCTTCATAAAGCTGGTAATCACCAAGATACGTGGAAATCAAGCACCTAGGAATGGGACGAGATGGAATCCAGCTGACATACAACTTAAAGGGAGGATTAGGCAGATCAAGTACTCCAGGCTCATACCAATCCCATAAGGAATTTCCTTCTTCAAGCTTTATCAAAGTCAAGGCGTTCATCCATCCCTATTTTTATCCTTCATTATTCGCTTATTTTAGTCGAGCATCGAGATGGCATAGAGCTTCGTTGTATCTCCCCATCCAAAACTCTCTAGGCTGTTTGTGAAACTGAGAAGTCAATCTCTCAAGCTGCTCATACAGTTTCTTCACCAAGTTTGCTTTACCTCCCGATGTGGAATTCTGGTCGGAGAGTTGCTCGGTAAGAGTTTGATTATTCTGGGATATTTCAGCCAAGGCTTGATTTTTTGCTTTCATCTGAGCAGGCTCATTTGCTGAGTCCTAGTTTCTTCAACACTTCTTCGACCAGCTCTAGCTCTACCCCACGAGGAGGATGTACGTCTGGTTTATTTAAAAGTTTCCAGTTCCTCTCTCAAAGCAACATTTTTAATTTCTAAAAATGAAAAACCCTCATCATTGACTGGGATCAGACCTCCCCCAGAGGACGAGGCAACAACTTTAAGTTATTTCAATTCTTCTTACAGGTAAATATTCTCTTCCTCTAACAACTTGGCAATACTCCCGTGTTCCTCAATTTTAAGTTTGAGAACACTCTCTCTCTTTTTATGGGCTGAATGAAACTTGTCATAACCCCGATCAACATTCAACTATTGCTACTTCTTCTCATACCCTTCATGTATAAGTGCAATACTTTTTTTGTATTTAAGGTGAAGCTCCTCGATCATCCCTTGAAGATCTTCAATCATCTCATAGTAAGCAACATTAATGGCTACAGCCCGATCAAGCAGGAATTTTAAATATTGATAGGCCTCAATTGCTTGATCAGAGGCATCTTGTCCAAGGATATTAACGATTTCAGCTTCAGTAAAATCTATACTACCAACTTTAAATTAATCGTTACATTTCTTCGTCATTTCCGTATCATGAGCTGACAAGAGTTCCATCTTGGTAACAAACTAGCAAGGTAAATAGGAATCAATCAACAACAGTGCCACTATTTATCGAGCAAATAAAATAAAACAAAACTCAGAATAAAAGACAAAGTCCATTTTATTAATCATAGGAGGATAAAGTAGAACCGAGGTTACAATGAAAGGAAAAAATAGAAGAACAACATAATTAAAGAGCCGAACGACTCTACACCTTCTTCTTATTTCCTACAACATCTTCAGTCGATTTGGACGAAGGAGCTGGTTGTTCGGATGGCAATGGAGGTTACTTGGTAGAAGTTGCTGCCTACTTAACTTTCTCAAAATATTAAGGAAGGGTAGCAGTAGTTGCTGGTCGACCAACCGTAGTTGGTGGTGTAGTGTGTAGCACAAGTACTCCGAAAAAAATTGAGCAAAAAAGAATATTGGGAAAATATCATTTTTATTCATATTGAAAGATGTGGTACATATAAATCTGTATTACTGATAATATTTGCGCAGGTGCTCCTCATTCCATGCATTTTTGAATTCTTCACCCTCTAGGGTCTCTACTCTGTAGGTCCCAGGTCGAACAACCTTAGTTACCCGGTAGGGCCCATGCCAGTTGGCCTCTAACTTATTTTGCTTCTGAATCGCCTTCTTGAGCACATAGTCTCCCTCTTTAAGATCACATTTCTTGACTCTTTTATGGTAGAACGTGGCAGTTCATTGTTGGTAAGTTGCGTTCCTGATTATCGCATCTTCTCTCACTTCCTCTAGCATGTCCAAATCTAGACGTCTCATCAAATCGCTGAGAGGAGAATTGAAACTAAGCACCCTGTGAGTGGGTAGCCCCAGTTCAGCTGGTATAACTGCTTCATTTCCAAAGGCTAGCATGTAAGGAGACTCCCCCGTTGCTGTTCGAGGAGTTGTGTGATAAGCCCATAATACATAATGTAGCTCGTTAATCCAATTTCCCTTTGCATTATCCAACCATTTCTTTAACCCATTCAGCAGAGTCCTATTCGTTACTTCGGTTTGCCCATTGCTCTGAGGATGGCCTGGTGCGGAATGGATCTTATGGATGTTGGATTGGTGATAATATGCGAAGAACTCCTCATACCATGGTCAGTAATGAAGGCATGTGGTAGACCATATCTGCAAATAATATTCTTCCAAATAAACCGATAAACTCTTGCATACAACATGTCAATGAGAGGTTCAACTTTCACCCATTTAGTGAAATAATCAACAGCAGCTACTAAATATTTGAATCTCCCTTTGGTAGTCGGCAGAGGCCCGACTAAGTCTCTACCCCGCATGGCAAATGGCCAAGGGGAAGTGATAGGTGTTAACAATGCCTGGGGAGTTCTTCAAATGGAAGAGTAACATTGGCACTTATCGTATTTCTTTGCATAAGCTATATAGTCAGCTCTTATTATTGGCCAATAATATCCCTGCATCGTTATCCTCTGTAGAAGAGTCTGACCTGCTATGTGAGCTCCAAAAGAGCCTTCATGAATTTCTTCTATCATATCGTTAACTTCTAAAGCGTGCATACATCTTTGTAGACTTGCTATGATACCCCTTGTTTAGTAAATACCGAGCAATTTTAAACTTCAGTCTCTTGCTGCAAGTTGGTCAATTGGTACCACCCCTTCTTCGTTATACGCCCTGATGGGGTCAATCCAGGATGGTCCCATATTCAAGGTGATGAATCTCACCATTAAATCTTCATCTCTGCTCCAGTCTTCAAGAATCTCAATTGGAATCATTCTTCGTAACTCGGTGCGAGTGGCTGAAGCTAACCGAGCTACCGCATCATCTCTCGCATTCTCTAATTTTGGTATTCTGATCGCTTCAAAAGTGGACACAATCTCCATAGCTTTATCATGGTACCTTGACATCAAGTCTCCCTTCGCTACATACAACTCGAGAATCTGATTTATAATTAACTGTGAATCACTAAACACGATAACTTGTTCTGCATTCAGTGTTTTGGCTAAACTGAGGCCCATAATCATAGCTTCATATTCAGCTTCATTATTGAAAGCTTTAAACTGGAAACACACTGCATATTCTATATCCAATCCATCTGGGCTGTGAAGGATTATACCAGCTCTGCTGCTTGTGGTATACGAAGATCCATCAATATTTAAATTCCATATGGGAATACAATTAGTAAACTCTTGGTCTGACAAAGTTCCCTGATAGAATATTTGGTACTTCCTTTTATTATCTCCAAACACTGGGTTGTTATCTAATTATTCTTGTTGTAAGGTGCGTGTCCCCTCTAGCAGATCTGCTGGTAGGCTTTCATCGGGGCAGTCTTTGATGTTCCTCTAATATCCATGGGTTGCTCTGCGTTAGACCCCTGTTGGTCAGAGGTATCTGTGTAAGTGAATTCTGTAATGAAATTTGCCACTGCCTGCCCCTTGAGCGAAGACCTTGGATCGTAAATAATATCTTACTCACCTAGTTCCACCACCCAATGCATCAATCTTTCGAATTTCTCTAGTTTGTGCAAAGCCTGTCTGAGTGGCATATCAGTGTATACCACTATAGTATGATCCTAAAAGTACTGTTTCATCCTCCTGCTTGCCTCGACCAATGCTAGTGCTAGCTTCTCCAACCTTGGATATCTAATCTCTACTCCTCGAAATGCCTTGCTTGTATAATAAACCAGTTTTTGCACTCCATCCTCTACTCTTATCAATGCTGAATAGACTGCACTTTCTGAAACAGCCAAGTATATATATAACTTTTCTCCCGTCACTGGCCTGGACAGTAAAAGGGGTGTCCCTAAATATCGTTTCAACTCTTGGAATGCATTCTCACATTCATTATTACATTCAAAAGTTTTTCTGAGTGTTTTGAAGAACGAAAGACATCTGTCTGTTGCTTGTGAGACAAACCTGTTGAGAGTTGTGACACCCCTCGTGAGGCTCTGCACCTCTTTCTTCGTAGCTAGAGATCGTAATTCCAACAGAGCATTAATCTTTTCTGGATTTGCCTCAATGCCTCGCTGATTCACAATATACTCGAGGAACATGCCTTTATGGCATAGTTAGTTAGAATTTCTTTTCCAGACGTATTTAATTATGAGACTTCATTGGACTTTTATTCGTCCATTCGGTTCCAAAGTTGTTTAGATAATTTTTATTGGATTATTCAGATTTTATTTAATCATTTTTGGAGATTGAATTTATTCGGAGTTAGCATGTGATGGATCTTTTATCACTTAGTTGCTTATGATCATTTGAGATTGATTCAATTATTTATCTTATGGACTGATTAATTTATGTCTCATATCTGTCTCATGCTAAGAATGGTATTTCTTTAGATCACGCTCGGAATAGTTCGGTGGCGGTGGCTGGCCACCCCGTCTGTCAAATTTTGCGATGTGTGACAGATGGTATCAGAGCATGGTCTTAGGTCTCGTAGGTTATGAGTCCGTTTAGCTTCCACGTTGCCAATCTTTGATTCCCTTTGTTGATTCATACTTCTTAAGGTAGAGGGTCTAGCATACGTGTTAGATGTTTCTTGGAGATGTGAAGCTTTGTGCTAAGGACGTTGTGGGCATTGAGTTTAGAATTAGTAAGCTTAATGTGAGGATTCTTAAAATGGATTTTGGAGACGATAATTATTTTAGAGATTTTAGTGCAGATGCTAGGTATCGTATGTATTGATTTTTTATGTTGAGATTTAATTTGAGGATGTTAGCTTTTTGATGACTTTCGGATATAGGATGGAGTGGAGATTTTTGGGAGCGTGTGGTACGCCGTTATTTTCATAGTTATGCGTATGTATATAGGCAATATATTTTATTTTGTTGCTCGTGGGGTTGATACGTGTAGAATTAGGTGTATGGGCGCCTAATTGTGTTATTTTACGGTGTAGGCATATGTGAGCCTTATTTCCTTTTGCGAAATTTACGCGTTGATGAGTATGCTTCGTCTAATTTCGAGGACGAAATTCTTTGCTAGTGGGGAAGTATGTAACATCCCGTATTTTTATTAATTAATTTAATTAATTGGAATATTCGAGAAAAATAAATTTTTGAATTTAATAATTTTTATTGGCTAAAAATGTTGGTTATGATTTTAGAAGAACAAAACTTCAAGTGGAATTAAAATCGGAGTTAAAATGGAATTTATATGAATTTTTTTTATATTTTTCCTTATGGCATTTTTAAGGGAAACTGTCAGATTTTAGGTATGATCGATCGATCGATGATTTTCATAGATCGATCGATGGTCCCAGAAATCGTGCGTTGCACGTTATTTTTAATTAGAGTTTGGGTAGGATTAGAACTCATAATCACTATATAACCTTGTTAATCCGTAGGGAGACTTCTCATAATCACTTTTTCTCCAGTTTTTCACCAGAAAACACTTTCAAATATTTTTTCTCATAATCATCAACCTTCTTCATAATCAAGTTTTTGTCACAAGTTTTGAGAGGCTTAATTGGGGCTTAATCAAGATTGATTCAAGAACACTTCTTTGCTAATTTTTCTAGAGGAATCCAGATTTACAATCAGATTTTCAACACGATCTTCACATGCATAAATACTCTATTCTTTTCCTTTAGTATTATGGGTTTTAAGTGTCGCCTAAACACTTAATTACATATTTTCTTAAAAATAAATTAGTAACTTAATTAGAAAAAGTGGACACTAATTATGGGGTTGTTTTTATAAAATCCTTCAAGCTGAATAATATTCATAACCCTTTGGGTGTGTAGGATTCGTGAGTGATTTTGGATTTTATTGGTGTAGGTTGCATATAGAAAAATCCTAGTTTTAAAATAAATGGATTTGGGGGCGTATAACTCAGGTAATTTGTGTTGAAACAATGAAATTGGAATTATAATGTTTTAAATGATTAAATAGAGGTATATTTAATCTAAATAATTAAATGAGATTAATTGAATGTTTATGACGAGGTGATAATTAAATTAAGATTTAATTGAATTGGACTATCATGCGTAGTTTTATACGTTGATTAATTATGTTTGTTTGTGTGACTTGTTGATATTATTATATTGCCTTTGTGACGACGGGTTGTTGGGTAATTCTTGCTCTCCCTATATTTTAGGATGCCTTATAGGCATGGGACTAGTGGATAGGCCTTTTAATGATTTACGCCTTCTAGGTATGGGACTAGTGATGGTAGATTATCGCATTTTTATTATCTTGGGGGTGGGCTGATTTTTGGTACTTTTTCATCGTTACGCTAGCCTAGGCATGAGACTAGGTCTAAGTTTAGGATAGAAATTATTACTATACATAGGGTAGGACGTAATAATAACTTGGGGACCCTTAGTTATTGGACTAGGGGGTATTTTGAGGATCTCACGTCGATGAAAAGGGTGGGGTGATTATAAATTGAGAAATTGAGAATTAATGCCTAAGATAAAAACGTGTATTAAAATTTGTGGCGACATAATGTGTCGGGACCGACAGTTTAAATGGGTCAGAGGACGATTTATGTCGTGTCGTGTGTGGAACCTTGTTATATGTCGGGGCCGACAGTTTAAACGGGTCAGAGGACGATTGACAAGGGGAAGTGTGTCACTTTAATAAAAAAAAAAAAAGGGTGAGAACAATAATAAAAAATTGGTTAATTTAATAAATTAACATCGTGGGACTTGGGAATTTTAAAATCATATTGATGTGCCTTTTAAATGGGAATTCTTACAGGTAGTTAGTAATTTATATTTATCGTGTTTAATTATATCGTTTAATTGAAAATATTCTATTGTGATATTTATTGCGTATAATGCTACTGTCTGGGTTCAAGGATCCTATTTGAGGGTATAGTGTGTATTCTTTCTCGGGGCTTTGGCTCTGACCCATGCGTTGACTAATCTTTTTTCAGGATTACAATTGGAGAAGCTGCATAAGTTTATCAGAGTTCATCGTTTGGAGGTGCAGCTGGAGTTATTTATGTTAAGGCATAGTTAGTTAAACTTTTTTTTCCAGTCGTATTTAATTATGAGACTTCATTGGAGTTTTATTGGGCCATTCGGTTCCAAAGTTGTTTAGAGGATTTCTATTAGATTATTCAGATTTTATTTAATCATTTTTGGAGATTGGATTTATTCGGTGTTAGCATGTGATAGATCTTTTATCGCTTAGTTGCTTATGATCATTTGAGATTGATTCAATTATTTATCTTATGGACTGATTTAATTATGTCTCATATCTATCTCATGCTAAGAATGGTATTTATTTAGATCACGCTCGGTATAGTTCGACGGCGGTGGCTAGCCACCCTGTCTGTCGGATTTTGCGGGGTGTGACACTAAATGGTGTTTAGTCTCATAGTTCACCGAGTTAATGATGTTTAGGGTATGAAATCACCAATTAAATGGTGTTTAGTCTCATACTTTTCACCAAATTAATGATGTTCATGGTCTGAAATCACCAACTAATTTGATTTTTACTCTCATCCTCTTTTATATTATTGATAACCAATAGACGAGGTTATGCCCATCTCGGCTATCGTATCACCGATAGCAGACTAAGACTTCTTCACCACGAATGATGTTTTGTAGCTTAGGGTAAATTTATAACATGAATGAACAAAGGTGATGAGGAAACACTGATATTCTCATTAATATTCACTCCTTTATAATCTGATACATGTAATAAAAGAAAGAGAACTACAATGTCATAGATAATATTTCTTCAAATGTTCGATATTCTAAGGGTTTGAGAAGGGTTCTCCTTCTATATTTTCCAGCCGATAGGTGCCTGGTACGACTTCATCGATCACCCTATAAAGGCCATGCCAATTTGGATGGAACTTGTTGGGTTTTTGCCATGTATTCTTGAGAACTAGGTCTTCCACAACTATCGACCTCTCTTTCACCCTCTGATTATAAAATCTGGCAGCCCTTTACTAGTAGGCTACTTGCCTCACCTCAGCATCTTCTCTTCTTTCCTCTATCAGATCAGGATCAAGTCTTCTTTATGTCGTATTTCCTTGAGGGTTATACATCTAAATTCTATGAGTAGGAAGACCAATCTCAGTAAGGATGACAACCTCTTAACTATAAGCCAACATCAATTAGGTTTCCCCTATAGGAGTTTTGACTATCGTCCTCTAAGCCCATAGTATAGTGTACACTTCTTCAGTCCATCTTCCTTTGCCTTTTTTAGCTTCTTCTTGATCCCATCAAGAATCGTTTGATTTGTAACCTCGTTTTGCCCGTTTGCCTAGGGTCGACCAGGGGTGGAGAAGAATTATTTGATCCCAACCCTTCCTCAAAATATTTCTCCAAAGATACATTCTTAAATTAAGTCCCATTGTCTAAGATTAAGGTATTTGGGAGACCATACCTGCAGATTATGTTTTTCCAGGTGAATTGGAAGATCGTCTTATGTTCTGTAACAATGATCATCGGCTCAGCCTCTACCCACTTAGAAAAATAGTCTATCACTATAATCAGGTACTTATTCACTTCCCTAGGTAACGATCCTACTAAGTCAATCCCCCATATCTCAAACGTTCAAGGGGGCGTGATGGAGGTCAGAGGTTGATGAGGTTAGTAAGGGATGGTAGCAAACCTTTGACACTTATTGCATCTTTTAACATATGCTGCAGCGTCTTTGGTCAGGGTCGGCCACCAATACCCCTTAGTAACAATCCTCTTAGCCAATGACCTTCCCCCAATATGACTAGACCAAGAACCTTTATGCACGTCTTGAAGGATATATGGTACCTCATATAGATGAACACATCTGAGTAAAGGAAGCAAAACACCCTTTTTGTACAAAATGTCCCTTATGATAGAGAACTTTGCAGCTTTATACCTTAATTTTCTTTTCTCGGCTTTTGTTGATGGCATCTCCCCTTCTCGAATGTATCTGATGAGATGATCCATCCATGAGGCTCCCTTATTCATATTCAGACAAGATTCAGATGCACCATCTTCTTCTTCAATGGTCGGCCGAAGTAATATTTCCATTGGAATTGTTCTTCTGATGTTAGTTCTTATTGCTGAGGCTAGCCTCACAAGTGCATCGGCTCGTCCATTGTCTAGCTGAGGTATCCTCTCCAGCTTTACCTCATTGAAACTTTTTAACATCGATCTTACTCTTCCTAGATATTTATCCATTCTCTCTTCTTTGGCCTCTTATACTCCTAAGATCGGATTTACCACCAGTTTTGAATCACTATAACTAGGAGTTGGCCGACACTAAAAGCTCGGGCCAAGGGGAGACTTGTTATCAGAGCTTCATATTCAGACTCATTATTGGAAGTCTTGAAGTTAAACCTCAGAGCATACTCAATGTCTGTGTCATATGGTGCCGATATTATCAATCCAGCACCACTTCCATTCTCGTAAGAGGGCCCATCGATAAAGAGGTTCCATACAACATCGGCCTCTAAGAATTTTCCCTCTAATAGGGATCCTTATTTGAAGAGATATCTCCCCTCTTCATTTTCAGACACTTTCCCTCTTGTTGTGCTTGTCTCAGCCTTTGTCCAAGGCTGGGCTGAGAGGTCTTCCTTATAAACTATCTACCTTCTCAAAATTCTCATTTTCAGCCTCGACCTCGTCCTAAGTGAACTTAGCCACGAAGTCAGCCAATTTCTGTCCTTTGATTGGCACCCTTGGCTGGTAGACAATGTCAAACTATCCTAGCTCAATTGCCCAAGCCATTAGTCTCCCTGATTTCTCAGGTTTGTGGATGACCTGTCTGAGTGGTGAGTCAGTGAGGATGACCATTGAGTGAGCCTGGAAGTACGGTTTCATCTTTCTAAAAGCGTGAATCAGAGAATAAGCTAACTTCTCCATCCTAGGATACCTATGCTCAGACCCTTGGAGTGCTTTGCTGTTGAAATATACAGGCTTTTATACCCCATCCTCTTCTCTCACAATAGCAGCGCTAATAGCCGACTCCGACACGGTTAGGTACACATACAATTTTCCACCTTGGATTGGCTGTGAAAAAAGTAAGGGAGAGCCGAGGTAGGACTTTAGCTCTCTAAAAGCCTTGTCACACTCCTCACTCCATTCAAAAGCTTTTTTAATAATTTTAAAAAATAAAAGACACTTATCTATGGCTTTGGAGACAAACCTATTTAGGGTATCCACTCGTCTAGTAAGCCTCTGAATATCTTTGATGGTCTTGGGGGTCTTCATCTCTAGCAAAGCTTTAATCTTTTCTGAATTAGCCTCTATACCTCTTTGATTTGTAATAAAACCTAAGAACTTTCCAGCTCCGACACCAAAAACACATTTAGTCCGGTTAAACTTCATTCTATACTCGTCCATCATATCGAAGGTTCTTTTAAGGTCGGCCACATGAGTGTCGGTCTTCAGACTTTTTGTCAGCATGTCATCAACATAAAACTCCATGGACTTTCCAATCTGTTCTTCGAACATCTTATTTACCAGACGTTGATATGTGGCCCCAGCGTTCTTCAGGCCGAATGGTATAACCTTATAACAATATGTTCCCTTGTCTGTGATAAAGGTTATTTTCTCTGAGTCGGCCGGGTCCATAAAGATTTGGTTATAACCAGAGTAGGCATCCATGAAGCTCATCAATTCATGACCATTCATAGCATCTACCATCTGATTAATCGGAAGGAGTGGGAAATTATCCTTGGGGTAAGATTTATTCAGGTTAGTAAAGTCTACACACATCCTCCACTTTCTATTGGCCTTTAGCACAATCACTTCATTAGATAGCCATTCAGGATATATGACCTCTCTAATGAACTCAGCCTCTTCAAGTTATTTAACCTCGTCCCTAATAACATCATATTTCTCCTGGGAGTAAATCCTCGTCCTTTATTTAATTGGCTTCATAGCTCTTACCACATTGAGCTTGTGACACATTATCTGAGGGGAAATGCTTGGCATGTCTGTATAACTCCAAGTAAAGATGCTCTGTCTTCTCCTCAATAACTTGATCATCTCGCATTTGATCTTTGGCTTTAAGGATTTACCGACCTGGATGGGTTTTTTCGACTCGTCCTCATTGAGGACAATGGATTCTACCTCTTTCGCGGCCTCCCCCTTTTTGAGCCTTGTCTCATCTCTTGGATCAAGTGTTTCGATGTTATAGGTGGTAATTTCCTTCTTATATGATTCTCTTTACTCAGCCAAGTTAAAATAGCATTCTCGTGCCGACGTTTGGTCACCCTGAACTTCCCCTCAGTCGAGTTAATTTTTCTGGTTAGCAACTTTGGCCACTTGTCCCCCATTCTTACATCCATATCGTACATTCCCAAGTGATGAACTTCCTACCCACTAAATCCTATGAGGGGATGATGGTATGGTACGAGCCTGGCTCGACTAAATCCCAATCCCTTGAAATATGGCTAGAACATAACATCTACCAAGCTTCCCCCATCAACTAAGATCCTCAGCACTTTGCATCCATGTACCCTGGTTATGACGACAAGAGTGTCGTCATGTGGATCTAAGATACCCTTAAAGTCTAGTCTTGAAAAGCCGACTACGAGGGTGTCCATGTCCACTCTCTTCCTTTTCTATGATTTAACATCAATGGAGGTCCAGTGCACAACCTCGGACTTTGTTATTGCCTTCACCTCAGCCACATGGGCTTTACGGTAGGCCACTTATGAGCCTCCTCTAGTTAGGCCACCACAGATCATTCCTACCCCAAATGAGATCATATTAAGCCTCTTCACTGGGACATTATCGTCCTTTGGTGGAAAATTTGGATCATCATTGTCATCGTCTAAAGGATCATCTCATCTGGTTGGGCCATCTTCTCGGCATTTATCATTCCTCCTCTTTCTAGGGTCGTCTCGCCCACCATTGGAAGCGCCTTTTTCCACATACTTTCTCAATTTTCTAGCTTTTAACATTTTCTCAATCTCGTCCATCAGAGCAAAGCATTTGTCAGTCAAGTGGTCGTGGTCTTGGTGGAAGTCACACCATAAGTTCTTGTTCCTCTAATGAGGAGGAGATCTTAATTTTTTAGGCCACTTTAAAGACTGATTACTCTTTATCTCGTTTAAGATGTGCTCACAGCTTACAGTCAATGGAGTGTAGTTTGTAAACTTATCGTTTGTCGACCTTTTCTTCCCATATTTATTCTTTTTCTGATACTTGTTTCCACTGCCACTTCCTTTCTCATCCTCATACTTAGCAGCCGTTGCCTCTTCAGCATTCATAACTTTCCCAGTTGTTGCAAGCAACTCGGACATTAACTTAGGAGGGTCTTCAGCAAGCCTCCACAATAACTTTCCCTTCCGGAGGCCTCCTATTAGGGTTGTCATAGCTATGATTGCCTCATAGTCTTCCATTTCCAACTTCTCTTTGTTGAACCTCGCGATATAATCTCTTAGACCCTCATTCTTCCCCTGCTTGACATAAAGCAGACGAGTCGTCTTTTCTGAGGTCTGACCCCAAAGCAAAAATTATGGATAAATCGCTTGGCCAACTATTTGAATCTCTCGATAGAATTCTTTGGAAGTGAAGTAAACCAAACGTGTGCAGCCCCGGTCAAAGTGCTTGAAAAAGCACGGCCTCGTGTGTGTTTAGTTCGTACTTTAAAAAAAATAGATTTTTATTTGTGTAGTGTATAATTTTTAGAATTTATTTTATATTTTATTTTGAGTCCCGTATATTTTTAGGATTTATTTGTGCATATAGTTATATATATTAGAGTCCATATTGTGCGTCGACTATTTTTATATTTTTTTATAGGTGTGCGTTTAGTTATATTTTTCGTTATTTTATTTATTTTTAGTATTTTTTCTTTTTTTTATTTTTTTTTATTTTTATTTTATTTTAAGTCTTTTATTAATTTATGGGTTAGGAATATAATTTTTAGTTTTAATAGATTTTTTTTAGTTTTATTGATTTTATATTTTGAGTGTAAATATTTAAATAGTTTTCATTTTCATTTTTTTAGTAAGGTACAATTTAGACACACACACTAACTTACCCAACCATAACACCACACTCACACATACACCTTACCTACACCAAAACATCCCTCACTATCTTCCACCTCACTCCCTCTCCTCCAACCAAATACCAAATAGCCATAATCCAATTCATAACGCTTACCCAACCTCCAATACCGGAACCATCTAGCCCAACCCGGTTTGAAAACCCAGAGCCAAACCCATTCCCAAACCAACACCACCTAGCTTAACCCAAAAACTAAACCTCCTACCTTATTCCTCCATAGCCATGAAGCGAGCTCCCCCATCCGAGTCCAACATACCATATCCGGCGATCCAATCAAAATCAACCCAATTCGTAACCCTTACTCGAAATCTATACCTGTTACCCCAGTTCGAAACCCAACCAAGAACCATCTCCGAACCAAACTCGGATTGTCCCAAACCTATATCTCCCCAAAATCAGGAGCTAATTTAACCCATTTTGGTGACCCACCTGTCAAAACCTGCTCCTGCCTCTGACACCCGTTTTCCAAACCCCGCTACAAACGACAGCAAACCCCTAGCTTCGTGCCTATAAAAACAAAAGGAGACCCTCTCTTCATTTCATTGGCACGGAAGAAGAAGTAAAAAAAAGACAACAAGACGCAAGAAAACAGTACAAGTGATAACAAAAAATTGTAGAGAGAAATTTAATAGTTTAGTGAGAAAAAAGAGTGATTAAAAATTTGTGGCATCAAAAAAAAATTTGTGTTATCTATTGATTAGTTGATTCTCTTCCCTCAAACTCATATGAACTCATTAGTTTATTTTATGTCTTGGAGTCCCATTATGGAAGGCTAATCTCCTATTTCAAGGGATGAAATGAAGCTCCCATGGAACCAAGTTGTCTAGTTTGCTAATTTTATTTTTGTTTGATTCCTTCGATTAGTAACTTTAATTACTACACCTATTTTTGCATTGAGAAATGGAAAACCGTCCTTGAGAAAATGATTGAAGCTTGTGTTATAATTTTATTATTTTGGTTCAAACTAGAGATAGTATTTCTAAAATGATCAAAATTATAATATAAGTTTCTTTTACTCATGTTTTATATTGTTTAATTAAAATTAGTTGGATAAATTTTACCTAGTGGGTAATACACTTGATTAATTTTAATTCATTTGGAATAGAGTTGTAGCAATTAAAAATTACTTTTCTAAAATAATATTTACGTAATTCATTAGGGTGATGAGAATTAACTTTTGAATTAGTTGAATATCTTGGAAATCAATCAAACTAAAATTGTTCAAACAAGGTTGAATGTGTGAAATGGTGGTGGATTTACATCCCTTGATCCTTTTTACTTGTATCTCTCATTTAGTTATCTTTCACTCACTTTGTTCACACACTTTTTAGCATTTATTTAGATTTTTCTTCTAGTTTAGTTGATATCCTTCATTTACTTTAGTTATTTCACCATCACAAAAATCATTTTAATATAAAAAAAATTCCAAAACAAAGAAAGCAAAAGAATTAAGAAAAATAGCTAGAAAATCAGATCACATTATTTTTCATCTGTATTACTCCAAAGAGTTGCATTGACATCCTCACTTACCATTATACGAGTTCGTGTGATAATTTTGTAGGTACTTGAAGATATTTATTGATTAGAAAGGCTTTGCAATAACGACAAGCACAAAATACTTTCTATTATAAGGCAACTTACTTGGGCCAACTTAAAGCTAGAGAATTTAAGAATATGGAAGACACCAATTAATGGCATTGTATTTTGAAAATTTTAAATCAAATGAGAATTAATTGAGAATAATATAATTGATGTTTATCATTAAGTATGTTGAAATATAAATGAATTATTATATGTTTATGCAAGAATGATTAGCTAATATTTGGTTTTGATATTTTATTGCTGAGAAAATCAAATTTGTGCTAAGTAATAGTGTTGGCATAATGAGTTTCGATATAAACAAGAATATTATCTGTTAATATTACAAGGCCAAATATGGATCATTAACAAATCGAGTACCTTAAAATACAAAAATATCTATTTATTAGATATATGCTTATTGTGAGCCATCTCATACTCCACATGACCTGTGTACGAATTGTCCAAGAACATATATACAATGTTAAGAAAGATGAATATGAGAACATCTGAACTAGTCTCAACTGAGCTACTAAATGAAATTGACTTGGAATTTTTTATTTTGTGGGAGTAATATGAAGGTTTATAACTAAAAAAGTGCATTATTATGCTATTGAGAAAGGTCATGTGTTTTTATAAGAACCGTGAACCTAGAGTTGATTCTGAATCAATTAATGGATATGTGTCTAACACATATTATGATGTTGTCTTTTGAAACTCCAAGAAATAAGAATTATTGATACAAATAATTATGGAGTTTATGGTGACGACGTTAGTTATGTCTTGTGATGAAATAAAAGGTTGAAAGACCTATTATAATATGCACCTTTATGAGAGAGATTGATATACATCATTTTATCCAATATAATAGAACCATGGCTATTGTAAAATTTTAGAACTGTTATCATAATGGAAAGAACAAAAAATATGTCATAAGCACAACATTGTTTGAGAATTTAAAACTAATGAGTTGTGAGTGTGGATTGTGTTCGGACTGATGATAACAGAACCTAAATTATCCTTTGATGAAAATACTAGTCCAAGAGAAGGTTTTTAACAAATAAAATGGGATGAGACTAAAGTATGTTGATAGTTGAATCACTTGTTGTGGTAACCCAACTTATAGACTATAGATCCAAAGAAATAGGTTCAAAGGGTAATAACAAGTCAGACTGGGATAAGAGCACATGGTCGTAAAGTGATGGATTGAGGACTACACACAAGTAGGTTTGTGTGTGGGATGTTGTGAGAGATAGAGTTCAAAACTATGAGTTACTCTAGTATATTATCAATCATCTTTACTATATAAAGGTTCAAGTCGAAAGACACCCTTACTTATGCACAATTCTATGAATTATTGCTCAATAATTTTGGAATTCAAGTGGAGGACTATTACCGATGATTGGTTTTTAAAAATCAAATGGGGGATTGTTGTAGTCAGTTGTGTTTTAAAAAAATAAGTAATGGAGGAATGGGTGGGATAAATTTTTTGAAAATTTTTTCTTTTAAAAAATCTAAATTTCACACCTTGTGTGAGAAATTGGCATTTTTCTTGCAAAATACACTTTGGATAGATGCCCTCATACTCCCACTAAGTAATCCATTATCTCCATTAATTATCCACTTTGTCTCCCACAACCATTCTCCCTCAATAATTCACCCTCTCCCGGTAAAATATAAGGAAGGGCTTGAACTTGAAAAAGAAATGAAAAGAGAGAGTTGCAAAAGACTTGTATGAAATAAAAAAATAAATGAAAAATCCGTCTTTGGAGTGTACGTTATATCCAGATAATTCATACAACTCTCGCACAAAAATGTTTTAACATCCACAAATATTTTTTAGCGAAAAATATTGCTTCCCCCGGTTACAATTCTATTATTGTTGATGTAAAAAACTAGACTTGATCTAATTAATTAATCACAGATAAATATAAAATAAGAAATAAGACAACAGGTCTTTAAAGTGTTTCAGCCTTATGAAAATGGCCTACGTCCATTATTTTGTATTGCTGGGTCTTTGCCTTAATCTTGATGATGATCGTAAATAATCAATTCTCAATCTCCCCGTTATGGAGGGGGTTACAATGTATTTATAGCCCGAGGGTTGTTCATGTGAATAGACAATTCGTTGTTATTTAATAGACATATACATCTGTACATAATAAGAATATTCCTTGAATCGTGTGTTCATTGAATATGTAATTGTCGCTTGATCTTCTTGACTGGATGCTCTGTACATTGAGTAGCTCGTCAAGGTGAGTAGCTCGATACGCTGAGTAGCTCGGTGAATATACATTTTGCCACGTAAGATGGCACGTGTCTTCATATAATTGGTCCACATCATTTGACTAATTTTTGTATCAACAGAACCCCCAATGCTTCATAATTGAGGTTGAATATGAGAGTGTGGAACATTATGCCCAGAATTTGCTCGGGCACATTTACCCAGTCTTGTTAGATTATAGATTTCCAACACTTGTGACATTTAATGACTTTGAGCGCGAAATGGCTAACGCGTAAATATTTTGAATCTGTGACAGATGCTTGGGTATTTGCATATTTTTCATCATTTAACCGTCGAAAACTCAATCGTCTTTTCTAGTAATCATTTATTTTATTGTTTCCCAATGTAGGGCATTTAAAAGCGATAGAAACAGATCGTCATCTACTTTTTACTTCCAGATTTCTAAACTCTTTGTCTTCTCATTCTATCCTTGTACTATCGTTCTTTCTGTTACCCGCCTTAGCAGATTTCTCAATCCTTCTATAAGAATTTTTTTCCTTCTTCTTTCTTTGCTTTATCCACCATGGTTTATCTTGTCGAGTCATTGGATAAGTTCCGAGCTGATTTTATGATTCCCTCTTGGGTTATTCTATAGGATCCTTCTTGCTCTTCTGATTTATTTTCTTTAGCTGAGGGACACTGGTTTCCCTCCCTTTTTGTAGCGGAGTGTGCTTTTTCTTTTCCGTTGAATCCCCTGTGTTTAGAGTTTTGCCAATATTTTGATATTGTTCCTACACGAGTAGCTCCAAATACATGGAGGGTAGGTAATGGTGTATATAGGTTAAATCAAGTACATGGAACCCGCTTAGGGATTCCTGAAATTATGTATTGTTATAAATGGGTTACCAGTGACACCACATTTTATTTAAAAACTAGGTTTTTCAATAGAGCTTTAGTGGTCAATCTTCCCGATGCTAATAGGGACTATTTTGATCATGGGGTTGTGATGAAAAATTGGCAACACCCCCCATTAAAAGGAAATGATGTTTACCAAGGTCCCAGATGTCCACTTTATGGCAATGGAATAGGTTGTTTTTAATTTTTCAATTTAGCTATGTTTATATTTGATGAAATACGTAATTGACACTCATTTTTGTTTATTACAGTTGATAGCAAAAGGAAACCTCCAAAAGAGAGTGACATAAATTTAAAGAACTTGACACTTATTTGGGGTTTGCACCAATCCGTCAACGGGAGCACGTGATTCTGCTTCTCATTTGCTGAGATATAAGAATACCACTTCATCTTTTATTGCCCGACCTCTCATTCCTCCAGTGGTGATTAATCTTGATCAAGCACCGGCTTCTTCAATAATTGTAGGAGAATCTTCTTCTGATTTGGGTACATCTATTGTTGATTTGATGATAAAGAATAGGAGGTTACCTGAGTTATTTACCAAGCTCACTCCTGATGCTGAAGGAGCGAAGAAGAGCAAAAATGACGTTCCAGCTGATGGAACTCAGAAGAAGGATGCTATTCCTCCTACCAAAAATATCAGTAAGGAACCCCCTGTTACCCCTAAAGAGTCAGCACCTTTGATTGAAGTTGTTGTCCCAAAAGAGACAGCACCTTTGATTGAAGATGCTCCTTTGAGGAGGTTGAAGAGGGGTCGTGCTGAGAGGCATGTGGATACTATTGCCTAACCTTCTTGAGTTGGGATTTCTTCTCTGAGGGCTAGTTTTCCAACTGTCCTTACCCCTGACTTAGCTATGAAATTGATCAAGTCAGGGACTTTGCTCGACTATCGACTGCTGAAACTTCAAATCTTCGGGATAAGGTGGTCGATGTGGTAGCCCAACTTCTTAGAACAGTAAGTGGTCATTATACTTATCCTTCTAATTTCTCATTGTTGTGTTCATGTTCTGATTTGCGAATTTCTTATTCTTACGGTTGTTGGTGTGCTTCGATAATATCGTGGAGAAGGATGAAGCCATCAAAGCTTCAACCTCATCTAGTGGTGTTGAGGAAGCCCTTGTTGGGTTGTCAAATTCTTTAGGAGAATATCGGTAGAAGTATGAAGAGGAAAAATATTCTTGGGAGAAAAAAATTAAATCGACGGAGTCAGCTCTTCAACTTGCTGATATATCTCAGAAGCAGGCTGTGAATGCATCCACATAAGCTAACGCCAAGCTTGAAGAGGCTGAACGGCGTAAGAAAGATCTTAAAGAGAGGGTGAAGTCTTCCGAAGATCTTCTCAGGGAGAAAATTTCCTCGAAGAGAACGAAGAGGAAAACTGTTGTGAAGGAGTCCTTTAGCTCTGGATGGGACAAAGGATGGAACAAGGCCTTAAATTCTATCATTTCCCAGATGGAGTATACAACTGTGAAATACTTTAGACATGTATGGGTAGCAGCTTTAAAGAGGTTGAATGTTGTCGAGGATTCTGAACTATTTCAAGAATATAGCCACGGCCCTCCTCCTGCTATTGAAGAAGAAGAAGAAGAAGAAGAAGAAGAAGAAGAAGAAGAAGAAGAAGAAGAAGAAGAAGAAGAAGAAGAAGAAGAAGAAGAAGAAGAAGAAGAAGATGATGAAATTGCATCTGATGAATCTTCTATGGTATCAATAAAACAGAATAAATAACTCCAGCTGCACCTCCAAACGATAAACTCCGATAAACTTATGCAGCTTCTCCAATTCTAATCCTGAAAAAGATTAGTCAACGCATGGGTCAGAGCCAAAGCCCCGATGAAGAATACACACTACTCCCCTCAAATAGGATCCTTGAACCCAGATACTTGCATTATACGCAATAAATATCATAATAGAATATTTTTAATTAAAAGTAATAATTTAACGCGATAAATATAAATTACTAACTACCCGTAAGAGTCCCCATTTAAAAGACACACCACTATGATTTTAAAATTCCCAAGTCCCACGATGTTAAATTATTAAATTAACCAATTTTTTATTATTGTTCTCACCTTTTTTTTTATTAAAGTGACACACTTTCCCTTCTCAATCGTCCTCTGACCCGTTTAAACTGTCGACCCCGACACATGATAAGGTTCCACACACGATACGACATAAATCGTCCTCTGACCCGTTAAAACTGTCGGCCCCGACACGTTATGTCGCCACCAATTTTAATTCACGTTTTTATCTTAGGCATTAATTCTCAATTTCTCAATTTATAATCACCCCACCCTTTTAACCGATGTGAGATCCTCAAAATACCCCGTAGTCCAATAACTAAGGGTCCCCAAGTTATTATTACGTCCTGCCCTATGTATAGGAAGAATTTCTATCCTAAACTTCGAACTAGTTTCTTGCCTAGGATAACGTAACGATGAAAAAGTACCAAAAATCAGTCCCCCAAGATGATAAAATCGCGATAATCTACCCTCATTAGTCCCATACCTAGGAGGTGTAAATCATTAAAAGGCCTACCAACTAGTCCGATACCTAGAAGGCATCCTAAAATATAGGGAGAGCAAAAATTATCCAACAACCCGTCGTCACAAAGGCAATATAATAATACCAACAAGTCACACAAACAAGGATAATTAATCAACATATAAAAATACACATGATAGTCCAATTCAATTAAATCTTAATTTAATTATCACCTCGTCATAAACATCCAATTAATCTCATTTAATTATTTAGATAAAATATACCGCTATTTCATCATTTAAAATATTGTAATTCCAATTTCATTGTTTTGAAACAAATTACCTGAGTTATACGCCCTCAAATCCATTTATTTTAAAACTAGGATTTTTCTACATGCAACCTACACCAATAAAATCCAAAATCACTCACAAATCCTACATACCCAAAGGGTTATGAATATTATTCAGCTTAAAGGATTTTTTAAAAACAGCCCCATAATTAGTGTCCACTTTTGCTAATCAAGTTACTAATTTATTTTTAAGAAAATATGTAATTAAGTGTTTAGGCGACAATTAAAACGCATAATACTAAAGGAAAAGAATAGAGTATTCATGCGTGTGAAGATCATGTTGAAAATCTGATTAGAAATCTGGATTCCTCTCGAAAAATTAGCAAAGAAGTGTTCTTGAATGAATCTTGATTAAGCCCCAATTAAGCCTCCCAAAACTTGTGACAAAAACTTGATTATGAAGAAGGTTGATGATTATGAGCGAGAGGAAAAATATTTGGAAGTGTTCTATGGTGAAAAACTGGAGAAAAAGTGATTATGAGAAGTCTCCCTACGGATTAACAAGGTTATATAGTGATTAGGAGTTATAATCCCACCCAAAATCTAATTAAAAATAACTTGCAGTGCACGATTTCTGAGACCATCGATCGATCTATGAAAATAATCGATCGATCGATCATGCCTAAAATCTAACAGTTTCCCTTAAAAATGCCATAAGGCAAAATATAAAAAAAATATCATACAAAATCCTTTTTAACTCCGATTTTAATTCCGCTTGAAGTTTTATTCTTCTAAAATCATAAACAACATTTTAAGCCAATAAAAATTATTAAATTCAAAAATTTATTTTTCTTGAATATTCCAATTAATTAATTAAATTAATTAATAAAACAGGGGGTGTTACATTTAGTTGGTGATCTCAGACCCCCAACATCATTAATTTAGTGAATTGTGAGACTAAACACCATTTATTTGGTGATCTCAGACCCTAAATGTCATTCAGTTGGTCAATTATGAGACTAAACACCATTTAATAGCCTAAACATATATCTTTGTTGGTTGTCTCTATTGCTACTTTATTTTTGTGGTGAACAAGTGGAACATCATAGAGGAGCAAAATATCATGATGGAAAAGCAATAGAAACAAAGCATAATGTGATTCCATTTCATTCATGACAGATGAGGTTACGAAAGATTACATCCAAAAAACCAAAATGTTACAACCACAATTCGTAGTAGGAAGAGTTTCAATAGCTTCACAGAATAAAACAAAGCAGAAAGAGGCCTTGAGGGCTGAATTTATCCTTCGACGGGAGCCGACCCATCATTGGTTGGGGCTATCTTGTCACGTCCAGCATCGGTGACTTCGACCCCGTTCTCAGGGTTGTCAACATCATCAGTCTCAATGACATCCAAAGGGCTCATCTCTGTGGGAGCAGCGCCATTATCCTCCACCTCCTTCAGAGCTTGGGCAAGACGAGGGTTAGGAAAGCCAAGACCAATGAAGTCATCTGAAGATAAGATTTCAGACTCCCCATGCTTAAGAGAATCCCATCGATCAGCTACCCTGATACCCTTCTCGATATAGTCAAAGCCAAAACCTAAAAATTCATCATAAGTTTTATAGTCCTCTCTTCAGCATCGACTAGTGCAGATTTGACAGCTTCATTAATGTTTGCTTGAAGACTCTCATATTTGGCCTTCAAAGCCTTGGCATGGTCCTACTTCAGACGAGTAGTTTATTCCCTCTCCTACTTTAGGTCCCCCTTTACCTTCTCAAGGTCGGCCTTGAGGGCACCCTCTGTTTTCTCATCATCTCCCCCTTTTTGGAGGAGGGGCATCCTTTTTAAGATCCATTCAGCCAAATGATGGAGAGACACCACTCCCTACAGGAAAGGATTAGACATATTAGTAGTGATGATTCAAAGAATTCAGAGACAACACTTGAGAAAAAGTTTATTCATCAAAGTACCTGAACTGTCCTGTGAAGGGAAAATTCTATCAGTAAGGGAACGTCCAAAGATTAAAGAAAATGTTTGTCTCCCTCAGTCATGATCCCGCTGATAGCATCAGCGACCTGCATATTATGACCGATCACGCTATCACCGATCTTTATATGAGACAGACGAGCAGCTAAAGCATCATCGGTGGAGATGGGTATGCCCTGGTCTGTATTCTGAGCTTTTGGTGGCCTAGTGGAAACAGGGTCTGCAGGATCTTTCCTCTTCCTGGAAGCAGCAGTGGCCTTGGATATGCCGACACTCTTCTTTGTTTGAGCTGGAGGAGGGACAGTCTTGCCTCCTCGTCTATCGACGAGCTTGGAAAGATTGGAGGCCACATCTCCCAAAGTTCGTCTGAGATACCGTCTGGTCGCTCGACATAGGGAGAAGTCTCGGAGTTAGCAGCTCAGATAAATAAAAAGTATGAGACATAACTTGGTAATTTTTTTTGAAACTTATGAAGCTCTTCCAAAGGACCACCCCCTAAACCAGTCTGATAAAGGTAATGGGGATCATCGAATGCTCATACTTGACGAGATGACTGTTCTCGCCTTGGTTACGAAGGTCGATGATGGCTTTGATGTTGTCAGGACTTAGCCCAGGGTCGGCCTTAGCCGACAAAGAGGCTTTGGCCCATCTCAGAGGTGTCCTCATTTCAGAGGCTCCACATGCCTGGTTAGGACCAAATTCCCAGGCACCCGACATAAAGAAGTATCTGGGTTTCCAGTTGTGGTTTGAAGTCTGAGTGACTAAGAGTAGTTTCTTCTCAGACTTTTTGTCTACAGAGTGATAGTAGCTAGTATGAGTTTTGGAAGAAGAGGGGGTATAACAACCTATGAAGACTCTAACTAAAAGTTCGGTACGATGAACAACCTTTCAGAGGAAAATAGCTCCTATCATAACCCTCCATGCGTTGGGAGATAATTGGGAGGGGGCAAGATTTAAGTATGAAAGGATGGCTCAGATGATGGGATGAATGGGTAGGCTAAAACCCAACTTGAACATCTTCTTATAGACGCAGATCTCACCCTCCCAGCAATCAAAAGCCCTATCATCTTTAAGAGGCTTCCTCAATTAGATTGAAGAAGGAATGCAATACAAATGTCTAAAGAATAAAAGGTAATACTCGGTAATAGAGCTTTCATGATCGATAGCTATATAGGTGTCGACTTCACTCTCCTCATCATCGTCATCTACAACAACCTCGGCCTCAGCATCAGTGGGAATACCACCAGGAAACCTCTCTGCGAACTCATCCCTTGTGGCAGCTGATAGAGGAATGGAATCAATTAGGGGAGGAAAGGCAACGTTAGGCTCTAAAATTTCCACAGAGGCAGAGCACTATGAGGGACCAACATCTTTAGAAGACGAGGCAGGGGAACACAATTCCTCATCCTCATACCCTCCATTTCATTTGGGGTAATAGTCCATAGCCTCTTGAAAAGAGTCCACACTCTTGGTAGGCTCAGAGGTGGACATAGGGTCTCTAGCAGACGACTCCAACATAGGGTCACAGACCTCAATAGGCTCAGGGTGCAAGATAGCCAAAGGATGTGGAAAGATAGGATAGAGAGGGAAATCCTTGACCTCATGAACCTCGTCTTGGGCTAACTCTACTTTTCTAATTTTTTCGAAACACCTCTCTCTTAAGTTTGAAAACTCCTCTGTAAGTTTATACAGAGTTCGTAACATCCGAGTTACGAGGCTACACTTCTAATGAAAGACAAAGAGGTAAACAACTCCAAACACATAAGTAAAAGGATCAAAGCTTGGAATTCAAAGGGGGTTTTATGAAGAACACCAAGAACAGTGATGAAGAAGCACACCTGAGATGGTGATCAAAGTGTCACCGGAGAACCCATAAATGGGAAATTTCAACCTAAACCAACCTCAGAACAACCAAAGGTGGCCTAAGGGTCACCAAGCAACCACTGTCCTGACCTTAAAACCACCAAATAATGGTGGAAACATTTGTCAAAAAAATGAAAACTCACGAGAAAAGACAAATAAAAACTAAAAACCAACAATGGAAAGCAAAGGTAGAGGGCAATACCTGAGTGGAAATAGACCTTGGAAGAAGAAGGTTTAAGGCAGAAGTGCTTGAGTTTGTAGGTGAGCTAGGAGGTTGGCTATGGAGGATTTGAGGTTTTGTAGAAAACACACAAGCGGGAAAACAAATTGGGGAAGAAAGTGAAGAAGAAAGAGAAAAGGCTTTAAACACTAATATAATGATTACATGCGAAGTTCAAGGCGACTCATCATTTCTCCTTAAAACCCTAAATGTGTAGCCACATCATTCATTACCTGGGGGCAGACGCCAGCTAGTTCCAAGAATGATATGTGTCCCAATGACAATCCCCATACCACCAAATACTTAAAAGTGTCCATTCAATAGTCGAGCATAATTACCCCTCAGCCACGTATTCACATAGAAGGCTAAGGGCTAGGGGTGATTGACATGACCAAAATGCACCCTCATACTCTAAGCAACAACGTTGTCATATCTCATGGTTGAGTCTTCAGAAGAGCCCCACTAGTCAGCAATAAGGTCGTGCCTTATGAGATCGGCCACATAAGCACAAACCTCGGCTGGGCAACGGTCGAGATTAGTAACATCTCTATTAATTCAACTTGAACCAGTCTCATACTCTACTTAAGCCGATAGCACAAATGAGCCCAGTTACCTAACCTCGACTGGCTTGTCCGGCCAAGGTTATACTTGTGGTTAGAGGATCACTGATCCTATCGGAGTCATCAACCTTGTACCCAGCTAGGCCAAGGTTCCAGTGGATGATATCAACAGTCTGAGCATATGCAAGTAAAGAGACCTGGAACACGTGGATAAAACAATTATAACTGGATCATTCCCCCACGTGAGAGAATATAACTGGTCATTATGATCTACATGTGGCACAACCAGTTGTCCATATGGGATTGGTTAGATCATCCTACACATGCTCATTGCATGCTTGGGGGGTCCATTACACCCCCTAAGCACTATATATATAATTTATCTTCTTCCTTGAAGGGGATCGCATATTACAAACCCTAGATGAAACTCTATTAAAATATACATTAGAGAGATAGAGAGAGTGTGTGAGTATTGTATCACAAGGCTATTAGTGACCTTCTTTTTTAGTGAAGATCATTCACCTGCACAGTGGACGTAGACCTAGATAGGCTGAACCACTTATATTGATATCTTTCTCATCCTCTCCTCATCCCATTCTACATTTATATTGCTTATGTGCTGCTACTGTTATACATGTTTGATCTCTCCAACACCTTGATCTAGTGGTGCTATTTCTAGAATCATCAATGTTGTTCATGTATATACCTCAAAGGATCATTGTAGTAAAGTACACGTAATTTGATATGAATTACACGTGAATGTTGAACTTCATTAATTCTGATTCTTTCTTTTTACATTAATTTTAATAATGTTAATGTGTGTTTACTTTGTTACTTTTAACTCATTACCTAATAGACTTGTCATGTATTAGATGGACATGTGTTTGTGGCTCCGCGCCAACGGCATTAACAAATCTTGATGTTTTATAATAGAATAGCATTAGAAGAAAATTACAGTAAAGTACACGCAATTTGATCTAAAGTATACGTGATTTTATAATGATTAATTCTTATTTTTTTTAGATTAATTCTTCATTATGTTAATGTGCATATACCTTGTTACTGTTGATTCATGCTTAATGGAGTTGTCATGTCTTTGTTGGTCATGTGTTTATTGGTCCGCGCCAGCGGTATTAATTAAACTTGAGCTTAAAAAAACCATTTTTCTGTTTTAATTTAATGCAGGTGATAATAGAAAGTTGTCAGATTGCTCGGTGTTATTATTTGGATAATATGGCTTGCATTAAGAATTTTCAAGACAGCTCATTAGATTTCATATGCAATGAGTTATGTAGCAGGTTTATGGATTTAGAAGCTGGATCTTTTTCGTTGAAGTACAACTTTGGTGATGAAAGTCGATTCATGTTGGTTTGTGATAAAGATGTTTGTTGTATGTTGCGGTCTCAAGTGGTTCTCAAAGCTAATTTTATTTAGATATATGTCTTTGATTCAATAGCTTTAGCGACTAGTAGAATTCACGAAATAGTTGAATGCACGTATAGAATTCGTGAAATGATTGATCGCAATTATATAAGTTGTGAGAAGGTTGAATGCAGTGGTTCAAGTAGAGAAAGGGTAGAGTATATATCATCATCCACTACGATTGATATTAGTAGTTGCAATACCCCGTATTTTTATGGATTTTAAATTTGGGAATTTATTAAATTTAAATTGAGATATTAATTTAATATTTATCCGAAAAGTTATTCAAAATGTTTACTAGCGTGACGAGAGTTAGTAATTATTGGGAATTTGTTGAATATTACTAACTGAGTAAAGTAATATATAAGATTGATTTTATTGAAATTGTCACGAGTGAATAAAAAGGCAATTATGCAAATTTAAGTCAGGACGCGCCTGTGTCGTGTCAGGACTAGATTATTATTATTAAAAGTGAATAAATTATAAGTCACCCATATGGTCATTTTGAGTGCACAAATGTATCCGAAAGGATTGAGATAGTCAAAAAAGTATACCCGGGGGTTTAGTTTGGGTCTTGGGGCATTTTTAGGCCTAATTGACATCCCGGGAGGGTACATTAGACATTTTATATTTTTGGGTAAATAAACCCACGAATTTCCAATAGTTATATCAGCCATTGGGAGTTGCCTTTTAGGGTTAACAAACACAGAACCTTAGAACGACCATTAAAGAAGAAGATAGGAAGCTTTCCAAGCAATCCAAGGCCAAGAACTCATCCGTTTTCACCTCCACCACCACCAAAACGTTGATCGCACGACGAGGAACACAACCATGCCCTTTTCATCCACAAATCAGAACCTTAAATTTTAGGCAAGTATCTATCTTGCTTTATTTTTAGTTAATGTCTCACGCATGTTAGTTTAGTATTATCAAGAACATGTTTTATGAACGAAATTGATAACTTAGAGACTTTAAATTGCATGTTTAGAGAAATTTAATATATTTTGGACATACCCATCATATGTAGAGGATTACCCATGAATTAGTATGAATTTAGAGACAAGAAATCTGGGAAATAATTACAAGAATGAATATTTCTTCCAAAATTAGGGTTCTTGAAGTTTATGTAAATTTTACCCCATTATTTCAATACCGTTGATGATTTTGGACATGTTTCACGTAGGAAATCATGTAGTTAGGCATATAGTACCAGTAATAATGTTGTTTGGGAGTTTGGGGATCTATAATGGATAATTGGTAGAGGTTGGAGAGGTAAACCCGTAACTTGTCAATGGCAGAATTCATCATAACTGCTTGATCGATCGATCGATCAATGACATCGATCGATTGACGGTATCGATCGATCGACCTCATTCCTCGATCGATCGATCAAACCCATTCCTCGGTCGATTGAACCCATTCCTCGATCGATCTCTCTTGGAAAACTGCGTATTTTTCTTCTTTAAGTTTAATCCGGTTAAAATGCATAGGAACCCTTGATCATCATTGATAGAGCATAATAAATTATAAACAGGACCAGTAGGGTCTAGGTAGACCCCGTTGAGTGAAGTTTAATGTAGACTGAAATTATGGGTTAATGGGGAGTTATTCACACATAAGAAATTATGCGTACGTTTAATAAAAGATCGAGACTCGTGAGGGAGTGAGACCAAAAGGTAAGTGAGAGTATGCCTACTAAAATTTTACTTGGGGAGAATGGATACTTCGGGAGATGAGCAGTAAGTATGAAGTAAATTATATACGAGAATACAATGAAGAATCCGTTATGCGAGATAATCAAGTAAAATGTGCTGAGAACGGATAATTATAATTACGAGTTGTGGGAGCATCTAATTTAGAAAATGTAAATACTTATATATATGACTGTGTGATTGTGCATATATTATGTATCTGTGTAAAAATCATACCCGAGCTACTTGCTATCTCTGAGGTTTCCACGCCGGGACAGTCTTATCTCGATTGGGCCTTTATGGGGGATAACGACTTGTACCCTAGAAGATAGCATCCTTGATACAGGCTATTTGAGTGATAATCAGATGGTCCTAAGAGACGTGAGGGTATGTGCTGACCTCTTAGCGACTTCGAACTATACTTCACCTCCATTTGTATGTGTTTTGTGTTAATACAGTTCGAGAGTGATTCCGAACTAGTATTTCCTTTAGTACGAGTGATACGGGGACTTGATAGCAGAGTATGCCAACACCATAGATTTTATGTGGGGTGCCGTTAGTATATATATTGTATTTGGGACTAATATATATATGTATATTTACATGGAAACTTTCTACTCTGCGTATAAGTAGTTAAGTAATGAATAAATGTTTCAACTTTTTTATAAGTGTTCGGGAACTTTATAACGATACTGATTTGTTCTAAATAGCGTAAGAAATCTTGAAGAGATTAATTTTCTAAACTAAATATCATAACCTTGTTATTTCTCGAGATAAAACTTTATGGAGAATAAGTGAGATAGACTTATGAGGTTTAGTAGTATGGTAGGCGTGCACACTAGACGAGAGGCGAGAATTCTCAAGAGAGTGTCGCATACTAACATGGTTGTTGCATTAGCAGGTAAGCATTTTAAATACTTGCTAAACTATTTTAAAACTATTTTACACTCGGGCTCTGACCCGTTTCCTGTCTTTTTCTCTCTCTTGTATATATATGTATATATATTACAGGTGCCCAGCCATAGGGGCGTCATGCATGGGTTCCTCGGATTGGATGCGCTGCAGCTTATGTGGGAGTTGCAGGACTTTGTTTTAGACGACCTCTTCATTGATTCAGTTCCTGCTTTAGTTCTTTATAGCTAGGGCATGTGTCTCCCATTTCCCTATTCAGTTTGGATGTACCAGACATTTATGTTTATTTATATTTTCAGTATTCAATACTCTTTGGGAGTTAACTATTGTCAGGGTGGTTTCATTTATAGTTTTAAACTGGTTTGGTTTATCTAGATAGTTTTAATTCTTGTGTGTTATTTCCATCCTTAGTATTTATGCTATTCTTAAAGTATTGGTTGTTAAAAAGGTTTACATATTTGGATTTAATAAAACGGAAATATTGTCTTAAATTGTTTTGACACTTAGCTTAATTATTTAGGGTGTTTAAATTGGTATATTTTATTTTGCGACAGTGATGCTAACAATGAACCAACTATTCACCTTGATTTTAATTTAATAAAGGACTGATCGCCCGGTATTTAATTAGGCGGGGTGTCACAATAGCGGAGTTGAAAATTAAGTTTATATTGGAGGTGTGGAGCTGAGTACGTCAAAAGTTTATCTCTCTAATGAATGGAAGACATATATTAGTCATGAAGAGCCGTGTTTTGAGGTGTGATTGAGTATCATGATAAGTTGCGAAAGTATGCTGTTGAGGTTGGTTTCTAGTATATATATTTGAAGAATAATAAAACTCGGATGACAACAGAGTGTTCTAAAATGAGTATAGAGAATTGCATATGGCGAGTTCATGCTTCATTATCAATAGTAAATGGTTATTTTTATATAAGAAGTCTGAATAATGACATACTTGTAGGGTTGTATATCATAGTCCATAAAGCAGAATGATGGACTCCAAATTGGTTTTGACATTGCTTGGAGATGAGCCGAGGGATAAACCATTGCTGATACCAATCGATGTAGTTAGAGCTTTGAAGAAGAACTATGGTCTTGATATATGTTATCATCATGCATGGCAGGGCAAAGAGATGGATGCTGTTGAGTTTCATGGTGATGAGAAAGTTTCTTATGCATTAATGATTAATTATAAGGAACTTCTATTGCAGTATAATCCAGTATCGCATTGCATTCTTGAAGTCGAACCGAAGAGCAAATTATTCAAAACAATTTTTATAATGTTTGTAGGATCCATTGATGGATTTCAGTACTGCAGGCCTGTTTTGTTTCTTGATGGTGCCTTTTTAAAAACCAAGTACCATGGAACGATTTTATTGACAACAGTAAGGAATCGGAACAATGGTAAATGTGAAGTGTTGAATTTTTCTTTACAATATTATGCCTTTATTTTTGAATCCTTTGTAAGTTCTTTGAACAAAATATAAAGTACAAGCATGAAATTTATAAAGTACACGTGAATATATGCGTGTACTTTATGTATTACGCGTGTACTTTGTGGTCTGTTTTTTATATTTGCATATAATCCCAAAGTACACGCATTTGATAAAAGAGTACACGTGAATTTCTATGCTATATCACGTGTACTTTGTTATGTCATGCGTGTACTTTAGGATTCCTTGTTTGTTTTGGGCCAATAATGAAAAGTACACGCATATCATTACAAAGTACACGTGAAATCCTGTTTACACTTTGTGTACTTTGAAATGTTTTGCGTGTACTTTGTGATTCTTTATTTTCTATGGTAAAATAAAATAATAAATTACACCCATATATATTAAAGTACCATCATAATATGTTTATACTTTACATTTCTGTATCCTATCAGTACAAATTTATTTATTTCACTTATATAGTCTATGTGCTTATTGGTCCGCGCCAGCGACACCTTTTTTGGAGTTCATCATAGAAACTGTATGTACTGATATAATTCATTATAATTTCAAGACTTTATCCTTTTGCATATGCTGTAGTTGATTCAGAGAAGGAGGATAATTGGATGTGGTTTCTCATTAATTTACATGATGGAATAGCGCATCAAGATCGAAACATCACATTCATATATGATCGGAATAATGGTCTTATTGAAGATTTTTCTAAGGTTTTTTCAATGTCTGCACGTTCCTACTGCATACATCATTTACATGAAAATATAAAGAAGAAAATACGGGAGAGTAGGTACTTTCGAAATAAGCTTGTTCAAGATTTCAAGCGTTGTGCATATGCTGTAACTGTTGATGAATTTTAGAAGAACATTGATGCCCTGAAAAAGGAAGGTGGAGTTGCTATCACTGATTTTCTTTATAATTTGCCTACGGATAATTGGTGTTTTGCATATTTAACCGGGTAATGTTATGGTGACATGGCATCAAGTGTTGCAGAATCATTCAAATCTTGGATCTTAAAGGAAAGACATTTATTGATAATTAATATGATGGAAATAATGAGAATCAAGATTAGGAATTTCAATGCAAACAAACTTGTTGGATCTTAAACATGGTAAAGGAGTTGTGTCCTCATTTTGATAAATTACTGACTGAAAACTGGAAAAAAAAAGTATTGGCCACTCAAGTAAACATGAATTCGAAGTTCATTCAGATGTGCGGTCCACAGTTGACTTAGAATAAGGAATTTGCTCTTGTAAGAGTTAGAATCTATGATGCTTTCCATATTCTCATATTGTTCTGTCGTATGGAAGATGGGTGGAAGTATTTATGATTATTTGAGGATTATTACTAGGTTTTTTCTACAAAAATTCATACTCATCACTTATAGTTTCTTTTTTTGATTTGATGTCCCTAAATATTCCATTATCTGAAAATCTAGCAATCCTTCCTCCATTAACAAAGAGACCGACAGGGAGGCTAAGAAATAAGAGAATAAAATCTGTTGGAGAGATCATAATAAAAGAAGTTACTTACTCTAGGTCATAAAACAGGTCATTACAGATAGGAAAGACTGGTCCTTACGCTTGAATGATGCTTTGTGGGCATACTGTAATGCTTTTAAGACTCCGATTGTCATGTATCCTTATCGCTTGGTCTTTGGTAATCCATGCCACTTACCTGTCGAGCTTGAACATCATGCTTATTGGGCTGTCAAAGCCCTTAATTTTGATATCGACGAGGCTGGCATTCATCGAAAGCTCCAACTTAATGAATTAGAAAAGATACAAAATGATGCCTATGATTTGTCTAAGAAGTACAAGGACAAAATGAAGTGGATCCATAACCAAAGCATCCTCCGCAAAGAATTCCACCATAGTCAGAAAGTGTTGTTATATAACTCCCGTCTTCATCTCTTTCCCGGGAAGTTAAAAATTCATTGATCTGGACCCTTTGTTGTTGAATCTATTACTCCCTATATGCCATCACAGTTCAAAATCCCAAGGATGGTAGCCTCTTTCAAGTCAACGGTCAACGATTGAAGCCTTTCTTAGAGCTAGGCCCCTCTCCCATTGAAGAACTTGACCTTATTGATCCCATTTATGAAGACTGACTGTTCAGTCTTGTTTGGGGGTGATACCATCACCCTATTTTTCTGCCATCCTGTACTTTGTATAGTTCCTATCCTTAGGGTGAGATTGGTTCGGTCTCGCTGAAGACGTTAAACTTAGCGCTACCGGGAGGCAGACCGTTGTTCATTGTTTCTGAGTATGAGTCTTATCCTGTTTGGGGGTGGTGTTTCACACCACCCAATGCCTTTGACATGCTTTATAGACTTTTACGTCTTTTTGTATCGCATATGTTCCTCAGGTTTACTCTCTGCTCCAGAGTGCGGTACATTTCACTAGTGGTTCATTATGGTAATATCTTTCCTCCCTTGTGCTTTTCATTTTTTTAAACATCGAGGACGATGTTCTCTTTTGTTTGGGGGTGAAAAATTTATCAAAATTGTACCTCTTTTGAAAATTTTCAGAAACAAGTGATTTTAAACTTTTTGTGCAGTTAAAAATAAATTTTTATGATATGAATTATCTATCATCCCTCTTTTAGAATCTCGGAATACCTGTGCTTGATCCTGAAGTTACGCTTTCTCCTTAAATTAATTAATACCTCTTAAAGCGTACTTGCACCATGAATTCCTATTTCGACAATTTTACACTATCACGTTTACAATCAAAAGTTGAAAAGTAACAATATTCTCAAGAGAGCCTTAAAAGATCACTAGTGGCGACTTAAACCCGTGAGATTTGAGCCTTTCACCTTTTTGAGGGTTTTTACGTATCTCCGAGTCACAAGTTGACTCAACTTTCTTTGGGTACTACATTTAGTCGTTGCATGGTCTCATCATTTTTTCAAATTTGGTTTAATCACTGAGAATGACATCATTTTAGAGTTGTAAGAAACATGTATCTTGTAGTTTGTCCCGAGCACAAAACCGATTTTTCCATACACTTACCGTTTTTCCTATCACATTATCATTCACCCATTATCATTTTCCATATTACCCTTATCCATATGTCCCAAATACCATCCATCATTGCCATCGTTTTTGAGAAAAAAGAGTGTTTGAAATTATCAATGTAAATTGTCTTCATTTTCGTTATGAAAAGAAAATTGCATCGCAATAAAAAAATAGAAGAAAAAAAAATAAAAAAATGAGAAAAAAAATATGCGATCATAAATTCAAAAGATGAAGACAATAGTCAATCAAAGTGTGTCACACTCTTCTCAAAACATCCCATCATTCATCTTCTTCATTAGCCCCTCATACCTTTCATAAATGACATTTTTCACCCTTGGTAAAGTGTTCGGGCAATAGAAAAGATTATATGGTGAATAACTCGACATTCTCGACATAGTGGTTAGCATTCCTTCATGAGATTAGATTTTTTTCACGTATCCGTCCTTTCTTATAAAGTGTGTGAGACGTTTGAACTTGTTTACATTTACTCACATCCTCACACACTAGAGAGATACACTTACCCAATTCTCTGAGAGTTTGATTCGGAGAGATATATCCAGTGAGAATTGAAGTCAAAGCGTTGATTCCTAAAAGGCGATCTTAGAATTACTCTAATGATACTTAAGATTACTTCACACTACACATGCTGAGTTTTAGAAAGGCTTACGCTTTTGGTATTAAGTAATTTAATATATCATTTTCATAGTTGAATAAGGTGTTCCTTGATGTCCTTTTAAGTTGGGTTGTATAACATTTCATTATCTACTCAGATACTGCATTTAAATAAGTTTTTGAATTTTGTGGGTAGATTCACTACAAACCCTCACGAGACACCACTCGTCCTATAGGGTAACCTATAGGTTTAACGGCTTATTGTACATGCTAAGTGCAATCGACAGTGCCTGCGAAAGTGGCACACTTTTTGTTACTTATCTCTACTTTCTCTCTAAATTTTGCTCGAGGACTAGCAATGTTCTGTTTGGGGGTGGTGTGATAAGCACCCAAAAGTGTTTATTTTATACCCTGAATAGATGCATTTTAGTCGCTCATTTTAATTAAAATTGGCCTTCTGTTCATATTTTATCATTTTGCAGGTCAATACGCAGTCGCAGTGTTATATAATGCTAAATTCGGTCAATTGCGACGCAAAAGTTGTCAAAAGCGTGCATCGAAGAAATCAAAGGAGACCGTGAAGTCTGGAGTCTAAATTGAGCTTGCCCAGAAGAGTTCCAATGCCCCGAAACAGTCCCGTAACCCAAACCTAAGCCTACACCGAGCCCAGGCCATTCCCCGAGTCCCGTGTGTGTTTAGTTTGTACCTTTATTATTTTTATAGATTTTTATTTTGAGTCGTTTTATTTTTAGGATTTATTTTAGAATTATTTACGATTTTTTTAGAATTTATCTGCATATTTTTATATTTTATTTTATTTTATTTTGATTTTTATTAGTTTTTAGTTTTATTAGGATTGCTTTTTAGAAGTTTATTTTTAGTTTATTATATTTTATATTTTTTTTAGGACTTTAGTTTTCATTTAGATTTTAAATTTTTATTTCTTTTGTTTTATTTTAGTTTTTAAATGAGGTTAGGATTTTAATTTTTTTAATTTTATTGTTTTTAGTTTGTTTTATTTTTAGTTAGATTTATTTTTATTTATTTTATTTATTTAAGTTTATTAATTTTAGTTGTGTTATTTTATTTTAGGGGTACGAATTAAACACACACACACCACTTACCAACACCAAACATACACAGATACAGAGAGAACGTAGAGACAGAAAAAAGAAAAAAAGAGGGTAGAAAAAATAGTCAGAAAAATACAAAAAAATATAGTTTTAGGTCTAGAAAAATTTGTAGGTTCATTTTTTACTTTTAGTTTTGTAATACAGTCAGATTTTGTGACGAGTTTGGGACGCGTGTTCATGCACACAATTGACCCAAGAAATTATTGCGTATCGTATTTCTTACTCTTACTCTTTCTCTTTAATTCTTGTTTGTTAATTGTGCTTGTGCTAAAATTCTAATCATGTGTGGCTAAACACCCCATTCAAGGGGTGGAGTGAAACGCGTATGTTAAGTTGTTTTGTTTGAAGAATTGTTCGTTGATTCGTTCTAGGCTAATTAAATTGGGAAAAATCACACATTAATTTATGTAACGAGAGTTAATAAATTAATGGTGCAAATTAATATTTGATTTCTGGATTTCACGTAGAGATAAGTATTATTCTTAAATTAAAATATTAACTCTGTGTGTTCAATTCAAAGATTCGTACAAATTTTAATAAATTGATCTTAGCGGATATTTTATTGAGACGAGTGTGAATCTTATTTTTTTTTATGTTGTGACTATTCCCGATTCAATTGCTAAAAAAGATAAAATTGAATTTAGAGTTGTAACGAGAATTAAATTTTAAATTCAATATTATTTCGAATTATTCTATTGAATGATTAGGACTTTAAATTAATTTAATTACGCGGTGTAATCCCACCTCTTGTTTCTTCTCATAAATTCTCAACTAGATTACTTTATGATTTTTCATAGTCATTTTAGTTGCATAAATTGTCATTTCCTCCCTTGAAAATTGTTTTTAAAATATAATAATAATAAAAAAAAACATTAAAGAAAAAATTTAAAAACACAAAAAGAGTTTTAATGAAAATTGGAATTGCAAGTTTTCACGATTACCGTTTCAACGCTAGAAATTGGATTGATACCCGAATTTTCCACGATACTGAATTTTTAACAAGTTTTGTAGGTAATTTCAGGAATTTTGATACTCGAAGTTTGACCGCAGCGACATTCCAAATCCATAGCCGAAGGAAGACAAATTAAGAGTTATCATGTATATCAAGAATCTTATATTTGTGTACAAGAAATCGATAGCCACTAGTATTAATGGCATAACTAATGAAGGTGCAATCAATAGCTTTTGGTCCTATTTTAATCCTTTTAGTATTAGGAACCACTACCTTTACAAGACACCCCCACACTTTGAGGTATTTGTAAAAAGGTCTTCGACCTTTCCTCAATTTGTATGGTATCTTATATGTTTTCTTATGAGGCCTTTTATTCAGAAGATCATTTATGGGAAGCAAAGCTTTCCCCCACAAGTTTTGGGGTAAACCAGAACTTATTAACGTAACATTCATCATCTCTTTTAGAGTTTTGTTTCTCCATTCAGCAATACCATTAGATTGAGGTGATTAAGGAGCGGTAGTTTGATGAATAATTCCATGCTTTGAACGAAATTATTAAAATGGGAAATCATATTCACCACCTCTATCGCTTCGAACTCCTTTAATATTTTTTCTAAGTTGATTCTCAACTTCTATTTTGTAATGTTCGAAGACATTCACAGCCTCTTCCTTGCTTTGAAGCAAGTAAACATAATAATATCTAGTGTAATCATCATTAAAAGTAATAAATTATTTTTTCCCACCTCTTGTTTGTAAAAAAATCAAGTCACACATATCACTATGAATTAATCCAAGAGGATTCCAACTTCTTTCAATAGAACGAAATGGATTTCTAGTTAACTTCAATTCTACACATGTTTCACACTTATGACTTGAGTCAATACTAAATTTAGGTATTAAGTGTAATTTGATTAATCTTCTAATGGGATCATAAATAACATGACCTAATCTACCATGCCATACATTACAAGATTAAGCATATAAGCAGAAGATTCACCAATTTATATGAAATTCATACTACCAATTTATACTGAAATAAATGACGATTAAGAAACAGGTAAAACCATTCCTAACTGTCAAAATTGTTGGAATAAAATTAACTGTTAAAAAACGAAATAAACATTGGGCCATAAACACTAAAAAATGAGCGCATAAATAAAAGGCCCCAAAAGGTAATATTTAGGCCAAGTCAAAGCCCAAGACCCACGCATGTGCCGAGACGAATCGGGTCGGGATGGGCAGGCGGCGCACTCGTGTGGACTTATAGGTCAATTTAAGTCCATGTTGGTCCTTCCTCCTTCAAAGAGTTGGGATGCCCTAAGGAAATCAATCCCAAAAGTTACAATAAATTATAATATACTACACTTATTTCTCATATTTTATCTATGTGATACTTTGAATTTTCACAACACACTTCTACGAAATTCCATGTTCTAAGTGGGTACTTCGAGCGATAATTTCTCATTCAATTATTTATGGTTTTATATATGTGATTATAACACGTTATATACCTCATGGAAGAGAACGCGTTACCACTTTGAATCATCACGAAAGACGTATGGGTCCCATATTAAATTGACTAAAAAGTTGACCAAAATAATATTTTGTCAACCTATTTAAATACCATAAATTACAACATAAAATATGATAAAGGTCTTGTGAAATTTTAAAAAAACAATAATGACCATAACAAAGGCATTATATGCCTCAGAAATTAATTAAAGTTCAGAAAGGATGAAAACCCATGAAAACCTTAACTCTAAATAATAGTTCATCCATCTACTTTTTGTTCCATAGAAACTTATATATTTTATACCCAAACGACTCATTTGTTTTGTTTTCTGTTAGTATAGTCTCGATCCCTACCTCGTGTCTGACCATTATCAAACGCTCCAGAGGGTTGAGGCATCTCCACTTGGAACGTCCCACTACCCACAATAGGATTTAAAAAGACGTGGTTATTAATCCACTAATGTGGGATGACCCCACCGAACGCATGAAACCTATGATTTTCAGAATTCTCCACGCGAGGAAACATAGTAACATTTATTATTGGCAGTTGTGAACCCTGAAACAATTTTGTCTTTCGAACATGGAACATGAACTTAGTTTACCTAATGCTCCTTCTAAAGGAGGGGTATTGGTGAACAATTACAGAGGGTCATGAGCTACCATAATATCATTAAGGGTAATGCACCACGATTATATTACAAGCTTAGTTACAAAATGTAACATCAATTAAATGTAAGAGAAAAAGGCCTTTAAGTCCCCGTTGGCTCGTAGTAAAATATTTTTCACTGAGGTAAAAAGTAATTTTTATTATTTGGCACTGAATTAGGATCACGGATTGTCCAAAATCGTATAAATAGAGTCTATAAACTTATCTACAATTCTATTTCGATAGAAAATTTGGCTCTAAATGTTGAAAATAACTTTTCACTCATAAACAATTATTTCACTTTGAAGCAAATGAGGATTTTGATTATATGCACTTCGCTTGATATTAAATTAAATGATCCTTCTAATGGGCATTAAAATGGGTTTGCTAAATTATTATCTTGAACTTTAGAGATCTTCACTATGTTTTTTTAATAAGTAATTTGATATAGGAAATAGTTCGATTTATATGCAAGGATGTTGTAATAAAAGTTACAACTCAATTTATATGAAAGTGGTAGTCCTTTTTTCTAAACTTGAAATATATGATGAGAAAATCTTAAAATGGACTGTTATTTGAATATTGATAGGACACATAGATTTATGTATATATACAGTCAAATTAAAAATGGTGTCTTTCCCTTTAAGGATTTTAGAGACTTCCATTTTGATAGCTTTAGTCAATTAATTTTTCAACAAATTCCTTTAAAAAAGGAAACCCTTTTTCAATCTGGACTATATATATCAATGTTCTAAAAGGCGTGCCTAGGCTCTGCCTAGGCGCGCTTAGGTGTGAGGCTCGGACAAAACGCATGCCTTAAGACTTTTAAGCCTTATTCTTGGTAAAAGGCTTAAGGAGCACTTTTTTTAAAAACAAAAATGCTTTAGTGAAATGATATCACCTTTTAAAGATTTTTTTTGAAAAACCGGACCAATATCTCATTCAAAACAATCAAAAGACAAATGTTATCCCAAATCTCCCCGCCTCTCGTCTAAAAAAATGCGCATTTTTTTTCTTAGTATTTAAAAAACTTGTATTTTAGTTTGTATATATTTAGACATATTATAAGGTATATACCATTTTAGTATTTTTAATAACCTTGTTATCGTTAAAAATGCTAAAATATATTAAAAAGGCCTAAACATCTTTTCACTCCTTTTTACGTCTCAGGCCCGTCTAGGCTTCTAAGGCTTAAGGCTTGGCTTCGACGCCTCAGTCACGCCCCGCGTTTTTCAGAACCATGAAATATATATATATATATATATATATATATATATATATACAAGAGATGTTTTAGTTTTATAAAAAAACTCACCCATGGACATGTATGATAGGGTGTACCGGATACCCTGACTCAACCCGACAATGCGACCTCTAATTAAAGCTATATCTGGTTGAGAAGTATTGAAATCCGGATTATCAACACTCCTAACATCACCCATATGACTTCAAGTAACTTCTTCTGAAACGCTACTTCGGAGAAATGGAAATTTGTCAAAACTTCTATCATTTCCAGGTAGACACGAACACTACAAGTCGTGTTAATTTTGTGTCACTTTCGTGCCAATTTCGCGCCGGATCGTATCATGCTGTAAATTATTAACTTTATAGTTTGCTAGTATATAATATAAATGGATCATTTGATTATTAGTACACATAAATTAACACACTATATAATGTAACAATAATTTAATTTGCACTAAGATTTATAAAATATATTATAAAATTGGGTCATTAAATATAACAATCACATATCAAATATTAAATTTGCAAGCAATATAGGTTCGTTACTGGAATCCTATATGGCACAAAAACCTAAAGACTTAATTTGCCATCATTAACTACCTAAACTCTTCATTTTAATTTTCCCACTCACCACTTAAATCCATGATATTTCCCATGGATTCAAATCATCTTACTCAAGTCATATACAATTTAAAATTAACCAAGGTTTGTTCCGCATATCTAACGCAAACATGAATTGAATATCTTTTTATAGACACGTTAGTATGTTTAGATATTTTCTTGTTATGTGACAAAAAGAAAAAGTCATAGAGATTTAGTTGACAATGATATCCAATGATTATAATGGAAATGGATCATTTGCGACATTATTTTGCAATAGCCATCATTGCATTGAAAAAGAAAAAAAACTTTTGCAATTGGATAAGACAAAAAGTTGTATAGACAAGGCATTTGAGTTTTATTTGTTAAAGAAACCAGTTTTCTTAGATATACATATTGCAAACTTCAAAAAGATTATAAGAACAATAACATTGGATCATGTTACTACAATTTACATATTATAATTAAAAATTACATCAGGGAGTTTTATGGAGAAATCGAATACTCAAAATTAATCTTTTATTTTAGTTCAGTTGTAAAGATTAAATTGTTACCTCTTATGATTATCGCAAATATGAACCCCATGCTTTGGAATCCAAGTATATGCTTCACAATAAAATAAATAATATTACCATAATTATTTTATAAAATTTATAGTAGACGATTCTTGGGTTGAGTCACGGACAAAGTCACTCTCTTTAAGACGTTACGTGACTCTACCCTCTTTGTGCAGGTAATATATAGTCACGTCGTCCCTGTGATAAAATAAGCCGAGAATCAACTCTGTCTCAAATAATTATGCATTGTAGTTATATGGCATACTAATACCCATTCCAAATAAATGCTCAATATCATTGTTGATACAAAAATTAGTCAGATGATGTGGACCAATTATATGAAGACACGTGCCATCTTACGTGGAAAAATATATATTCACCGAGCTACTCAGTGTACGGAGATACTGACCCTAACGAGCTACTCAATGTACAGAGCATCCAGTCAAGAAGATCAAGCGACAATTACATATTCAATGAACACAGGATTCAAGGAACATTCTTATTATGTACAGATGTATATGTCTATAAAATAATGGCGAATTGTCTATTCACATGAACAAACCTCGGGCTATAAATACATTGTAACCCCCTCCATAACGGGGAGATTGAGAATTGATCATTTACGATCATCATCAAGATTAAGGCAAAGACCCAGCAATACAAAATAGTGGACGTAGGCCATTTTCATAAGGCTGAACCAATTTAAAAACCTGTTGTCTTATTTCTTATTTTATATTTATATGTGATTAATTAATTAGATCAAGTCTAGTTTTTTACATCAACATATTGGCGCCGTCTGTGGGAACGACTATACGTAGTATTTTTCACTAAAACATTCATCATACATGGCTGAGGTCCCTGAATCCAGTAATAGGAACAATAACCGTGTCCCTCCCAATTTGTCTGCTCCCCCAACTATCCAAGATCTTACTAGCATAATGGCAAATTTAGCCCAAGGGCAAAGAGCTATGCAAGAGACCATGCATCAACTCATGCAAACTGTTCGGAACGGGACGCCTGCCCAATCAGGTCAACGAAGAGTTTAGAGAAACACTCACTTGTCATCTTCAAGAATTAGGCGTACTCTATTCCCAAATATTTCTCACTCTAGACATGCAGAATCGCATCATATTGAGAGGTCTAATGATCCCTCATATCAGCCTGGTCGGACATCTCTCATAAGGGTTGTGGACTCTCAAGCCAATGTTACTTTAACTTTGGAACGAACCAGTGCTCTGGAGAGATTAAGTAGAGCTTATCCCTTTGACTGTTTAGGACTTAGGAGGAATAGAAATATCCCTCGGATTGCGTCGAGAAATTCTTAATGACTAAATGATCTAAGGGAGGGTTCTACCCAATCACACGCGAAAGCTCTCACCGAAAGATCCCAATAAGACAATTCAGCACGATTTGTTATTCGGGCAAATAGATCTAAGTCTACAAATGACACTTGGAAGGGCTCCATTCAAAGGTTAGAAGATAGGTTAGGGGAAATGGCTAAGGCCAGGAACCCTCTCTAAATAACTTTTGTCAAGGGATCACCCTTCGTACAGGAAATTGTGGATTTTCCAACACTATCGAAGTTTAAAGCTCCTCTAGTTATGCCAAAGTACGACGAAAAAACTGATCCTGTCCTCCACATAGAGAAATACTAGGCTGCTGTCGATATCTATGCAGTCCCTAATGGGATGAGATGTAGGGCATTCTCAGGTACCATTACTGGATGAGCTCAAATATGGTACAACAATCTTCCTCAGGGGTGGATTGCTACTTTCCATCAATTGACAGAGCTCGTTATAGGAAATTTCTATTTTGGTGTGAAACCAGTCAAGAGAGTAGCACATTTATTGAGTGTGAGGTAGAAATCAGGAGAGAGCCCGGTGCACACATACTCTGCTATCCATCCCGGTACATCATGTACATAAGGATCACGCATTCCGAATCTCTCAGGAATCGTTCTCAGATAACAACAATCACAAACAATGGAGGCGAACACAGTCACATCACATGGGTCACGCACATACCTACGCTCCCACGATCAGCAGACTTATTAACATCCCAATAAGTCCTTCTCTGACCTATGTTTTCGAGGTACCAATCTAAATCCGGGAAACACAAGGATTAGAAGGCCTTAAGCGAACGTAAACCTCCCGTGATAGCAAGTATGGTAGGTATGTCATACACATAAAATCATATACATATACTAAGTATGCACACATCTTAGTAATCAGCATAATTTATTTGCGGTACACTTCTCATTCTCTTACCGACTTATAATGTTACACAATTCACATGTTCCTGGTTAATTCAATTATTTAAGCCGACAAAAATTCTCGCATGGTAAGAGTCACTCACGTCCTATTCCACAATTTCCATTCAATTCAAATCACACTTCTATGTTTTACTCTTCAATACAAAGACCACTTGATTCGATTCCGGTTGTTCGAGAGTTTGCCGACGTATTTCAGGATATACCTGGATTACCTCCGAGTAGAGAGATAGACTTTGTGATCGACTTGACGCCGAGCACTCGGCCTATTGCCCACGCACCTTACCGTATGGCTCCAGCTGAGATGAGAGAGTTACGGGATCAGATTGAATAGTTATTGGGTCAGGGGTTTATACGGAGGAGTACTTCGCCATGGGGTGCCCCTGTGTTGTTCGTGAAGAAGAGGGATGGATCGTTGAGGTTATGTGTGGATTACCGAGAGTTGAATAAGGTCACGATACGGAATAAGTATCCGTTGCCCCGGATCGATGACTTATTCGACCAGTTGAGAGGAGCTTCTTTCTTCTCAAAGATTAATTTGCGATCAGGGTAACATCAGTTGCGTATCAGGGAAGAGGACGTCTCGAAGACTGCGTTCTTAACGAGATATGGTTCCTACGAGTTTCGGGTTATGCCTTTTGGTTTGACCAATGCTCCAGCCGTGTTTATGGACTTAATGAATAGGGTGTTCAGAGAGTTCCTAGATCAGTTCGTCATTGTCTTCATTCATGACATTCTGGTTTACTCCCAGACAGAGGAGGAGCACGCCGAGCATTTGAGGCAGGTTTTGCAGACACTACGTCAGAACGAGCTGTATGCAAAGTATGAGAAGTGTGGGTTTTGGCTGAAGGAGGTTCAGTTTTTGGGGCATATTATTTCCGACCGTGGGATATCTGTTGATCCGGGGAAGGTATCCGCGGTGAGAGAGTGGGGACAGCCCACGACACCGACTGAGATTCGTAGTTTCTTGGGCCTAGCAGGATACTACAGGAGGTTCATTCGGAGATTTTCGAAGATAGAAGGTCCTTTGACACACCTGACTCGTAAAGGTGTGCCGTTCATTTGGAGTGATGCCTGTCAGTTGGCATTCGATGAGTTGAAGGACAAGTTGACCTCAGCACCTGTGTTAGCATTACTAAGACCGGGAGTTGAGTATCTAGTTTACACCGATGCGTCCTTACAAGGACTTGGAGGTGTATTGCAGCAGGACTTCTCGTAAGCTTAAGCCTCACGAGAAGAATTACCCCACTCATGACTTGGAGTTAGCGACAGTGGTATTTGCCCTTCGGATTTGGAGACATTACCTTTTGGGGGAGAAGTTTCGATTGTTCACGGACCATAAGTCCCTACAGTACCTATTCACGCAGAAAGAGTTGAATATGCGGCAGCGAAGGTGGCTTGAGTTTGTGAAGTATTATCAGTTTGATATCCAATATCACCCGGGGAAGGCTAACGTGGTAGCAGACGCGTTGAGCCGTAGGCCAATAGATGAGGTGGCAGAGGTGTGGAAGGAGTTGGGACACCAGGATGTAGTGGCCCGATCATTCATGTCAGTGATGACTGTTACACCGCAGATTGTAACGAGAGTGGTAAAGGCACAAGCAGATGACTCGTTCTGTCAGGAGCAGATAGTTCGATTATTAGCAGAGGGAGCCGAGTCCTATACCGTTAGCTCAGACGGGGGATTACGCTTCAATGACAGACTAGTAGTTCCGAAAGGGGAGGAATTGCGACACGAGGTGATGGCAGAGTCGCACGGCTCACGGTACATCCCGGTGGGGACAAAATGTACCAAGACATGAGACGACAGTATTGGTGGAGCGGGATGAAGAGAGATATTGCAGTGTTTGTTTCCAAATGCGCCACTTGTCAGCTGGTAAAAGTGGACCATCAGAGACCGGCAGGACTTCTACAGCCATTAGAGGTCCCAATGTGGATGTGGGAGAGCATATCCATGGACTTTATCACGGGATTACCTACGTCACAGAGAGGTCACGACTCCATTTGGGTAATTGTGGACAGGTTGACCAAAGTCGCTCATTTTCTACCCGTAAGGACAGACTACACTACGGGACAGTATGCCCAGCTCTTTATTACAGAGATAGTGAGACTTCACGGTGTGCCCCTAAATATCGTGTCTGACCGAGACAAGATATTTGTTTCATGGTTTTGGGAAAGTTTTCAGGAGGCCATGGGCACGGAATTGAGGTTGAGTACGGCGTATCACCCGCAGACCGATGGGTAAACCGAGCGTACAAACCAGATGTTAGAGGACATGTTGCGTATGTGCATAATTGATTTCGGGGGTGGATGGGAGCAGTATCTTCCACTGGTAGAGTTTGCTTACAACAACTCCTACCAGTTCACTATTGGCATGGCTCCATTTGAGGCGTTGTACGGTAGACCTTGTCGTTCCCCAGCATGTTGGTTGGAGGTGGGGGACAACAAACTACTTGGGCCGGAAGTAATTCAGGATACATCGGCGAGGATAGAATTGATACGGAGTCGTATTCGGGTAGCTCAGGATCGACAGAAGAGCTATGCTGATGCGAAGAGGTTCTTCAGGGAGTTCCAAGTGGGAGACCAGGTTTTACTCAGAGTATCTCCTATGAAGGGGATTATGCGATTTGGGAAGAAAGGGAAATTGGCACCGAGATACGTAGGGCCATTCCCTATCATCGAGCGGATTGGGTCTGTTGCATATAGACTTGGGTTACCGGAACAATTGCATCGGATTCATGATGTGTTTCATATTTCCTCGCTAAGGAAATATCTCAGAGACGATTTGGCTCATTCTCACATTTCTTTGGAGGACATCGATCTCCAGCCTGATAGCTCCTACGAGGAGGGGCCGATTGCTATTTTGGACCGAAGTGAGCGGAAACTGCGGTCAAAGATAGTTCCGTTAGTGCATGTTCAGTGGCGACATCATAATGTCGAGGAGTCCACATGGGAGCGCGAGGATGAGATTCGCGAACGTTATCCAGAGTTGTTCTTACCAGGTACCTTCTAGTTCCGAATTTCGGGACGAAATTCTGTTATTAGGGGGGGAGTATGTAATACCCCGTATTTTTATGATATTTATTTATGGGATTAATTGAATTAAATGTGTATTAATTGAAAATTAATTCGGATAAAAATACAAACGCGATGCGAGTTGGTATTTGATTGTAATGAGTATATATGGCTATATATGAATATTGAATTATGAAATTTGTTGTGAGATTGAAATACGATAATTTGGAAATTTTGTTGGGACGCATGTGACAGTCGCGTCAGGAATAAAATTATTTGAATTAAAAAGTGAATTTTATTTCTATTAACCGTATGGTCGCTTTGAGTGCGCCAACGCGTCCTGAAGGGTCGAAATAGTCAAAAAACACTAGCCGGGGGTTTTGTTTGGGTCCCGGGGCATTTTTAGGCCATACCGGCAACGTATAAGGGTAGTTTGGTAATTTTGGAATTTTGGGAATTAAAACCCACGAAAATTAGGAATTAAAAATCTGATTTGGACTTTACCCACTAAACCCACTAACTACACCTTATGACTTAATGGGCTACGGGGGTTATTGGAATGAGTTTTGAAAGAGGTTCCTAGGGCAACCTTAACCACCATTGTCATCCTTAGAGAAAAGCTAGTAGAGAGAGAAAGTAAGGAAAGTTCTGCAGAGAGAGAGAGAGAACAAATCAACCTTCATCAATTCGACATCAAAATCTGAAGAACGATTGAGGCAAGTGGTTTAATTTCGTTTTTGCAAAGAATGCTTCTTCCATGTGTAGGAAATTCATATAATTGTATTGTTTTTGGGAGATCTATAAAAACCCATGAAATTGGAGTTGTGAATTCAGATTTTAATGTAGGATTGCATGTAGAACTGTTATTGGATGATTGAACTAAGAGAATTACTACTTTTTATATGCAAAAACGGATTTAATTATAACTATGGAAGACTTTAAATTTCTAGGGTTCATGTTATTGAAAATTGGGGAGAATTGGAGAGATTTGATGATCAGATGTGGTTTGGGATGATTAGACCCCATATAAATGTTGTTATACGAATTTAATATGTTTAGGGATGATTAGAAACCTTGAAACCTTGTTGGAATGACATTTAGATAAGATTAGAGGTGAAGAAAAGTTGGAAAAACGTAATAGGAATTTTCTTGTCTCAAACTGTCACCTCGTTAGAAGACCTGCCCAGGTCGTTCGAACGAGCTCGTTCGAACGAGCTTCTAACGAGTTGACAGTTTTCCTTCTAACGAGAGGGATGTTCGTTCGATGTCTTTCGTTCGAACGAGATCTCGTTAGATGCCCAGTTCATTCGAACGAACTCTCGTTCGAACCAGCCTCGTTCGAACGAGACTTCTAACGAGAGGACAATTTGGCCTTTTTGGCCTGATTTGATTTCGAGTGTTCCGTAACCTTATTAAATGGTAGAGTTGACATTTCCTTGACGACTAATTGTTATAGTTGGGATAAATGGGACATATTGAAGAGTAAAATATAGAAGTGTGATTTAAATTGAATGGAAATTGTGGAATAGGACGTGAGTGACTCTTACGATGCGAGAATTTTTGTCGGCTTAAATAATTGAATTAACCGGGAACATGTGAATTGTGTAACATTATAAGTCGGTAAGAGAATAAGAAGTGTACCGCAAATAAATTATGCTGATTACTAAGATGTGTGCATACTTAGTATATGTATATAATTTTATGTGTATGACATACCTACCATACTTGCTATCACGGGAGGTTTACGTTCGCTTAGGGCCTTCTAATCCTTGTGTTGCCCGGATTTAGATTGGTACCTCGAGAACATAGGTCAGAGAAGGACTTATTGGGATGTTAATAAGTCTGCTGATCGTGGGAGTGTAGGTATGTGCGTGACCCATGTGATGTGACTGTGTTCGCCTCCATTGTTTGTGATTGTTGTTATCTGAGAACGATTCCTGAGAGATTCGGAATGCGTGATCCTTATGTACGTGATGTACCGGGATGGATAGCAGAGTATGTGTGCACCGCAGCTTAGTCTCGGGGTGCTTGTATTGTATATTTATGACGTGAATAATATACACTTAAATTAATGAGAACTTTCATGTTGGTATTGTGAGTATAAATACGGAAACGCTTTGAGTAACTATAAAGGGATAACCTGTAATGAATTGTATTGCTAATAATTGAGAATCCGAGTTTAGGTAAAGCCCTCTACTTAATTGATGAAGTTAGAATGTATAATGAGAACCGAGTAGTAAGGATAGAATTTAAGTCAGTTTAGTTAGATATAAATGTCATTTAGATGGGTGCTATTCGTTAGGAGTGCACAACTAGCTGAGAGGTGAGTATTTCATGCGAGTGCACGTCCTAACATGTATTTTGCATTCATTATTTTAATGTCATTAAAGCACTTGCTATTTTTAAAATACTCTCCACTTTCGGGCTCTGACCCGTTTGCTTTCAAATCTATTTTGTAAAAACCATTTTTAGGTGCCCAGCCACAAGGACACCATGCTTAGGATCCTCATTCAGGTGACGAGCTGTAGCTGTTTGTGGAAGTTACAGGACTTTGCTAGTAGACGCTTCATCTATCTTGACTCTATACTCAGCTTTCATCAGTTGTAGGGCATGTCTCCCATTTCTATTAGAAACATTTCTTATTTCAGATTTTCAGACTTTTGGCATGTAATTAATTCAGGATACATTGTTGTACTTATTTCAGTTGTGGGATTGTTGTGAGGAGTTTTCCTCCGGGCTTATTATTATTTTGTTGGTTATTCTATTGCTTCGTTATGGTGAATGGTTGTTATTCTTTCATTATCCTTTTACTGTATGTTAATCAGACTTAATTTTAAAATTTGGCAACTTACTTTTTAAATACTAGGTGGTTAGTAATCATTAAAATGTTTTCGACAGTGATGCTATTAACTGAACCAACTTGGCATTTTGTATTGATTTAATAAAGGAGTAGCTACCCGGTATTTAATTAGTTGGGGTGTCACACTTCTTCAGAAGAAGGATTCTAAGCCACGTTCGATATGGTGGATTCTCTTGCTTCAAGAATTTGATCTCGAAATTCGCGATAAGAAAGGGTGTGAAAATTTGGTTGCAGCCCATCTCTCCCGCCTCACTATTACATCTACATATGATCCTGTCCCTATTTTTGAAACCTTTCCTGATGAGCAACTTTTTGCTATCTTCACCGCTCCTTGGTATGTCGATATTGTTAATTTCCTTGTTACCTACCAGCTGCCAAATCATTGGTCCAAACAAGAGCGTTCTAAGTTCACGGCCCTGGTAAAATTTTACTCTTGGGATGATCCCTTCCTTTTTAAGTATTGCTCTGATCAAGTCATTCGCCGCTGTGTTCCTGACCATGAACAGTCAAGTATCCTCTCCTTTGGTCACGATGGTGCCTGTGGTGGCCATTTTAGCTCCAAGAAAACCGCCACCAAAATTTTGCAAAGTGGTTTCTATTGGCCCACTCTTTTTCGAGAGACCCTCAATTACTGCCAGGCTTGTGCCAAATGCCAACAACCTGGGCATATCTCTCGTCGTCACATGATGCCCCTCACACCCATTCTCATCGTCGAGATCTTTGATGTATGGGGCATCGATTTCATGGGTCCTTTTCCCTCATCTCATGGCTTTCAATATATACTCGTTGTAGTTGATTATGTTTCCAAATGGATTGAAGCCATAGCTTGCCGCACCAATGGCCATCACATTGTGGTCCAGTTTCTTAAGGAGTATGTCTTCACACATTTTGGCATCCCCAAAGCTATCATTAGTGATGGGGGAAAACATTTCTGTAATTGCGTTTTTGAACATCTTGTAAAAAAATATGGCATTACCCACAAAGTTGGTCTCCCTTACCACCCTTATACTAGTGGTCAAGTTGAGGTTTCCAACCGTGAAATCAAGTAAATCCTAGAAAAAATAGTTAATCCTAGATCATTTTTGCGAGAGGAGCGTGATGGTGTGATTAGATTTTGAGGCTAAATTATGTGATGATTCGTGTTGGTTCTTTTTGGTGGTTTAAGGTATGGGGTTTTACACAATATGCTCCTAAATCACGCGAGTGTTTATTCCGTCGAATTCTTGTTAATTGAACTCATATTTTGAATTGTTAAATTCATTGAATTCTGGAAAAATAATTGTTGGAATTATTTTGATTCATTTGGTATTATTCATGTTGACGTTGAGCACGTTGTCATGAGATTTTAATATGGCACGGACGTTGGGCACCCGCCAAAATTCCTGCTTCCCGGAGCTATGACTTGATAAAGCATATGAGGATGGGGTGAGGCCTGGTGACCCGGTTAATGTGTTATTGAGAAATTATATTGATATAATTGCTTATGATATTCGCTTTTGATTTGAATATTCATACTCGTATTGTGACGTTTTATTCACCGCTAATATTTATTGAGCATCTTTCCTGTCGTATTGTGTACTTCCCCATATTTTCTTTTAGTGGAAGGTTAGCGCGGATTTTGGGGCGCTATGGAGATTGATTTTTAGCGAGGATTGTTTTGGGAAGATTTTAATACAAGAGAGAAGACTTGTATTTATTTATTTTGATGTATAGAGCATTGGAGATTTATTTGTTTTCGAGATAGTTAGATTGTTGTAATTAATTCGAGAGACTTGGTATTTATTTGAAGAGATTGAGATTTGTAGTTCTCTTTGTATTATGGGATTTAGATGCTCTATACCTTGTTATTTGTGGATTAGTTTAGTTTTATCGATAGTAGCGCTCCGTTCTCTCTCCCCGGGCGGGCGGGGTGTTACAAGAAGGTGTCGCAGGGCAGCGTGGTCGATGTAAATGATGATAGGGGAACCGATAAAATAAGATCAAAACTTATCGAGTGCGAATACGACAGCGAGCAACATCTTTTCGATGGTCGTATAATGAAGTTGAGCATCATGAAGGGTTCTGCTAGCATAATAAATGAGATGCTGGCGCTTGTCAACCCGCTAACCAAGTACAGCACCTAGAGAAAAATCAGATGCGTCACACATGAGCTCAAATGGTAAAGACCAATTAGGAGGTTGGATGATAGGAGCAGAAGTGAGCTCAGCTTTAAGGCGCTCAAAAGAAGCAACACAAGCATCATCAACGACAAAGGGAACATCTTTGCATAAAAGGGTTGTTAAAGGTCGAGCAATTTTAGAAAAGTCCTTTATGAAACGACGGTAGAAGCCGGCATATCCTAAGAAGGAGCGAATGTCCTTAACAGACTTAGGAATGGGAAACGAGGAGATTATGTCAACTTTTTCTTTATCTACTTCAATGCCGTCGTGAGAGAATACGTGACCTAAAACAATCCCCTTTTTTACCATAAAATGACATTTTTCCCAATTAAGGACCAATTTCTTTTCCTGACAACGTTTGAGGACCATAGTGAGGTGAGAAAGGCATTGCTCGAAGGAAGAACCAAACACAAAAAAATTATCCATAAAGATTTCGAGAAAACGTTCAACCATGTCGCTAAAAATGCTAATCATACACCGTTAAAAAGTCGCAGGTGCATTACAAAGGCCAAAGGGCATGCGAGAGTAGGCAAAAGTGCCAAAGGGACAGGTGAAGGTAGTTTTCTCTTGGTCTTCAGGAGCAATTGGAATTTGGTTGTAGCCTGAATAGCCGTCAAGAAAGCAATAATACGCATGACCAGCTAAACGTTCAAGCATTTAGTCGATATAAGGAAGAGGAAAATGGTCCTTACAAGTGACATCATTTAGCTTTTGATAGTCAATGCAAATACGCCAGCCCGTTTGCATACGGGTGGGAACAAGCTCATTGTCACTATTTTTTATGATGGTGACACCAGACTTTTTCGGTACCACATGAATGGGACTGACCCACTGACTGTCAAAGATAGGGTAGATGATACCAGTATCGATCAATTTTAAAATCTCAGCGCGCACGACTTCTTTCATAGCAAGGTTAAGTCGACGTTGGGGTTCACGAGAAGTCTTGGCGTTCTCCTCCAAATGAATGCGATGACTACAAATATTGGGGTTCACAGCGTGAATGTCGAAAATGGTCCAACCAATAGCAGTGTTATGTTGAGTAAGAGTGTGTACTAATTGCTCTTCTTGCGCAGGGATCAAATCAGAAGCAATGATGACAGGGTGATGGTTGTTGAGGCCTAAGAAAGTATATTTCAACTCGGGAGGTAAGGGCTTAAGCTCCAATTTAGTAGGTGGTGCAGGAGGGACATCAGACTCAAACGCAAAAATAGAGTCCGGAGGGTGCTCGGTGCAAAAAGGGGAGGAATCTGATGTGGTCGGCAGTTGAGAATGTGGAACGAAGTGATCCACAGAGTAAATAGTATCATCATAGAGGGGCTCAAAGGGAGGATCCCAAGAGGAAATGTCCATCAGTGGAGTGGAATCTAACAGGGCATTGAGTTCAGAAATGGATGAATCAATGTCAAAGTCGGATCCAAAATGGTCCAAACAGTGTTAGAGAGGATCGGTAGGGTAAGATTGGTCCAACATTTCATTAACTAAGGAGTCAATCACACACACCTCATCAATAGAATCGACATCAGCCAATTTTTGCATAAGGTGGAATATATTGACTTCTACAGTCATGTTGCCAAAAGAGAGATTCATGGACCCATCACGACAATTGATGATGGCATTGGCAGTGGCCAGAAAGGGGCGACCCAATATGATAGGTGTATTGGTTGGATCGAGCGCAAGAGTGTCTAAGATGATGAAATCCACAGGATAGTAAAAGTAGAAAACTTTCACCAAAACATCTTCAACGATACCTTTAGGTACTTTCACAGAACGATCAGCAAGTTGAAGAGTAACTCGTGTAGGTTTCATGTTTTGTAAACCTAACTCAAAGTAGGGGGAGTAAGGTAACAAATTAACACTAGCCCCAAGATCAAGTAAAGCACTAGTAGTGAACTTGTTGCCTAACATGCAAGAGACAGTTGGACGACCAGGGTCTTTATACTTCACAACACCGTTATTATGGAGAAGGGATGTAGCTTGCTCAGTGAGGAAAGTATCACGCAGAACATTTATCCTACGCTTAACAGTGCATAAGTCCTTCAAAAATTTGGCATACGAAGGGACTTGTTGAATCGCGGTGAGGAAAGGAATGTTAATGTGAACATTCTGAAAAACTTTCTTGATCTCATCAAATTACTGGGCTTTCTTAGTGGGATCCAACCGATGAGGAAAGGGTGCCTTGGGCACATAAGCAGAGGTGGGCTCAGGAGGATTGGTCTCAGTGTGAGCTGGGGATTTAGAAGGTGGGGTAACCTTAGGGATAGACTTTAACGGTGGGATGGTCGAGTGGGTACATCAGTGGGAGCATGAACACCATTATCAACTTGTTTTCCCGAGCGAAGAGTAGACACCGCTTGCATATCTGCTTGGTAATTGGGTGGATTGGAAGTGGAACCAACCTCGTAGACCGAGTCTTTGCCATTCCCCTTAGGGTTAGCAATGGGCTGACTGGGAAAATGACCTTTCTCTCGCTCAGACTCGAATTGGTTAAAATGCTGCTCAAGTCGTTTGAGGGCTTGAGTCTGAGTGGTCATAAACTGAGTGAGAATATTCTCGAGAGAAGAGGTAGAGGAATTGGGCGGAGGGGCATAGGATGGTTGGGGAACCAACTCGCGCTGGGAATTAAGCGATTGTGAATACTCAAAGGAAGGAGGGGGAACAGGAACAAGCTGATTATTGTTGTTTAAATGTCCACCGTGGGGAGCAAAGGAAGATAGAAAGTGCGATTGATGGTACGGAAAATTTTAAAAAACATAAAAAGAGTTTTAATAAAAATTGGAATTGCATGTTTTCACGATTACCGTTTCAACGCTAGAAATTGGACTGATACTTGAATTTGCCACGATACTGAATTTTTAACAAGTTTTATAGGTAATTCCAGGAATTTTGATACTCGATGTTTGACCGCAGCGACATTCCAAATCCATATCCGAAGGAACACAAATTAAGAGTTATTAAATGGCGCCATTATCGGAGAATGGTCTGGGCTCGGTGTAGGCTTAGGTTTGGGTTACGGGACTGTTTCGGGGCATTGGAACTCTTCTGGGCAAGCTCAATTTGGACTCCAGACTTCACGGTCTCCTTTGATTTCTTTGACGCACGCTTTTGATCGCTTTTGCGTCGCAATTGACCGGATTTAGCATTATTTAACACTGCGACTGCGTATTGACCTGCAAAATGATAAAATATGAACATAAGGCCAATTTTAATTAAAACGAGCGACTAAAATGCATCTATTCAGGGTATAAAATAGACACTTTTGGGTGCTTATCAATCCACATAAACACTATAATTGAATCAAGAAATGCATAATTTTTTTAAGATATATTTCCTAATAATAACGTGGTTGATTCAAGATTTTTTAAGAGAACCTATGACACTACAACTAGTAATCATCAAGAAAATCTAGATAATGAATCTATTGAGAAAGATGATGAGTTCAAACCTAGACGCAGTAAGAGGACAAACACATCGAAGTCATTTAGTCCATATTTTCTAACTTATGTGTTAGAAAGTGAGCCTATTAGCTTCGAAGAAGAAATGTCAACTCCATAAGTTCCTTTCTAGAAAAAGGCCGTTAATAATGAAATTAAAAATTAATGGACCTCCCACCAGGTAATTAACCTCTTGTGTGCAAGTGGATATTCAAAAGAAAATTAAAAGTGGATGGATTAAATAAAAAAAATATAAATATATACTTGTAGCTAAATTCTATAAGCAAAAGGAAGGACTGGTTTATTTTGATACTCACTCTACGGGAATAACATTCATTCGAATGTTAATAGCTAATATAGTGTTACATAGTCTTGTGATACAACAAATGGATAAGAAAACTGCCTTTTTAAATGGTGAGTTAAATTAAGAGATATACATGGAACGACCTGAAGGGTTCAAAATTCCAGGACAAGAAAAGAAAGCATATAGAATTGTTAAATCCTTTTTATGAATTAAAACGAGCACTTAAACTATGGCATGAGAAATTTGAAAAAGTGATGATGCCAAATGAATTTAAAATAAATAAGTGTGATAAATGTGTATATATTAAGAACATTTAAAGTGGTTATGTTTGTCTCTATACAGATAATATGATTATTATTGGAAATAATAAAGATATCATTAAATCTATCAAGAGAATCATGTCCGCTAAATACGATATGAAAGATATGGGTACTACGGATGTTATATTATGAATTAAAAATTTTAAAACAACAGATGGACTTGTCCTGCCTAAATCTTATTATATTGAGAAAATACTTGATAAGTTTGATAAAAGGCTGTGAAAGCATAGCTAAAACACCTATTGACCCAAATATGTATTTATTTGAAAATAATGGGAATGGTATATCTCAATTGGACTATTCTCGTATCATAGTCAATTTAATGTATGTGATGAACTGCCCTTTTTGCTTACTCAGTTAGCAAGTTTAGAGGTATATATGTAATTCAGGGGAGGACCATTGGAAAGATATTATAAGGGATTTTAGATATCTAAGATATACCCTTGCCCATGGATTACACTACACAAGATATCCAATTGTATTTTAAGGATATCGTGATGCTAATTGGATATCTTACTTGGTAGTGTTGCAGTGTCTTGGAAATCCTCAAAATTGACTTGTATTGCCAGATCCACTATGAATATTGAATTTATAGCTTTGGATAAAGCTGAAGAAGAAGCAAAGTGGCTTCAAAACTTTTTAGAGGATATTCCAATATAGTCAATACTTGTGCCTGCAATTTGCATACATTGTGATAGTCAATCTGCAATTAGTATAGCACATACTGATATTTATAATGGTAAGTTTAAACATATACATTGAAGACACAATACCGTTTAGCAACTGATCTCTGATGGAATTATTTTCATTGATTATATTAAGTCTAAGGACAACCTAGCGGATCCGTTAACCAAAGAGTTTAATAAAGATCAAGTATATATATTATCGAAGGTAATAAGATTAAAGCCTACAAAATAAAGACTTTCCTTGATGGCAACCCTACATAGATGACTAGAGATCCCGAGATCTAGGTTTAAAGGGGCAACCGAATCTCGACCAACTCTTCGAAGTGAGCACTAATGAGTTTTTAAACTTGTAACCATTCCTATTACAAAACAGTGCTACCTACAAAGTAAGTAAGAATAAGTTTAGCTTTTAATAACTCCTATATATTGGAAACTAAAGTGGGGTATTATAAGATACTCGTAATGGAAAGTCACCTATATGGTGTAAAGGGCCCGCTTCTATGAGAATATCAAAGGTTGAAATTCTATAAAGCACTCATGAAATTAGGAATTGTTCAGGACCAAAATGAACACAACCAAAAGAACCAACTTCGTCCGAATAATTACTGTGTGAATTCTATTGTCTTGGTTTACACTAAACAATGAAAATTTCAAGACATCATTTTCACAGATCAACAAGTAAATCTGATAATCTTTCACTAGGGAAGATTCAAGGACAAAAGCTATCTCTCCCGATGTAGGAATTTTTCAATAAATCTCTCTTTGTGTCTGCATAGTCTTTTTGTGTTGATTTAACCGATTTTCATTCATTTGTAGGATTGTTAGAGTTTATGGTATTTAAATAAGTCGACAAAATAATATTTTAGTCAATTTTAGGGTTAATTTAATATGGGACCCACACATCTTTCGATACGGTTCGAAGTGGTAACCCATTCTCCTCTGTGAGGAGTATGAGGTGGTGTACTCACATATATAAAACCATAACTCATTGAATGATAAATTGTTGTTCGAAGTGACCACTTGGAACATGAAATTTGGCTGAAGTGTGTTATGAAAAGTCAAAGTCCCGCATAGATAAAATATGAGAAATTAATGTAGTATATTATACCCATTGTGACTTTTGGGATTAGTGCCCTTGGGGTATCCCAAATCTTTGAAGGAGGGAGGACTTACATGGAATTGGATTGACTTCCACGTGCACGTGCACTGGCATGGGTCATGGGCTTTGACTTGTCTAAAGTATTAAAATTTTGTGACAAATTTTATTGGGTCTTTTATTTATTTATGAGTCCATTTTTTTGTGTGTCTTTTATTTATGACCTAATATTTATTTCATTTTTTAGTAGTTAATATTAGTCCACCTGTTGTGACAGTTAGGAACGGTTTTAATTATTTTTAACCGCCATTTATTATAGTATAAATTGATGGTGTGCGTTTTATTTTATTTTTAAAGTTAGATTTTTGAGTCATATATTTTGTTTTGGCCAGTCTATTTTAATATTCATAATACATAGAGTTCTTCCATTATTGGTTCGTTATTACTTGCGATTTGAAACTATTGCACATGTTCATTGTTGTATCCTAAGATACGAATGCCATTGAATCCGTCGAAGCACTATTGCGGGGAAAATTTCATCTTAAGGACAAAATGTTGAACATTTGCCTCAATCGTTTTATTCTCCACTATAGTAACGGTGAGTTTGCATGTTTATGTCTATTTATATATATTCTGTAATTTAATTAATTAAAATCATTTTTGAATAACATTTTATTAAATGGTTCATTAGAGCTTTGCATTTGTAGCCTCCATCAAGTGTATTAATCCCGTATATAATTATCTATTCATATTATATACGTACTAGTATACTACACATTGACACACATGTCGCATATAATAACCATCCATTCCCGAGTAATAACTCACCATATGCTTTCTCTAAAATGCTATTATCCCAAGCATGCTCGTTTTAACCCGGTTACCATAAGTCGGGCTAACTCACACCGAACTTAGATAAAATGTCGCAAACATAGTGGAGGCGCTCATATTTCCCCGAGAGTGAGATCGAATCATATCCAAGTCTCACTTCGAAAATAAATCACACGATAAAAATCCTGGATGATATGACCTGGGGACTATACTCTCCATGCTCCTCAATCCAGGGGATTCACCCACATCGCACAACCTCCTATGATAGCACTAGAGGGGTATGTATTCTTATAAATATCATTCACACTGATATCTATAAAGCACACAAATATATATATATATATACTGTCACACTATTGTATACATATATTTAATAGTAGTTTGGCTAATCCGTGCCCACATTAATTATTTTTCATTAAAGTTGTGTCACCCAACTATAATACCCAAACTCCCTCAGTCGATCCGTATCTTCATCTCTTAGAATTTGTTACACAAAGTCCCACAATCAAGTTTAACCCACCTCATTAATTTTAATATTCGACAATTTATTATATATATCTATAATAAATTAAATCGGCTACTCCATGCCTAACTCCCATCGCACTCAACCTAAAAATATCCAAGTCATAACCCCGAATCTTAGTTCCATAAGGATTAACTTACATTCATATTTTTATTTTAAGATACTAAGCACATCTCAATCCCGCCTGTATCCTAATTTCATCTGAAATTTCCATTCGAATCCGTTCATATATTTTCGAGTGTTGTTCATCCTAAACACTCTAAATTGATACCCCGAATTTCATTCCCATCCAATTCCAAGGCAACAATAATGTTCCTTAATATTTTCCAGAGTCATCCACTCATCTACGGACAACCCTAAATAATCCAGATTTGATTTCTCACAAAGGGTTTCGGTTTCAGATACCCTTCCGTTGAAAAATCATAACTAATTCAAAAAAATCAGAAAAATATGAGGTTAGCGCCTAGGCGATTGTAACGAAAAGATCTACAAATTTATTTTTTTACAAATAGGTATATCGAACCGGTTCGTCCTTAAAACCGAATCGGTTCGTCGTACCAGATATGTGAACCATATTCTTCTCTAACTCGTTTTTCCTCCATGAACAAATTTTTAAGCTTTCTGGTTCTACACCCAACCTTAATACAATCATTCTCAACATATATACACCTCCAAATCAGGTTCTAAACATCATCCAAACCTTTAAACACTATTGATTTCAATCACAGTCCATCAATTTCTAAATTTGGTTTTTATCCGATCTCCTTTCAATCGGTTATAGATTTCATTCTATAATCCGAAATTAAGCATCAATCTCTACTGGGTTTATCATATGATTTAGATTTCTACAACCTAGAATCATATGGCGTCAGAAATTTTCCATTATTCTATACAACATGATTAAATCACCCAAAGAGCCTTTTTCGTATGAGAACCTACCCAAAATAAATTTTGATATAATAACCCATCCCTAAATGAATATGATTTACACCCACCAAGATATGAATCACAATACAACAATTTAAATGAAAGCAAGTTTAACTTCTTGCCCAGATAAACTTATAGGGTCTGATTTCCATTGTTGTAGACGAAGGTTTTGACGAAGAATACTCTAATTTCTTCGTGGTTTGGCTCATAAGAGTTCTCATAGATTCTCCATCTTTTCTCCTCTGCAAAACTATGGCTTTTTTATTGAGTTGTGTCTGCCACAAACTCCACAACTTAGGTTTTATATCACGAATCCCGAAATTAAGCCTATGGACCAAATTATAATGATCCAAACACCCCCCATGTGAGTCCGGTTATGCCTAAAAATGCCCTGAGACCCAATTACTACGCATGGGTACTCTTTTCTAACTATCTCGACCTATTCGGAACCAACCATGCACTCAGAATCGCCATCCGAGTTACTTAACTAAAATTTCCAACCTTGTCCTCAAATTATGACACATGTAATTAAAAAATAACTCGAATTAATTAAATATCAATTCACTAATTTAATAAAATCCTCCAGATAAATTAAATCCTTAAACAACAAATTAATTAAATTTCATATCCTCATAAATCCGAGGTGTTACATAATTCCCCCCTTACAAAGGAATTTCGTCCTCGAAATTAGGATGAGTTCAGTACTCCAAGCCTCGAAATATATTAAAATTAAATTAATTACCTAGGGCGCCCAAACACCCTGTACCCATGCTTATCTGCATGAATGTTACCCGAATATACTAGCCTTAAATCGTAATATAACTTTCAAATCACAGTTGTAACCACATATGTGTATATTAACCAAGGTACTAAACCGATGTCCTAATGACCACACATCTCCCCACTTCCAATGTTGCACTAAGTTTTATGCGTGGGACCTCTTGCCAAGCGAAATCCAAACAAGGAACCCCCCGATACACTACTACCCAATATTGTTAATTGTTGAGATCCGATAGGCCCTCAATCCATAGCACATACCCCCACATTACCGTCTCCTGACATAAAATTATACTCGTCCACTCTCATGTTATAAAAGACATCATACCATATGGTTCCCCTTACTATCACTAGTTTCTTAGCCTGAATCAATTACGAGATGTATCTCCCCGCTCGATAATAAAATATCCACCCTGAATCCCATCAGAAAATGTCCCTACTCCCCAAGATTAAATATAATAATACAAACATTTTCTCATAAGTATAATATGCAGCACACAATAACATACATACACTTATATATAGACTAGATCCTCTTTTAGGTGATAACTATCACAAGTAAATCATATCTTGGAACAACGAACACAAAGTCTCACAATACTATATACGACAGTCCAAACATCCCAGCATAAATATCACTAATGTCTCGTACGTAACTTACTTATCTAAAACTCAGCTCCGCCCTCTCGGCGTCTATTACTCCAAAATTTGAAATATGATTCTTCTCGATACTGCCCCACCCTTCAACTTATGGTACGAAGGTTTTCTCAGTGCTTCCTTCGCAGCACTGCTCGGCTCCACTGGCCATATACTATAACAACTCTCAGCTTAAAGTATTTCCTTTACATGTTCAATAATTTAACATTTTAAAACCAATGCATTAGCATCCAACAATGTCTCACTACTCCCAACGTTTATTAAGGTCCATGCGTGTAACATCCCACAACAAAGCCCACAAGAACTTTCCCCAATGCACTATCTCCTAGCATTTTCGATCCTTAAAATTCGTGGGTCCAAAGCACATAACTAAGATATCACAAATTTTATCTCCCTAAACATAAATCAAATCGTCTGTGCCCAATTATCTTAAAGGGTCACACGATACGATGGTCTCCCTATCACAGCGCGTAAACAACAATGAGCTAAAAACTCTCCACTTAACGGTGAACTCGACATACCCTGAATCACATTAGTAAAAGTCCCTACGCACAGGGATCCAATATAACTAGATAATTGTACTATATGTAGTTTACTTCATAAAAATATTACCGCGAGCTTGACCCTCTTTCAAGTGAGACATTGTAAAAATATGCATTATGTCCCAGAATGACGAACACGATAGTCTTGTTGTAACCGCCCACCATCGCTCAATAGTCCGTACCCAGGATAAAACCATACCTCCAATATCCCCTCTCAAAACGAGTTATCCTCATAAAATATATCTCCTCTCAGTGTCCACATCCGCTCCCCTACCGATGGAACTAAAGAGAGCCCCGTTAACTTAACAGTAAATATATACACGCTACAGTAATATTAACGATACCTCTATTAAACCCGTTTCTCATGAAAATCTAGTACTAATGAATTATTGTGACTCGCTCGTATCACACTAGACAAACCCCATTTACCCCAGGATCTAACTTATACTTTCAATTTCTAATATTACTGGCAGTTCAAATGGTTCTTGTACATAACACCCTTGTCCCAACCAAAATAGAAACTTCTTATAACTGTTACCCCTACTGGGCATCCCATCAGTGTCCCCCAACTAATTACAGATAATATCCACACATGTGTTCCTACTCTTTAAACATAAGACACCTCTCTGTGTCATCCCCCTTTTCCTGGCCCACTAGCCATGTCGGGGTTGTCCTTCTTATGGACCTAGTAGTCTTTACCCGAATTGCTACCCCTATTATCCCTTTGGCTCCGCTGGCCATATGGGACTCGTTATCGACCTTGACGACCCTAATTGAATCCACCGTCTTTTGGTAGGAATTCTATTGATCTCAATCGTTAAAATGGGACCTCTATCGATTATCCCCTCCCGTGGTGCCTCACTAACCCTGTTAAGTCCACTCTTGCCCTTCGGGTTAGGTTCTCTAACTCTTTTATCTCCCTTCTCACGGAAGCGTTGATATCAAATTATAAACGTACGACATTGACGATAACGGTACCAGTCATTCTAAATGGAATTCCCCATCCCTGCTTGTATATCCTAGCCATGAGTCCATCGTTGACTTATAGACCTCCTTGATCCTCCCACCTCGTCGGGTACAAAGTTTGCTAAATATGTCAACTCTTCTTCATTACTGACCACCATACGACCCTTTTTAAAACAAGTCTTGAAATCTCCTTTGCCTTTCAATTTAAAGAGATGATAAGAGGATTTGCGATCAATTCGCACCCCAAATTACTCTATCATTATGGTGACTGACTCCTACCACTACAATATCGCTCCTATGGGCCAAATTACCCCAAAATTTAATCTTGGGTGCCACTGCACTCCACCCTACACAATTACCTTTGGGTTATCTCCTCCTATTGAGCCATCACACTCCCCTTCTTCCCCAAATACTTATGGATGCATCTTCAAAATAGTTACACCAACTTCTCCCACTTTATCGCCAATGTTGGGTGAGTCTAAATTTGCACCACCGCTTCCTACGACGATGGTTAGGGACACAACTGCGCCCGAGTGAACACCCCAACATCATCTGCCAAAATAATAACCATGGTGACTTCTATCGTGATCACCGTTCCCAGAATATTCCATGGCTTCTACTGAGTCTCTCTCCCTGTAGTCCTTCTATCGGCCCTCGCTGGTTGTCCAAAGTTGTTCAGTGTATAAAGCACAACCGAACTCGTACATGAATCAAATCAACTATACTTATTAGCACGAGAACGTAAGTCGCTTACATGAAGGAATATAATAATCCTATGATAAGGCTCTATAACAAAGAACATTACGGTGAAACATAATAAGCCGCACAGATCCTAAGGACTCTAGAACCTGATGCTCTGATACCATCTGTGACACACCGCCTACTAAAATACGAAATTGCCAACCCATGATGAATATAAAAAGTTGGTCTCATTTGTCTCATTCTTAGTATCACTGTCGAAAAACTTTTTAATGTTACTAACCACCTAGTAAATTAATTAGACCAGTGCCAAATTTTATCTTTCATTAATTAACAACATGCGAAAATAAATAATAAGCAACCCATCAACAGAAACTGATAACTGAATCCAACACAAATGAATAATATAAATAAAGATGATCGAATCAACTATCGGTCCCATAATAAAATCCAAAACTAAACTGAAACAATAACCTGGATACACAAAGTCCAATAAATAACTAAATACTTAATCTGAGGGTGACATGCCCAAATGAGTACTGAAGTAAAGTCCCTAAACTAGGAATGAATGAAGCAAGCATCTATAGTGAAGCCCTACAACTTTCACAGGAGCTGAAACTACGTATCCCTGGATGGAATCCTCAAACTGGGCGTTCCTATTGCTGGACACCAAAAATGTTTTAAAAAAGATTTTGACACTGGTCAGAGCCCAAGTAAAACATTTTGAAAATATTTAGCAAGCATTTAAATTTCAATAAATAAATATGCATGCACACTTTTGATATTTAAGCTATTGTCGCACTCTCTTGAGGTATAATTCACCCCTCATCTAATGTGCACACCTAACGCTTGCCTTCTAAACTTCCTAGTTATGATACCCCGCTTAACTAGCCGTATCACACCTCTTTCTATCATAACACTATAACCCGAGCATTCTTACTTTGATTAAAAAGTTATCTTCTCATTAACTTATTAATCGGTTAAACTATATTAAATCATGTAACGTTCACACTAGTATATAGGAAACCCCCTTTTCAATTCATATAACTTTCACACTAGTTATGTAATAAATTCCTTTTTAAATCATATAACTTTCACCCTAGTTATATAAGAAATCATCTTTTTAAATCATATATGTCACACCCCTAACCCAATATCCATACTAATCATTTGTTATTAGAATAATTGGATCATAATCTCGAGCCCATTGAAAATTTAATTCATTTATCAATATTTTTTCTGCATAATGAACATAATATTGTTCTTGTGCCATAATTAAGTCAACATCAGAGTCATAATTAGAGATTATACAATACTATGATTAACTATGATCAACTCAATCCATACTAAATCAATATATACAATGTGTGAGTATATTAAAATCTTCAGTGTGACAACGATAAAATCTCCATAATTAAACCCCAGTTCTTCTAACGGTGTAACTCTTAAAGTTACCGGTCATATATTATCCTAGCTGGCAGCGTACGAACCTGAAATTGTTAAAATATAAACTGTAAGCATTAAGCTTAGTGAGGTACTCCTTCCCTGCAATGGAATAACAATTCTATATCGAATATGTGGATATAAAATCCGAACAATCCTGCCCATTGGCAATAACAAATCATGGATCATAAGATCCAAATAATTCTGCCCGTTGGCAATAACAAATCCTGGATCATAAGACCCAAATAATTTTGCCCATTGGCAATAACAAATCCTAGATATTTGAATATCCAAACAAATCCTGAATACCGAAGTATTCAAACAAATCCTGGATCATGAGACCCAAACAAATCCTGGATATTTTAATATCCAAACAAATCCTTAATACCGAAGTATTCAAACAAATCCGCTCCTAGAGCTATATTCATATTTATATATGAAACAAATCATAAGTACACTCACCTTGATAGTTTAACTGGCTTTTCCCTTGCCTTTATCCGGTACTTGTTCAATCAACTCTTCTTCCCTTCCTATCATTCTTACAAAATTAGTATCATCATAAGAATATCAATAATCCAAAGAATTATTTAAACATAATTCAATCCATAAGCATCACATGATTCCATTCAAATCATTTATCACAAGTGAAGTTCCATCCAAATCCATGTTAATATATTTAACATATCCAAATCATAGACCAAATATAAATTCATTTATTCATGGTAATTCAATTCTTGTCATATTAGTATTCCAATACAAAAGACGGTACATCATTTCAAGTCTCCTAGAGCAAGATATGCCCATTTCTTTACCACATAGCAAATCTACCCTATAGGCTCTTTTATCGTTCATTCAACTTCCAGGAATTTCCATAATTTTTCTACATCATAAATTTATATGATATTTCACCCAACATCAGTAAACATATTGAACAATACAAGATTAAATTTTCATAATTTTCAGAGTTCATTTGCTATGTCAAGCAAAACATCGAACACATGGCGGGCATACTTTCACCCTTAGGGCAGATTTCATACCCGAACTTAAAACTCTCACCAAAGACTCATTTATTGGTATTTTAACAAAATTTTTGTATATGTCATACATATATGAGTCGAGGTTAATCTCCAATTAGAATCAATCAATTTCAGTAATCATACAAAAATATATGAAAGTTTGAATAAACAAAGTTTCTAAACAAAACAATTTTAGGGTTTTGTACATTCAACTTAACTTAAAATTTCATCTAACCACACACATATATCAAGGGCTGAAAGTTTAATAAACAAATGATTATTTCTATCACCTAAAACAGTGATAAAATAAAAATAACAATATTTGTGGTTAGGATTACCTTTGGGACTTTTACGTAATTTCTACGGATATTTCTCCAATTTTCTCCTCGCTTTTTCTTCCTAACTTCCCAATTCTCTTTCTTTAAGCTTCAAATCTCTCATGGCTGAATTTGGCTGAATAAGGAGATAGTTATAAGGTTTTGAAGTCGGCCAAAGCCAACCTCCACCTCCAACCAATCAATTTAAGACACTTATTGGGCATAAAAGACAAATTTCCACTTAAACGAATGGACAGATTTGCCCTTCGTTAGTAATTTCGGTGTAACTTCTTACTCGGACCTCTGTTTCACACACCGTTTGTTGTGTTAAAACCCTAACTCACCTGTCTACAAATATCTAGCTTTAACCTCAATTCATTTATTATTTTATAAAGGTCAAAACTAGCCTTAAAACATGAGCATTCCTACCAAAAACTTCAAAATCTCACATTCGTAACTAATTCATTTTTCATGCTTTATAAAGCTAGGATTAGACTAAATATAATGACTTAACTTTATATATACTAATAACATATTATCCACATCACATAATCTAATCATGATTTAAACATAATTTATCATAATTATATTCGGGTTGTCACAATATAGCTTTCACACTCGTTATATAAGAAATGCATTCACAGTTATGTACTAATCCCGTATATAATTATCTACTCATATTATATACGTACTAGTATACTACACATTCTCACACATGTAGCGTGTAATAACCATCCATTCCTGAGTAATAACTCACTCGATGCTTTCTCTAAAATGCTATCATCCCAGACATGCTCGCTCTAACCCGGTTACCATAAGTCGGACTAACTCACACTGAACTTAGGTAAAATATCGCAAATGTAGTGGAGGCGGTAATATTTTCCAGAGAGTGAGACTGAATCATACCCAAGTCTCACCTCGAAAATAAATCACACAATAAAAATCCTAGACGATATGACCTGGGGACTATACTCTCCCTGCTACTTAAGCCAAGGGATTCACCCACATCGCGCAACCTCCTATGATAGAACTAGAGGGGTATGTATTCCTATAAATATCATTAACACCAATATCTATAAAGCACACAAATATATATATATATATATATATATATATATATATATACACACACACACACTATCACACTATCGTATACATATATTTAATAATAGTCCGGCTAATCCATGCCTAACACCCGTAGCACTAACCCAAAAATACCCAAGTCTATATCTCGACTTGTAATTTAATTAACCACAATTAATTATTTTTCATTAACGTTGTGTTACCCAACTATAATACCCAGGCTCCCTCAGTTGGTTTGTATCTTCATCTCTTAGAATTTGTTACACAAAGTCCCACTATCAAGTTTAACACTCCTCATTAATTTTAATATTTGATAATTTATTATATATCTCTATAATAAATTAAATCGTCTACCCTATGCCTAACTCTCGCAGCTCTTTGCCTAAAAATATTCGAGTCACAACTCTGACTCTTAATTTCATAAGAATTAACTTACATTCATATTTTTATTTCAAGATACTAAGCACATCTCAATCCAGAGCGTATCCTAGCTTCATCTGCAATTTCCATTCGAATTCGTCCATATATTTTTTAGAGTTGTTCATCCAAAGTGAAAAATTGGGAACCCCCGATTTTAAACTCTTTATTAAAATTCGTTTCACTTCACAAAGTAATAATTTTCTTTTTATGAAATAGATGCGGAAGCGTAAAGAGGTGATGGCTCACAACTTAAAAAACACCAAATTCTAATTTACTCCAAAATTAAAATCAAACCAAAGTGAAATTAACTTAAACACACACACTAATTTAAATTTCACTTAAACACAATTAATTAATCCAAGTCCTAAAATTTTGCCTAAGTCATGTTTTGTAATTATATCAAGTTAGGCCAAACCAATTTTAACAATAGACTAGAATTAAATTAACTTTACCCAAATTTAATTATGCACCAAATTAAATTAAGTGTGGCAATTAAAATCAATTTTATCTTGAATTAACTTAAGCATGAGTTCTAAGTCATTATGCAAGATAAAAGTAAATCAATCACACTACGCCGCGATGTACGAGGAAAAACCCATAACGAGAAACAACCTCGGACGTCCCTACCCTCAAATCCACTAAGTACGGAATTTACAATTACAAGACAAAAGACTTACATCACACGACTCGATCCCTCTCAAGCCTCGACGCTCCTTCTTGTAAGCACCTCCACCTAGCGAATAACCCCGGAGCTCCACCGCGATCTCAGAATCCACCGATCGGACTTTATGTGGTCACCGTCACCCGAACTAAGAGCCTTTCTCCGAGTGGGTAAATCACGAAAAACTCTTCTTCTTTGTGGGATTTAGAAGCAAACCCAAACTTCTCTTCAAACTAATGTAAAGATAAATCTGGTGCCAAACTCCAAGCAAGATATATATATACATATATATATATATATATATATATATATGAACTTGGATAAACCAAACTATGGGTGTAAAACTAAAGTGTATTATGATTTTTCTTTGAAAATTGACACTTTAAAACAATGAACTTTTCCCTAAAACAATTTTTTCTCTCAAACACTCTCTAGAGGTTGGTAGGATATGAAAAGTTAAGTTAGAAAAATTTATACCCGTACATTGATATTCAGCAAAAAGATAGTGGGGTAAAACAAGTGGGAAAGTGGGCAAAACTGCTCAAAATTGCAAAAAAAAAAAACTTGTTCCCGCCAAATCTCGTTCGAACGATATTTCGTTCAAACGACATTCTCGTTCGAATGAGGCTTATAACGAAGTTCCAGTATGCCATAATGGGAAGTCGTTGACAATCTCGTTCGGACGACTTGTGGTTCGAACGACAATCTCCTTCGAACGACACTTCGAACGAACTCACAGAATGTTAAAAAAAAATCTTTGTAAGCCCAGAAACTTTATATACTTTATATAAGTTTTAATAGAAAACATTCTGAAAACAAAACACAATTTTAAAAACTTAACACCCAATATAAACATGTTCCAAGCTCCTATATATATATGTAATGCATTCATACCTTGGGAGCATGGAACCACTATTGATGACGTAGAAACGAGGCACTTAAACTCAGCATTTTGATGAAGCTTTATACACTTGGCCGCTACGTCTTCAACAAACACGTCATAGGCTTGAAAGATGATCAATATACTCTATCCTATGACTCAAACGTTTTTGTCTGGAATTGAGCCAAAACTACAAAGGACTCAATTGGAAATTTGCGTCCTTAAAAATCTCCCCCTTTGGCTATTTCGGGACAAAAACCAACAAAAATCCTAAAGGGCCGTCAAGTTCTACTAGACTAATAAAAAGTCCCACCCAAAATAAAATTACAATGCTTGACTCAAACAACCCAAATGATCAACAATCTTTGTCGTTGAAAGATGCCGCTTTATAAAATAATTCCTGCACACTTAAGCAAACACATTACACGCATAGGGAATATCAAAATATTTAATGCAAGTAAAGTAACTACTCCCCCTAAATTAATTTTCTCCCTTTATCAAGTATGATAAACTTAGAAAGAAGTCTCTCCCTAAGATAAATCTCCTTAAACTAAGATACGATAGTAATAGGATTAGATATCATTTCTCCCCCTATCATTCTCCCCCTTTTTGTTCAGGAATAGACAAAGGTAAAAAATTAAACATTAACTTATCTCCCCCAAATAAAGCATATACACCCTATAAACTAAGCAAGGGATAAATAGAATGGGATAACAAGCTAAAACTTGTAATTATGCATATAGTGATGAAAGCGTTAAAGCATATGGGCAACAAAAATGCAACTAATCCAACAAATACCATCGGATACCAACTAGGATGCAATAAAATGATACCAATATGATATATAAATTGTTAAGCATGTGATATCAACAGAGAATGCAATAAAATGGATACCAAGTATGAATTATAGCATATATGGATTAGAAATCAAGGCAAGGACTAAACAAAAATATCAAATATATGTATACATAATATATACCAAAGAGACTCAAGTACACATATATAGATATAAACATACAAATGACACACACAAAATATAATAGGAGTCTTTCACACTCGTATGGCAAAAATATGTCATATGAAAACGGAAGTGTTGGGTGTGAACTAGTAACGATTAGATTTAGACCCAATCACTTAAAACATGTTCACGGAGTTCTCAATTGATTGCAAACTTCATCACATTTGAATATAACCTCATGTGACAATATGGATTGAACTCAATGAACAAACATACACAATGCATACAAGCTTAATATATTGATGATTCTACAAACAAATAGAGTCATGACATGAAATACGCAACTATGATAAACGGACATTGTGCAAACCGTTGATATACCATCCAATCTCCCTCAATAAGCATATATTAATTTTGAATGAATATATCAATCAAACATAGGCCTTTGCAAATTATTTTTCTTTTTAATACCATATTTTCTGTTTTTAGGCCTTTGGACCACGTATTTCTTTTAGGTCCATTCAAAATGGTGGCTTACAATCGCAAAGGATCACTAAGTCCTTTCAGAGTCCTTCCCCGTGCACATTTATATATCATTTTTTTATTTCTCACAAATCTCACGTGCAACGGATTTTGACATGCACTAGTCCTCCTAGATCATAAATATGTAGATGACTAGATTGGTAGGAGAACATCTCACAAAGCTCAAATATAACATGCGACATTAAATTTCAAAAGAGCTCGTGCATGTGTGAATAGAGGCATATAAAAATAGAATCCATTTAATCAATACAAAATCCAACTACTCCATAAAAATATGGTAAAGAACATTTTAAGGATTGACAATCTAAACCAAAAGTTCTAGCCACATGGGAGCGTTAAAGAAGGGATTCGAAACACAAGTATATGCCACATAAAGTGTGTCAAACTAAAATACACACAAAATAAAATCTTTTGGAGTTTTGAAATTTTTAATCAAAAATACAAATATATACTCAAAAGGACAAACAAAAATCATTTGTATTTTTCATGAAGCTTAAATTACTCAAAGGTAAACCACAAATGATAAACAAAAATCTTTATGTATTTTTCAATTAATGCAAACAAAATAGATATAATACAAAAAGATAAACAAAAATCATAATTCTAGCATGTGATAAGCATGAAGCATAGACGAGAAAATGATTAACAAGCATACATTTAGCATGTGAATATAGCATGAAGTACAATCGCTAAAGTATGCAAACACTAACACATTCATCCTTTAGATTTAGCAAGGGAGGAAGCATGTGAAAGTAAATGAGAATCAAAAACCCTATTTTGCAAGGCAACCAAGTCGAATTTCCTAACCCAAATTAATGAAGAATAACTATCTTGGGGTGTAGGAATTTTAAATACCTTGGTAGCTTTACGTTGGGATTTTCTAAGAATACGTTTAAGATCAAAATAAAATTTTCTAAGATGATCTTTTCGACCACAATGTGTACAAGTAAAAACATGTCGAAAAGATTTACCTATGGAGTGATCTCTAAAAGCTTTCCTAGTAGATTCTCCTAAAACGTTGGTTTTGGCTTTATGAGTAGATTCATTACAAGTATTGAAGCCTAAACCACACATGTCATTTTTAATTTGGACCGTTCCTAAGATTTTATCTAATTTTTTCGAACGACACTCCAAATCAAATTTGACATTACTAGAGTCTTTTAATTTATTTTGCAATTCTAAAATGTTAGACTCTAATAAAATATTTCGCTCTTCAAAATCAAGAAGCTCCTTTTTCAAGGATTTCATTAAACCCCTAAGGCTATCTCTCTCGCCTTCTACATATTCAAGCTTCTCTCGAAGAGTCCTTTCACGTGTCCTAAGGTCTTCTACCAACAAACTATCATCAATGACCTTGACACGTTCTTTTAAACTAGATTCTAACTTCAAATTTTCTCTTTTCAACTTAATAGATTCTTTATAAAGTTCTTGAAAAGCATTTTGAAGTTCACTCACATTAACCTCTTCTTCATTTTTACTCTCTCTTTCTTCTCCACTCTCACTATCATCACAAACAAGGGAATAAAAAACTTTGACCTCAGAAGTGTCATGTGTTTGAATATCTTCATGAGAAGATTCACTTTCGGTGCTCACATGACTAGCCATAAAAGCCACAAAATTTGGCTTAGTGGTGGAATCGGGTCCCTCTTCCTTATCACTATCACTAAGGGTTGCATTATATGAAATGGGTCGTTTACCCTCTTTCCTTAGTTTAGTTGGGCACTCAGAAGCCCTATGGCCATAACCCTCACAATCAAAACACCTATTTGACTCGTCCCTATTTAATTGTTCATTAATGGGTTTAGGGATCTTCTCGGTTTTATTATACTTAGAAGTTTCAAATTTCTTAAAATCATTTTTGAATTTATCTTTATTAAATTTAAGAAATTTTCTAAATTTTCGATCAAATAAAGCCATATCTTCCGAGTCACTATCACTCTCGCTCTCTACTACTTGTTTGACCTCTTTTCGGGCTTTTAAAGCAAATCCCTTTTCTATTTTCTTTTCAGTCTTAGAGGGAAACATGTCTAGTTCATAGGTTTGTAAATCACCTACAAGCTCTTCTAATTTTGTAGAGGCTAAAGTTGGTAAAGAATTTAAAACGGTCACCTTTGGAATAAATCTATCGGGTAGGAACCTTAAAATTTTCTTTACAACTCGGTTGTCGGGTATTTTCTCTCCCAAGTTAAAGGATGAATTAACAATATCTGAAAGTCTAGCATAAAATTCATCAAAAGTTTCATTATCGTTCATTTTGATGGTTTCAAATTGAGTGGTGAGGTTTTGGAGTTTAGAAGCCTTAACGACACTAGTTCCTTCATGAGTTAGTTGTAAAATATCCCAAGCTTCTTTAGCGGTTTCACACGTCATAATACGTTTGAATTCTTCCAGTGTGATCGCGCTAAACAAGGCATTTAAACCTCGGGAATTAAAATTAGAAAGTTTAAATTCATTCTGAGTCCATCTATCAGCCGGTTTGGAAACACGTTCATTTTCAACTAAGTGAGCTGGTGGAGACCACCCGTTAACTAACGATAACCAAACCCTCTCGTCGATAGATTTCAGTACCGATTTCATTCGCGCTTTCCAATACGCATAGTTAGAACCATCGAAAATAGGAAATTTTGAAAATGGGGAAAATTTCATTTTAGCCAAAACTATTTAAAGGATCTTAACGAAGTAATTTATCGTTTTTTGCTCTGATACCAATTTGAAAAATGGGGAAGCCCCGATTTTAGACTCTTTATTAAAATTCATTTCACTTCACAAAGTAATAATTTTCTTTTTATGAAATAGATGCGGAAGCGTAAAGAGGTGATGGCTCACAACTTAAAAATCACCAATTTTTAATTTACTCCAAAATTAAAATTAAACCAAAGTGAAATTAACTTAAACACACACACACTAATTTAAATTTCACTTAAACACAATTAATTAATCCAAGTCCTAGAAATTTGCCTAAGTCATGTTTTGTAATTATATCAAGTTAGGCCAAACCAATTTTAACAATAGACTAGAATTAAATTAACTTTACCCAAATTTAATTATTCACCAAATTAAATTAAGTGTGACAATTAAAACCAATTTTATATTGAATTAACCTAAGCATGAGTTCTAAGTCATTATGAAAGATAAAATTAAATCAATCACACTACGCCGCGATGTACGAGGAAAAACCCACAACGGGAAACAACCTCGGACGGCCCTAGCCTCAAATCCACTAAGTACGAAATTTATAATTACAAGACAAAAGACTTACATCACATGACTCGATCTCTCTCAAGACTCAACGCTCCTTCTTGTAAACACCTCCACCTAGAGAATAACCCCGGAGCTCCACCGCGGTCTCGGAATCCACCGATCGGACTTTATGTGGTCACCGTCACCCGAACTAGGAGCCTTTCTCCGAGTGGGTAAATCACGAAAACCTCTTCTTCTTTGTGGGATTTAGAAGCAAACCCAAACTTCTCTTTAAACTAATGTAGAGATAAATTCGGTGCCAAACTCCAAGCAAGATATATATATATATATATATATATATATATATGAACTTGGATAAACAAAACTGTGGGTGTAAAACTAAAGTGTATTATGATTTTTCTTTGAAAATTGACACTTTAAAACAATGAACTTTTTCCTAAAATAATTTTTTCTCTCAAACACTCTCTAAAGGTTGGTAGGATATGAAAAGTTAAGTTAGAAAAAGTTATACCCGCACATTGATATTCAACAAAAAGATAGTGGGGTAAAACAAGTGGGAAAGTGGGCAAAACTGCTCAAAACTGCAAAAAAAAAAAAAAAAAATTGTTCCCGCCAAATCTCGTTCGAACGACATTTCGTTCGAACGAGTCTTCTAACGAAGTTCTAGTATGCCATAATGGGAAGTCGTTGGCAATCTCGTTCGAATGACTTGTGGTTCGAACAACAATCTCGTTCGAACGAACTCACAGAATGTTAAAAAAAATTATTTTTAAGCCCGGAAACTTTATATACTTTATATAAGTTTTAATAGAAAACATTATGAAAACAAAACACAATTTTAAAAACTTAACACCCAATATAAACATGTTCCAAGGTCCAATATATATATATCTAATGCATTCATACCTTAGGAGCACGGAACCACTATCGATGACGTAGAAACGAGGCACTTAAACTCAGCATTTTGATGAAGCTTTATACACTTGGCCGCTATGTCTTCAACAAACACGTCATAGGCTTGAAAGATGATCAATATACTCTATCCTATGACTCAAACATTTTTTTCCGGAATTAAGCCAAAAATACAAAGGACTCAATTGGAAATTTGCGTCCTTACACTAAGCTCTCTAAATATATACCCCGAATTTATTCCCATCCAATTTCAAGGTAAAAATAATGTTCGTTGATATTTTCCAGAGTCCTACATTCATCTACGGACATCCCTAAATAATCCAGATTTTATTTCTCACAAAAGGATTTCGGTTTCAGACACTTTTCCGTAGAAAAATCATAACTAATTAAAAAAATCATAACAATACGATGTCGGCGCCCAAGCGATCGTAACAAAAAAATCTACAAATTTCATTTTTTACAACCAGGTAAATCAAATCGGTTCTGCCTCAAAGCTCAGTCGGTTCGTCGTACCAGATCTGCAAAGCATGTTCTTCTCTAACTCCATTTTCCTCCATTAACAAATTTCTAAGCTTTCTGGTTCTACCCCCAACCTTAATACGATCATTCTCAACATAAATACACCTCAAAATCAGTATCTAAACGTCATCTAAACCTTTAAACACTATTGATTTCAGTCACAAACCATCAATTTATAAACTGGGTTTTTATCCGGGTTTCATTCAATCGGTTATAGATTTCATTCTATAATCCGAAATTAAACATCAATCTCTATTGGGTTTATCATATGATTTATATTTCTACAACCTAGAATCATATAGCACCGTCAATTTTTCATCTAATCTACACAACATGATTAAATCATCCAAAGACTCTTTTTCATATGAGAACCCACACAAAACAGATTTTTTATAATAACCCATCCTAAAATGAATATAGTTTACACCCACCATGATATGAATTGCAATACCGCAATTTAATTGAAAGAAAGTTTAACCACTTGCCTGGAAAAATTTATAGGATTTGATTTCCATTGTTGTAGATGAAGGTTTTGACGAATAATACTCCAATTTCTTCTTGGTTTGGTTCCCTAGAGTTCTCTCAAATTCTCCATCTTTTCTCCTCTGCAAAACTAGGGTTTTCTTATTGAGTTGTGTCTACCACAAAATCCCCAACTTAGGTTTCATATCACTAATCCCGAAATTAAGCGTATGGGCCAAATTAAAATGACCCAAACACCCCCGTATGAGCCCAGTTATGCCTAAAAATGCCCCGAGACTCAATTGGTACCCCCGGGTATTATTTTCTGACCATCTCAACCTATTCGGAACCAACCGTGCACTCAAAATCTCCATCCGAATTACTTAACTAAAATTTCCAACCTTGTCCTCAAATTACGACCCACGTAATTAAAAAATAACTCAATTAATTAAATCTCAATTCACTAATTTAATTAAATCCTTTAATCACCAAATTAATTAAATTCTAAATCCTCAAAAATACGGGGTGTTACATACTTCCCCCTTTACAAAGTAATTTCCTCCTCGAAATTAGGATGAGTCCAGTACTCCAATCCTCGAATTATATTAAAATTAAATTAATTACCCATGGCGCCCATCCACCCAGTACACATGCTTATCTGCATGAATTTTACCCGACCCTACTATCCTTAAATCGTAATATAGCTTTCAAATCACAGTTATAACCACAAATGTGTATATTAACCAAGGTACTAAACCCATGTCCGAATGACTCCATTTGATAATATAATTTCATAAATCCTAGTACAAATTAAATTATTATTACATTTTATAGTGTGTTTGCTAATAATTAAGTGAACCATTTATATTATATACTAGTTAAGAATAGGGCTTATAATTTACTACATAACATGATCTGACACGAAATTTTCACGAAATTAAGATGGCCTATTGTGTTCATGTCTATAGGGAAACGATGATGTCTCCTGAAAATTTTTCATTTTGCCAAAGTTGGGTCAAATGAAGTCGTCTGGAGTCATGTGGGTAATGTTGTGAATGCTGCAAATCAGAATTTCAATATCTCTCAACAAATTAGAGTTATGATTAGAGGTCTCGATGTTGGGTCGAGTCATGGGTATCATGCGCACCTTGTCATACATATCTGTGGGTAAGTTTTGACAAAATTCAAACATCTCTCCTATATATATATATATATATATATATATATATATATATATATATAGAGAGAGAGAGAGAGAGAGAGAGACTCTCATACATACCAAGTATACATACCACTGACGCAAATCATTTTTTAAATATTAAAAAATATTTTTTAGTTGAGTTTTTTTTGTGGTATTTAAACATTTCAAAGGGCCCATATATAAAAATTAGCTCAAAATAATTTTTTTTGCTATTTTAAAAAAATGCTCAAACTTTCCCATCTTTTGAAATGATTTAAAAGCTACGAAAGTTTGACCAATCTTTTTAAAATAGCAAAATAGGTTATTTTGAGCTTATTTATTATATGTATGTCCCCTAAAATGTTTAAATGTCATATAAAAAAATTAAGTTGAAACATAATTGGTTTACTATTTTAATAAAATAAGTATGTATATTTGGTATGTACCGGAATGCATTTTTTTGTGTATATATATATATATATATACATATATACATACTTTGGGGTCCAATTTTAATCTCAACCCTGAGAGTAGACGACCTGGCCCAACAAATCTTGAAAGCTGCTCGACCCAAATCGTAGAAATAAGCTACGGGTATGTGTTGTCCATGCCACCCCAAAACCAAGTCAATCCCCTACAATTTCGTGGATATATTCAAGGGATCCATGGATCATCATGGACGTCGTGGAGTAACTTGAACAACTGAAATTATATATCTATAAATTGTAACTCTTGGTCCGGGGCATAGGGGCATGTAACCAAGCATATTGAGAGATACTTAATAAAATAGTAGACCTCTCCGTGGACGTAGGAAAGTTTTTGAACCACGTACATAGTTGTGTTGTGTGTGTGATTATATGCTTTCTTGTTTGATTATGACTGTTCTTCATAAATCCTTTATTGCAATATTTTTTTATACCACAATTGGCACCGTCTGTGGGAAACGACTATTATTCCTACGAGAACACTCACTAACTGAAAGCCCTCAATGTCTCACCACAGCAGCAACATCCCTCGAGCCGGCGATGTTCAGGAAGAACCTGCCCATCCTACTGTGAGGTCTGAAATTCACCAACCAAATCCAAGGCTTCTCCAGCAAAGGCAGCCTAATGAAGAGAGTCATGGACCACCAAGGTCCATGCAGATTTCTAGGTTGGTCAATGCCTATGAGGCCAGACTTCGAGAGCAAGAAGAAGTTACACGTGGTCAAGAAAAAGAGAATGCTCGCCTAAAAAGGCGACTTGAAAGAATGGAGAGATATCTCCATAGAAATATAATACGATGCTATGATCGGACTCTTAGCCCCTAGGTGAGTGAATCTCACAGCCAAGGAAGGAGCCCCGGGCGCAACTAAGGGAGAATTGAGAGGAACAGGTCAAAGGACGGTCGATCAGAACGATTACAGCCAACTTGATGCCGTTGGAATCCTGGTCGACAGAATAATGAAATCAAAATCTTGGTCCGTAGGGAGATGGATCAGCATCTAGCCCACCAAGGAGCCAGATCGACACGAGAGCTAGCTAGAAGAGCTCTTAACACTTAGATGAAGTCCCCTTATTTAAGATCTGTGATGGGAAAGCTGACCCTATCGATCATGTTCGACAGTATAGGTAGGCCATGACCTTGTGGAGCCACAACGACGTGTTGATGTATTGCATCTTCCCTTCTAGTCTGCACGACGAGGCATATAAGTGGTTCGAGAGGCTACCACATAGGTCTATCGGTAGCTTTAAGGCTATATTTAAATTATTCATATCTTGCTTTACAACCAACATCTCCCACCCTAAGCGGATGGATGTTTTGCTCATAATGAAGAAAAAACTACAGAAGAAACTCAAGGAGTGTGCTAAGAGGTACTGGGAGATTTATAACAAAATTGAGGACTGCTCGGAATAGGTTTTCGTAGCATCCTTCAAGATTGGATTGCCAAGAACTTCTTTATTGCACTAATCCCTAACTAAGAAGGATGATAATTCCATCGATGACCTAATGGCTCATATTAAAAAATACGTAAAAATCGAAGATGTAATCCATTTTAATGCAGGGGATAATGGTCGCGCGAAGATGAACAAAGGGACAAAGAAGAATGATTCGCAGGAGAAAGGAAACAAGAATAGGAGCAGGAATGGCTCAAAAAATGGATACAGGAATGACCCCCTCAAAAGCATTCCAGGCTATTAACACAGTCTTCAAGGAACTGATATACAAAATCCTCGCCAAGATCCGGGAAGTGCCATTTGTCAAATGGCCCAAGAATATGGGAGGAGATCCAACGAAGAGAAATAACGCATTGAGGTGTTAATTACACAAAGAAGGCGATCACAAGACTGAACACTCCAAAGCACTCAAATCTCATCTCGAGGAGTTGGCCCAGGTTAGTATCTCAACGAGTTCATAGATAAGAAGGCAGACAATATCACAGCCAATGACGACCAAAAGTCGGATAACATCCTCAAGGAAGAGATGGGCCACGAGTTCGTAGTAATTTATGGGGCATTAGACCTCAAGCAAGTACAAGGAAACATTATTCAAATATAAGTTAACAAGCTTGCTATCGTTATGCAAGTTTTTCAAATAGACCCCGACAAGACTCAGGCCGGGAAGCATCGGCAATCAGAAGACATTGACTACAGCAAACACGTTGTGTTGCATTGATAATATGATCGATATTAATAAAGATAAAATAATTGAGTAAGATAATTAAATCATATTTAATTAGTGTTGAAATAAACATAATTAGACTTGAGTGGTGAGGCAACTTGATCTATGTGGGTAGTTGTTATAGTTTTACATTACTCGTATAATTATTACGATTGATTCATTATTTAAAATATTCTATTGTGATATTTATCTCTTATAATGATTATGACTTGATTCACGGATCCTATTTGGAGAGATTAGCTGGTATTATGGTGGTGGGCCCTGAAGCTTCACTGTTGACTAACATTTCTAGTTAAGTTGCTAGGTTGTTGCATAGTTTTGGAGATAACGGTATTACAGGTGGAGTTTATATATTGCATTAGTTTGGTTTCAATTCAATTCGTTTTATTTATGAGACACTAATTGTAGATTTCGTGGGTCATTCGAATCCACGGTTGTTTTATGATTTTTAGTTGGAGAGATTATTGTAATAGACTTTATTTCATTTGAGTTTATTATTATTTGGAGTTGAGATTTATTATTTGATTTTAGCTTAGTCATGGAGTATTATTGTGGTGAATGATTTATATTCATTGGATTATCTTGATTTTTATCTTGTGAAAAAAGTTTTTATGTCTCATATTTGTATCACATGGTTTGAATGGTATTTAAATTTAACGCTCGATAAAGGTTGGTATCGTGGTCTGATCACCCTCAGTACCAAAATATGCGGGTGTTACAGTCATTGATGAGTTCTCTACTTCGGGGTACATTATGATGGTTTTCTCGGTAATCTTTCCTTATGGAAATGCAAATTTATGGTAGGTTCTTGTGACAAAATTGATGCCATCTGAGTACTTACAATATTTCATGAAATGTTGTGATGGATGCTTTGCTAAAGATTCTCGATTTTGGTATTTTTCTTAGAACTTCATTTGTAGATAGCGTTCCCTCGGGTTGAGTGATGTTTACATAAGGAAAAATCCCATTGATGGTGATCTCTCTATATAATATATTCAACTTCTGCTTGCTTTTGGTGACAAGCACCTCGCTAATCATATATCATATTATGCCAAATCAATTCGATGGACTTGTGCCTACTATTATACAAAACTGAAATAGCGTATTGCAATGGTTAAACAATTAGGGGCGCCCACCATTTTCTTATGCTAAGTGCAACTAACATGCAATGGACAGAACTACATAATCTTTTAGATTATTCATATGATATTTTAACGTTTTTATCTCACGACCGTAGGAGGAGACACTTAAAATTGCTAAACGAAAACGCTTGTGTTACAGCATGATACTTTCAATTAAAAATCGATCTTTTTTCGATAATTTTGGTTACATAGCTTGATGTTTTTGATTTTTGGTACAAGTATGAGTGGAAAACTCAAGGAAGTGGTCATGTCGATGGGTTCATATGGCTTAAAAATGCTTTAGATGTAACTCTCGTTGTAACAAATACTAGTGACAAACGTAACATAACTAATTATTTCAATCGTCTTGTATGCATTCAAAATCCTGATACCAACATGTCCATCACTATGCAACAACACCCTTGTGCACGGGTCTTATCACTTGATGAAAATTTGGATGCATATGTCAACGATTATGCCTTAATGGCTATTTGGGACATGATACACTCAAAATATGGAAGTTATTTCTTGCACTTGCAGAAAATAACAAAGCAAATGGTATATCGCTTTAGGTACTCATTTGATGTTCTTGAGATTTCATTTAATACATGTTTCTATTAATGGGTCGTCGAAATGATCCATTAATGTGTTTTAATAATAGGAATATTCTCCAAACCTAGCGCACAAATATTGACTGGTCACTTGTCCTTTCAGTGCAATATGTCATAAATTATGCTGCCAAATGTATTGAGAAATATGAACCTGCTTAAAAAAAACATTCACGAATCCATTATGAGGGGTTGTTGATGACATACAATGACCTTACCACACTACTAGACCTAAAAATTAAGCATTTTTTTTATGAGAAGTGTCTGGAATTGTGACATATCTGCTCAAGAGGTGTGCCACTTGCTCATTGGGTACCCTCTTTTGCGTTCATATAGGAAGATGGTTCTTCTAAACTTGAGAGAAAACAATATATTGTCATCAGTACTTAAAAGATGGCAGAGTGAAACCGATAAAGAGATATTGACATATATCCCAACTTTATCAGTAGATGTATGAATAACCTCCAATAATTAAATATGTATTTCTCTTTAATATATCAAATAAGCACTATTACAATAAAAATTATTGGCATAAACCAAGGCCTGAAGCAATAGTGTGCTTAATTCTTGAACGAGAATGTGACATCCCGCGTAATGGTGATGAATTGGAAATATTATGCCATTAACATGTTTTATTTCATCATCATTATCGTAAGTTTAGAAGAAACAAAGGGTGGTTTTGATCTTTGGTCTGACCGATATCTTAGCTTGGGGATTGCTGAGAATATTACATCAAAATGTGCCCGAACCAGTTAATGAGGAATTTGAAGATGAAGAGGATATGACTTTTAGAATGATGGGGTTATAACGTTAATAATGGATGATGGCTGCATCGATGGGTCTAATTTTTTTATATAGGAGTGAATGTTGAATCGAAAATGAGAGACTTTGGTACCTTGCACAATTGGAGTCCTTATGTCAATATCTTAACATTGATATTGAAAGAAAATTCATTCTCAATAATTTATGTGTTGGAAACGATTCCGTTACTAAAATTTTGAACAACTCTTATTATCCCATGATTGAGTTGTCTGTTGAACAATGATTAACTCATGATTTGGTTGTAAATTCACTTCAAAATAGAAGACCCATAAAAATAATCATATGTGGTGAAGAAAGAACTGGGAAATCCTCTCTTATAACTACCTTTATAAGCTCGATTTTTGCATTTTTTTCAATCGTTAAAATCGATTCGCGTAATGGCACCAACTGGAGTTGTTACCTATGATATTGGCGGTGCTACCATTAACCATGAACTTTTAATAAGTGCAAAATGGAATACTTCCCAATGTTACATTCCTATTATTGGTGACCAGTGTCGATCAATGCAAGAGGACTTCAAGGATACCAAATTCATCATCATGGATAAGTACAACATATTAGGCAGAGTAATTCTTGCCAATGTTGACCTCCGGTGTCGAGATATTTTTTCAAACCAAGAATCGTTTGGCAGTGTTTCAGTTATACTAGATGGTGATATGCATCATTTGACTATGTTATTTAACAGTCCTTTATATGCTAGAAAAAGAAGTTACATGCAACAATGTGGTCGCATTGCATATGCTGGCTTTAATAGGTGTGATCGACTCTCACATATTTTCCATCAAGTATGGGAAAAATATTAATGGGAAAAAGATTCATTTAGAGATGTTTTCCTCAGACTTAATGATGTCACATGTACTATTGAGGATTTCCATTTGTTTCATACACGCGACGCTTTATTTCTCACAATTGAAGAGGTTAATATATTCAAATATGCTTTACGTTTATTCCAAAAAAAACAAGTTGTTAGAAATTACAATCTTGAAAGGTTTATTCAAATTAGGAGCCCAGTTACCAGTATAACTTTTAATAATAATTGTAAGACTGCGACATGTACTACGTCAGACAATGTAAAAGACATGGATAAGGAACTTTATTTGCCTGATGATGCCCGAGTGATGCTTTGTGCTAATTTGGCCACATAAAATGGACTCATGAATGTAATAATGAAAAAGGCTTGTAAACATCGCATATGGAACGAACCGTAAATCACCGATCAACTTACCGCTTGCAGTTATGGAGGACTTTGATAATTATAGTGGTCTTAGTTTTCGTCTAGGAACTAATATACTTCCAATACATCCCCAAAAAATAAACTAGAAAACCCCAATGGATTCCTTTTGTCAGCTAACACATGTTTGATTATTTTGTGTTGGGCAATTACAATACACAAAAGTCAGGGGTTAGCTTTTGATAAAGCTGTGATAGATATTGGTGAGAGAGAAAGCCTCAAGTTGACTTTTATCGCTTTGTCATGCACTGAAAAATTGAAAGACTTAGAATTTAGCCTAATGTTCAGTTATGAGAGGTAGAAAAAGATTTCAAGATGCGATGTTCTTAAAGGGAAAATGCTAGAGGAGGAATGATTGCATGTTTTGGAGACTATGAGCATGGGATTTGAACCTCATAGGTATTTTGATGTCTACCACTATGCGATTAGTTAATTAGACTAGATTAACTTTTTTCTTTTTTCTTTTGATAGGATGGAAGAAGATGACGTGCATGCAGAGGGTAATGGAAGCACATTATGCTTGTCCAATTATTTTTTAACTTGTGCATGACTTGTATATCTATTTTTTTATGTTACATATGAGATCACAGTGTAAATATTTTCACGGTGGTCCAAATCTTGTCCGCGTATCTGTCAACTTGTATTTACGGACACTTATTTGGCTTCACATATATAACTCATTTTTTGAAGTTACATATCACGTTAATGTGTTTCTACTTCTATGACAATGCTTCATGATAGTTCAAAACCTGTTCGATTATTTATTAACTTTTATATATAGACACTTATTTTTAACTTTGATTATATGGCTCTTTTTTGGAAGTTTCAATGACTTCGTCTCACGTAATATATATTGTATTATACTTTTTTATTATATTATGTTCGTGTGTTGCTTCTATGTGTTCAAAAGGGATAAAAATGATTTATTTATGAAAATCTTATTAAGCTTTCAATTGTTGTTTATCTTTTTCTCATTAAATCACTTGATCCTGGAGGTTTTGCAAAGAAACGGTACGTCTCCACGGTAGAGAGGTATTCTAGTTATAAATTTCAGAACATAAACTATTAAAAATCATTGGTCGTTACCTGGCCCAACGGACTAGTCCGAATTTTATTTTTTTTCCTAGCTATCCATTATTAGTAAACAAACGATATGGGCTCGTTTGGGAGTTTTGAAGAGAAAATAAATGAACGGAAGATTTTATTAGGAGAGAAAAAAAAAAGAAGAGAAAAAAAAAGGAGTATGGGAGAGAAGAAAATAACTTTCTTTCTTATGTTTGGAAGTTTGGGAGGAAAATATTTTTTGAAGGAAAATAAGGTACAATTCATTAAAAATCATTCACTTCTCTCCATTTCTTTCCGATTTGGAAAGAATTTTTTGCAGAGAAAGGAAGGGAAAGTTTTTTTAAAAAATTATTTTCTTTTTTATCCTTTTAAACTCTCAAACGAGAAAAAGACATTTTCTTTTGAGGCTTTTACTATCGAGTCCCTGGACTAATAATTTTGGACTCTAAACCCAGGCCCAACAAATTTTAAATGATTAGGTCCAATATATAATTACCCCCAAACTTAAAACAAACACGCATTTCACATAAATTCAAGCGCTAAAAACACTGTATTCTCTCTTCGATCAAAACCTTAACCTAACCATACTCTCTCTTCGATCAAAACCCCAAAACGATTATCATTATCAATCAAATTTTGGTCCAACAACAACATATAAATACCCCTAAATTCCAATACAAATACACTTGACAAAAATTAAAGCGATCAAAACCCTAATCGTGGAAGTTCTACTAGGCATTTCACATTCTTAACCAAATTCTTCTAAACAACACTAATAAGTATGGATACATGCTTATATATATGTTCATAAGTTTTGTACTTAACTTTATTACATAGACTATGTATATGCTGTGTACTTAGCATTTTATTTCTGATATCACTTATTTGTCCTTATTTATTTTGTGTTCTCATGTATAATATTGTAGACATTACACAAGGACTGATGAAATCAGATTCTTCTTCTTCATGTTATGAAAAAATACATTTGTTTCCCTAATTTTAAATGTAAAACACACTTTTTGCATGCTACATTTATGTATTTCGTCATTGTACATTTACTCCGGTATAAATCATTTATTGCGGACTGGTAATATATACATGATTGGAATATGTACATACTCTTTGTATTTGTATAACTCCTATATTAATTGTGGTCTGCACCCGTAGAAATTATTTAGGACTGCATGTAGTTTATGAATTTAGGAGATGTACTTATACAAGCCCTTTATTATTGCATGTACTTTGTGAATTTTCCGTGTACTTTCACAAAGTACATGTAAAATTCATAAACTACACGCACATTGAAATTAAATTGGTTCAATCCAATATGTGAGTACTTTTATGTACTATTCGTGTACTCTATACAATATATATGCCATCTCCATATTTAATCAATCTTACATACTCTTTGTATTTGTATAACTCCAATATTAAATGTGGTTCGCACTAGCGGCATTTATTTAGGACTGCATGTAGTTTATGAAGTTAGGTGTTGTATTTATATAAGTCATGTATTATTGCGTGTACATTGTGAATTTTGTGCGTACTTTTTAAAAGTACACGCAAAATTCACAAAGTACAGGCACATTGAAATTGAATTTGATCAATCCAATATGCGTGTACTTTTATGTACTATGCGTGTACTCTATACAATATATACGTCACATCCATATTTAACCAATCCTATGTTATTTTGATCCACGCCAGCGGCATTTAAATGATATTACATAAGTTTGTAAGAAATATTATTGTTGTGTTATTGTTTAGGAATCATACCATCAAGTATCTTCAACTACAAAATTGTTGCTTGCACCTTTGAAGATATTAACAATAAAAAACCTTTCACATTGATAGTCAATAGCACTAATGATGACGAGATTCATTTTCTCCTTCGCATCAATGATAGAGAGAAAAGTTTACTTGGTTTTCACTACTACTATGAAGACATTAAGTGCACTTTTGATGTGCAAAAGCTTCAAGTAATAGAATCGAAAGCGAAGGATTTAGCAAAAATGAATTGAGCAGTATTGCTTAAGAGGCTTTAAAAATGTTGGCGTTTTTAGCATGGAGATATTGTATCATTTCATTTCTGAATATGTTAGGAACAGAGAATCTTGGTTTTTTACTTGTCAAACAACATGTATTTGGTATTACCATGTAACATACGATATATATTACCACCTTTAGCGTGTGTTTTATTGAGACTTGTATGAATATTTAATGATAATATTGCATGTACTTTTGTTGTTTGAGTATGTATTTAAGTATGTATTTCATTGAGACTTATATGAAGTGTTTATGAGAACACGTATGTATTTTATTATTTGAGTCTATATTTTATTTTAATTCTCATGTATTTTATTTTTTATACATGTAATTTATCATTATAGGTTAATAATTTAAATTTTGTTTTTAGATTAATAGAATGGGGATGAAGATGATGGTAAGAAAAGGAAAGAACAATAAGAAAAGTAGTTCTGAAGAAAGTTCGCCAAGCAGTTCTATTTATATTGTGGTTGTGGAATCTACACGTGGTCTGACTAAACACGACCAGTATAGGTCGAATGTTGTTAGTTTTTTTCATGATTTTTTTGGTATTAAAAAGAAAATAAATGATAGGCATATTGAATTTCTTAAGAAGACTCCATTCTGAGAACTTTTCAAAGACTACTACACAGAGGAAGTAGTAGAAGCGCAGCACAAAAAAATCGATAAAAATATTCTATCCATTATCAAGTTGTACAAAAAGGAAACCAACAGTTTTGAGATGAAGAGTAGGGTTGAAATAAGCCCAAGAGACATAAGTGAAATATTTGAGATCCCAATGTTTGAGGGGAAAAAAGCAATAAATCTGAAAAAGAGATACTTCCAAACTAAAAAAATTGGAAAGTCATAAATAAATAAAGGTTTGATGAAATCGGTTGAGTTGGACACGGATGAGGCCATTTCTGATTTTATAAAACCTATTTGTCTCCACTTCCTTACGATGTTATTTTTCTCCAACTCCAACTATTTTTTACAGCATATATCAACAATATTGATGACATAAATAACTATGATTGGGCATCTGTCATGCATAAGTTTCTCATCAATTCTCTTAATAAAATAGCAAGTTCAAAACCTAGCAAAGCAACTGGATGTGTCATTTCCCTACTGGTGAGCAAAACCTATTAATACAGTCCAACAAACAATTGGATTTTTTTTTGAAAATCTGAGTTCACGTGTACTTTATAAATATCACATGTACTTTAAAAGTACACGTGATATTTACAAAGTACGCGTATTATTTATTTGACCATGTTCATATAAATATCACGTGTATTTACAAAGTACACGTATGAATTGGTTCTAATATCTGGTGTACTTTGAAAGTAAAAGTCGTATACTTTGAAAGTACAAGTGATATTTACAAAGTACACGTGATTTTTAATAAGTGCATGTGATATTTGCAAAGTATACGTGTACTTTGTAAATATCACAACTGTACTTTGAAAGTTCATGTGATATTTACAAAGTATATGTGTACTTTGTAAATATCACCACTGTACTTTGAAAGTACATGTGATATTTACAAAGTATATGTGTACTTTGTAAATATCACAACTATACTTTGAAAGTACATCTGATATTTACAAAGTACATGTGTACTTTATAAATATCTGTACACATGTACTTTTTAAATATCAAGTGTACTTTCCAAGTACAGTTGTGATATTTACAAAGTACACTTGTAAATATCACGTGAACTTTATAAATATCATGTGTACTTTCAATTATGAATAACTAGATAATATAACTATTAATATCATTTTTTTTGCATGATCACAGTATTGGGTATGTGAGAAATTTGATATTATTCCTCCTATTGAAAAGAAGAAAGAGAAGACACCAAAATTTCTTAAATGGAACTTGTCATCATTAAAAAATTGGTTTGTTGTGAATGATATCGCTTTAGCAAATTTAAAGGAGAGCACAAATAAAGCAACTAGTAAGGATAGTGCAGTGGAAAGTGAAGCTCAAGGTGAAGGGCCACTATCTCTTTGAACATTTCTGAAGTAAGTCCTATACATACTGATTCATCACCGGAAAAAGATGTTGAAGAATTTCATGAAAATGATTTTTCATCAGGTTCGAATATTACCCTTAAAAACATTGTGATTACTTCACAAAAGAAGGGAAATGATCAACAAAAGAATGCTGGGAATTTTGAAATGTTTGAGAATATTGGGAATTATGAACCAACAGATGCTAAAAATATTGATAAGTTGAATTTGGAGGAACAAATTGCTGCTTTGAAAAGGGTGTTATTGGGAAAAAAAATAACCAACTATCTAAAGCAGTTGAATACCTTGATTCTGTACTTAAGAAGGTGAATTCTTTGGAGGTGGAGAATGCCAACTTTACTGTTATGAATGTACAGCTGCAGATAGATGATGGTTTACTTCTAAAAATACAAGAGAAAAAGAAGAAGTTGGACGAGGAAAATTCACAACTTTTGAAAGAAAAAGAGTTACTAAATAAGTTGGAGGAGGAAAATGCCCAACTTGTTGAGTTAAACATTCTTTGAATGAAAAACTTATTCATGCAATACTGAGTGACTCAGAAAGAATTAAACAATTGGAAGAATCATTGAATAAAAGGCTGAGTTATCAAGAATGTTGGATCAAACAAGTGCCTACCTATCTGAGACTAATAAAAATCTCAAGAACATGTATGAAAATGTACTCCAAAATTTGAGAGATGGTGAGATTGAAATGGTGACGTTGAGGCTAAATCTTCAAGAATCAGAAGAGAAAAAAATGAACTGGTACTTTTAATTAATTTTCAAACTGAAAGCATCATTATTCTATAAATACAAGCAGTTATTTTATAAAGTACACGCATTTTATCAAAATACACGTAGTATTTTGATGAAAGTACATCCGTATACTTTATAGATAAATGATATTTTTCTAAAGTACACGCAATTTTCCTAAAGTACATGCAGTTATTAATATTGTTCTTTGTATTTTGTTTCATTTATTTCAATTTGTATTCATTTTTCTTCGACATTATGTTTATCAATTATTTCTTGTATTCTAACATTCTTTTTATATATCAGGAAAACAATAATAAATCACTAAATGTAGAAATTTTGGAGTTGAAGAAAATGCTTGAAGAATCACAACTGGAAAAAACTGAACAGGTATCTATAAAGTACAAGCAGTTTTTATTAAGTACACGCAGTAGTTATTTTATAAAGTACATGCGTGTACTTTATACAATACATGCATGTACTTTATAAAATACACGCAGTTTTGATGAAAGTACATGCATTTTATCAAAATACACACAGTACTTAAATCAAAGTACACGCGTTTTACATTATTTACTTTGTGATGTTCTTTGAATTCATTATTATCAAAAAATGCTTACAATCTTACATTCCTATATCAGGAAAACACTAATAAACAACTTGTGGATGAAATTTCGAACTAGAAGATTGAACGAGCCTCAATGTATAAGAGAATCCATGAGAGAAATAATTGAAAACAAAAAAGAGAAGGTGATTTTATTTATAAAGATGAAATAATAACACTGCATGCCACCTCCGAAATACCCAAAATAAAAGGACTTGTTACTAGAGGACAAAAGAATAAAAAAGTTGACAACGAAATTGAGAAGAATCACCCAATTAAAAAAACAGATGGTGAGAAAGCTGAAAACAGGCAAGCTAACAATAGCTAAAAAAAATAAAGAAACTTACTTCAAGCTTGAAGTAGTCAATGCATACAAATATCTTGATGAAGTTGTGAAGAATAAAATTGAAGATTTTATTCAAAAGGCTAAGCCAGGGTAAAGTGTATTGTTTGATGATTTGTCACTTCACTTATTTATATTTTTTGGTGCAAAAGAATATTGTTATTCTTATTTTACAATTGTTATTCCTTATATAAAATGCAGGGATTTTATCTACCAAGGGTTGGTTTCGTATGAACCATGGGAAGATTTTGTTGAACTCCTCAAGAATCAAGAAATATAAAGCCAAGTATGTAGTCCAATATTAGACATTCATAAAATTTCAACATTATTATATCATCACAATTTTATATTGTGTGAAACATATAATAATCGCCTTTAGTGAAGTATTGAGGTTAAATTGGCAAAGGAAGGCCTTCCCCCCCTCCCACCCCCCCCCCCCCCCCCCCCACACACACACACACACTTTTTTATTATTACTGGGTAAGTAAAATTAAACCGAAAAATTTGTGAATCAAAATCACTCTTTTCTTTATTAACACAATGTCTATAATTTTTCCAAATAGAAGCTTTTAGCAAAAATGAAGTCAATAAGAAGGGAGAGTTATATAGAGATTTATTTCAATACTTAGGCAGTTATAATAATTTTTTCATTGTACTAAAGACATAACGTAGGACATTTCACATTACTTGCAATATACAAAGAAGAAAAAAAGTCGTCCATATGGATTCCCATCGACCGGACGACAAGGAACAAAACACAACATACTTCGATGATGCGAAAAAAATGTTTAGAGCCTAAACTTAATTAGTAATATTACGTGTATTTATATTATTCACGTGTACTTTACCATATAATGTGTATACTTTCTATTAATTGCACATAATCACCCAGATTATCAAAGTATACGCATTATATTTTAAAATACACGTGAAATTTCACAAATACTAAGCACATGTACTTTAATATTATGCATTTACTTTTCACTCTTTAATCTGCATATACGTTTTTATTTCTATACACTCACTATTTATCCTCTTAACATTTTTTTGTCTTTCAAAAAACACTATACCTATTGAATAATGATGCGGAAACAATGAAAAATAGTTTCAAACTCATAGGACAATTGATGAATGTACACTAAATGAGTTTACATTGCATGATGATCCATTGACAGAACAAAAAAAATAGTAGATTTCTTACTGCAAGGTGATCTCAAATTTGACTTAATAAGAGATCATGAATGCCCTAAGCAATCTAATGGGTAAGCAAAAAATTCATTTATATAACGTACTAATTTGTAAATTTGCAAAAAAAATCATTTACATCATACTAATTTGTATATTTTTTTTATATTAATTTAAGGATTGACTGCGGGGTGTTCTGCATCTACTACATTGAACAAATCAGCAGAAACAAGAAACTACAAAAATAAAGCACATAGCATATGTACAAAAATACAAAAAGAAGGAACTACAAAAATACTTTCAAGACCCTGAAATGGTAAAACACATAGCATATGTACTAAGTGAAATTCTTTTTTCAGAATATTTCTTCCCCAAAAAGAAGAAAGACCTTTTATAAATTGATTCAAATACATACCAAATTTGTAATTTGTTTTGTTTTATATTGGTTATTGTTTATTATATGTATTACACCCACTATTCTAAAAAATCCGCCTAGGCTCCGTCTAGGCACGCCTAGGCTTGAGGCTTGGGATAAATGCCCCGCCTTACGCTTTTTACGCCTTATTCTTGGTAAAACCCTTAAGGCACACTTTTTTTCTAAAAACAACAATGTTTTAGTGAAATGATATCGTCCTTTAAAGAATTGTTTTATAAACCGGACCATTATCTCTTCCAAAATAATCAAATAGTATTTTAATTCGCATATATTCAGACATATTTTTATGATATGTACAATTTTAGTATATGAATAGCCTTGTTATGGTTAAAAACTATTAAAATATATTAAGAAGACATAAATGCCTTTTCACGCCTTTTTACGCCTAAGGTCCGCCTAAGTTTCTAAGGCTTAAGGCTTGCCCTCCACGCCTCGATTACGACCCGCGGTTTTTAGAACATTGCACAATGCACGTAAGGTATACACAATGATAACTACATAAACAATGCACATGACGTAAGTGTTATGAAATAATGTACACGCATTTTAATCAAAAGTACACGCAATATTTATTAAGTACACGCATGGATTCTTTAAATTAAAGGTAATTAAACAAAGTACGCACATTTTAATTAAAGGTACACGCTTTATTTCCAAATTACACGCAATATAAACAAAGTACACACACTTATTAATGTAATAAAATTTCATTTTGCAATTGAAAAATACTATATATATTTATTTATTTAGCAAGACACAATAACCAAAAATTATTTATTAAGCTCAACTACTCATTATCCCAACTACTTCTGGTCAAAGAAATAAATAGCTTCAACTTGACCTATAAAAGAGTAATATTTATTCATTTCTTAACCATTGTATCTCAAGTAAAAATTATGAAAGTGCGCCAACAATCAATGTCAAACTTATTTAATTAAATTCCAATTTTAGTCCTAAAAAATCTTAAGTCTTGCAAACAAACGTGATTGAATAAAAAAATAATCTAAGCATGCAAGACAATCACATTTGAGGAAAAATCCCCCAAAGGGGCAAAACCATCTTATTTTCACTATAATTTGTAAAGTATGGTTTACACGGATTACAATGAAAATACAAGCAGTGACATACGAAATATCCGCAGACGTCGGTTTCGATGTCGTTGGCTAGAGTTCCCGCAAGAACTCCAGAAGGTCATCAATGGAAAAGCTTCGTCTTCTCCACAAGTATACTCCAGATTAGTAGTATAATCTTCCTTGGAGTTTAGAGGATTCACATGAAGGATTGAGAATTATTTGTGAATAAAAAAGGTATGAAAACCTTAAAATATGAAGTCTAGAAAGAGGTACTGTTTTGCAGAAACAAAGGTATGCAGACTTGGAAAAATGTGTAGAATCAGCACCGTTTAAATACACATTTTGAGGCGATGCGTCGTTTTAGCGACATACGATGTCGTTCGAACCACAACAGTGACGTGTCTCAAAATGCCTCCTTAAATAAATCTTGCGTGTTAATCATCTTTCAGACTTTAAAATTTATTTAGAAAATATTCCCAACTATTTATGTAAATAAATAACAACTCCAATTAAAATTATTTTACCATAAGTACGTAGAGTAGTGGGAACGATTGAAATGTACGTTGCTTGACCCATGATGCACGTATGAAGATGATGGATGCATGAATACGGATCACGACTATCGTGGATACGTGCCAAATATAGCGGTATCAGACATACTTAATTGTGATCTAGTACACTTGAAGAATTCCTAGATTCTATCCCGGACATTTATAAGAACATGTCCTTACACAACTCCCCCTATGTCTATGCCGGTACATACATAAAAATATCCAAATTATGCTACCCAAAATAAACAAACTGACATACAATTTAATATCCCCATTGAACTCAAAAACTGAAAATACTAAATGTGTGTCTTCACAAATTCTATTATCTTGAAATATTCAACTCTCCAAACTTTCTTTGTCATCATCAGGGTGTGCCAAAATGATTCTTCATTTCGTTACCTACACACATGAGACGAGAAATAAATACCCATGATGCGCAACAGTTTGAAGTATAATGATAAGCATAAACAAATATCAATTATGTGCAAGAAAATCATTATAAAAACAAACAATCAATTCAAGCAATTCTCCCCCATAATTCGTTCTCCCCCTTTTTATGATGTACCCAAATAGACAAATATGAAGAACATAAGCAATGCAAAGGGATAATGTCACAAGGTAATAAACTTTCTCTTTTGAATTTTTCAAGACTTTTTAAAGAAAAAAAATCACACCATGAAAGAACACCAAAACAACCAAGTCAGTGAAAGAGAAAAAGTAGGGATGTGAACAAATTCAATAGGAACATCAATACATACAGCCATAACATATGTGCACGATGAATGTTGTATATTACTAACGAATGAACTCAACATCTTCCTTAGGTGTAAAAATTGTGGAATTAAAAGAAATTGACTCAATCAAATCAGCAAATCAAAGCTCAAAGTGATTTCCACACCAATAACATCCAAAACGTTTGGAATGCTTTTTCATGACTTTCAAGGACGTGCAAACCCATTTTTCATTTCTTTCCATAAAAACTCCATTATAAATAATTATACATTATATTTTTCTTTCGTGGTGATGACACTAAAACCTATTTGCCCATTTGATTTGGCATGTTTTTCTTCTTATTGCCATTTAATTTTTTCAGGCTCTTTTTCAAACGGCAGCTTTCTCGACGAGTTAATTTTAAACTCTCGCAGCCCTTTCTCGTGATTCACTCATCATATTTTGTTGTAATTAATTCCTCACGGAAACGATTTTTACATTCACTACTATCTTGTCAAGTTTTATCGCATTTTGGTCGTTATGTAGACAGAATTGAGATGGAAACACTCAAGCCAATATGTGATAGACAAGTACAATACTCAAATAATACCATGCATGTGTGCAATAAAGGATATAAGGAGCCAAACATATAGAAGATATCACGAATCACATCTCAAAGACTCAAAACAATATAAAGCACATGGATGAAATGATGTAGCATCTCAAATCACTATCAAACAGTCACGCGAAATATGGAATGAAGGTGTGACTATGGTTATCTTAAATGTTCAACGATGTAAACAAAATACAAACTCTTTTTGTGTTTCTAAAAAAATTATAAAAAGAAAATATTTTTGGCTTTTTCAATTTTTTTTTCAAAAAAAATAAAAATCAAACAAATAAATATACCAAAGATAAGATCTAGAAATAGGAATCAAACGATATGAACATGAAAAATGTATCCTACTCTTGACATGGTGACCACCCTTCAGTCAACTGCGCAAATTCTAAAAACTTCCTAAGACTCTCGAATCTAAGGTCATATAAAGGCTTCATGAATAGGCCTATAATGGATCGGATTTTATCCGAATCCGAATTCGATCCATTTAAACAGATATCGATCATGCCTAAAATCCGATTATTCGATTACCCATTTATTGAATGGAGCGAATTTGGATTCATATGCTCCGATCCGTTAATAATCCGATCCGATTAATATTTTTAATATATATATATATATATATATATATGTGTGTGTGTGTGTGTGTGTGTGTGTGTGTGTGTGTGTGTGTGTGTGTAAATTATATATATTGTATTTAATAATATTTTAAATATATATTTTAAATATTTATTATAATAGTTCTTTATTTCATTATTTATTTTTTAGGAACATTTGCAAAATAAATTTATGAAATAAGAGTTGAAAAAAAAAATATTACTAATCAAGTTTAACATAAATGGATAATTGTATAATCGGATTTGATCCGAATACGTTTAACATAAACGAAAACGGATTTGGATTTTCCTGATCCGATTCGATTAATAAACGAATCAGATCCGAATTCGTTTAACATAAACGGATATGGATTTGGATTTTTCTGATCCGGTCCGAATTTGATCCGTTTACAAGCCTATTCGTGAAGATATCGGCTAACTGGAGGTCGGTATATACAAAACTCAAGGATACGACCTTTTCTTCTACAAGCACACGGATAAAGTGCTGGCGTATCCTAATGTGTTTTGTGCGCGAATGCTGAACTGGATTATGGGATATGTGTATCGCGCTCATGTTATCACAGGAAATAGCCATGGTGTCCTGTGGTATCCCATAATCCTCCAACGTTTGTTTCATCCACAGAAGTTGGGTGCAACAACTCCCGGTAACTATGAACTCAGCCACCGCAATGGACAAAGAGATGGAGTTTTGCTTCTTGCTCAAACAAGAGACAAGAGCATAACCAAAGACGAAACACCCACCAGAATTGCTCCTACATCCATCTGCATCCGAATAGGCGGATAAACGGTCACTGGTATCAAAGGAATACCAAATGCCAAGTGAGAGAGTCCCACTCACGTATTTGATAATACGTTTAAGAGCGAGTATGTGTGACTCTTTCGGGGACGCCTGATATCGCGCACAGACTCCAATACTAAAGGCTATGTCGGGATAACTAGTAGTCAAGCAGAGAAGATTACCTATCATACTCCGGTACAAGGTTTGCTCTACGTCCTTGCCTGAAGTGTCCTTGCTAAGCTTATTTGAGGTACCCATCGGTCTACGTGTATGCTTAGCGAACTCTAGACCAAATTTATTCACAAGGTCTCTAGCATACTTGGATTGGGAGATGAACATCCCATCCTCATGCTGACGAACCTAGAGACCAAGGAAGAAATTAATGTCACCAACCATACTCATCTCAAACTCACTCTTTATTTCCTCCTCAAAGTGTTGAGCATGCTGGGAGCACGTGGATTTAAAGACTATATCGTCTACATAGACCTGGGCAACCAAAATAGCACCGTCATCTTTCCTGACGAATAAGGTCATATCAACTCCCCATCTCTTTAAGCCACGGGCTAAGAGATATGAAGTAAGCCTCTCGTACGAAGCATGGGGTGCTTGCTTCAAACCATACAAGGCTTTCCTCAGATAGTAAATGTTATCAGGGTGCTTAAGGTCTTCAAACCCTTTTGGTTGTTCCACGTAAACCTGCTTCTGTAGAATGCCATTTATAAAGGCACTCTTGAATTCCATATGATATAAGTTGAAGCGCAGATGACATGCGATGGCGAGTAGTAAGCGGATGGACTCAAGCCTCGCAATAGGAGTGAATGTCTTGTGAAAGTTTATACCCACAATCTGTGTATAGCCTTGAGCGACTAACCTAGCCTTATTTCGGATAATAATACCAGTCTCATCCACCTTATTCTTGAAGATCGATTTGGTACTTATCACTTTTGTCTCACTAGGTCGGGGGACCACTTCCCACACATCATTCCTTCTAAACTGAAGCAACTCATCCTGCATATCACATATCCAGTGTTCATCTTTGAGTGCTTCCTTATAGTTCTTGTGCTCGACTTTGGACGTGTAGCAAACATGGAGAATGACGTTCATTAACTGAGCACGAGTTTTGACCCCTAGGGTGGGATCTCCTATAATAGTATAAGGATCATGACTCTTGCGAACCCAAGCAAGAGTGTCCCCTAAGTCAGGAATGGGATCCACTCTGGGTATGAGAGGCACAATGGAATTATCAGTAGAGTGCGTCACCCTCACCCAAAAGGTTAGAATTAATAAATGTTAGTGGTTCATCATGTTGCACGGTGACGTTTATTGACTACATAACCTTAGAGCTATTCAGGTTATACACCCGATAAGTTTTACTAGATGATGAATAACCTCAAAATATCCCCCTGTCACTTAGGGTATTCAAACTTTCCTAATTGCTCTCTATCCCGTAAGATGTAGCGGTTGCTCCCAAAGACACGAAAATATGAAAGGTTGGGCTTCTTTCTAGTCCACGATTCGTAGGGCGTTATAAGTGTGTGTGGACGAAGATAATCCCTATTCACCGCATGGTATGCAGTAGACACCGTCTTTGCCCAAAATCTTCTTATAACTTTACAACCCAAAAGCATAGATCTAGCCATCTCCTGAATCATTCGATTCTTCCTCTCAACAATCCCATTTTATTGAGGAGTCGTAACGACTGAAAATTCATGTTTGATTCCAAGGCTATCACAGAAAACATCTACTTTTGCTTCTTTAAACTCAGTGGCATTGTCACTACGTATTCTATTGATAGTACACCGTGTTGATTTTTCAGGATACGACACTTGGTCGTAAAAAAGTCCACATCATCGGATTTCTCTCATAGAAAACCTACAATCGAGTAGCGTGAGAAATCATACACCATCATAAGAATGTACCTCTTACCACCTAAAATCTCAGTACGAGTAGGACCCATAAGATCCATATGTATCAACTCAAGGATGTGTGAGGTGATAATGGAATTCAATTTTTGATGGGGGCTACGAATTTGCTTTCCCAACTGGCAGGGTCCACAAACTACGAAAGCTGGCTTTCCAAGCGATGGTAAGCCATGTACTAGGTCCTTTTTAACTAACTTTTCCAAATCTCAAAAATTCACATGACCAAGACATTGATGCCACGGATCCATAGTAGTGACCGTGGAGCTGTTACAAACAAATGAGGACTCAGGCATGATCACATAAAAATTATCTTCAGTCCTCACCCCTTGCAATAGAAGTTTACCGGCTTTATCATAAACGTGGCATTCATTTCGATCAAACTTTACTGCAAAGTCAGCGTCACACAACTGACTAATGCTGAGTAAAGTTGCTTTCAATCCCTTGACGTACAACATATTTTCAAGCTTAGGAAATCCTGATAACTCTATTGTACCTTGTCCTACTATGTTAGACTTGCTCCCATCTCTAAAAGTGACTTTACCTTCCTTACGATCCTCTAGGGAGGTAAACAGAGAGACGTCACCAGTCATGTGCAGCACCCACTATCGAAGTACCATTGTAGAGAATTATGTGCTTTGAGATAAACATGAAAAACAAGGGCTCTTACATTGTGTTCAGGCACCCAAGATGTGGTAACCTTCTATCTGCCCTTATCATTGTTGACTCTAATCGGGATTTTAGAAGTGTCCACTGACGGCATAGAAATCCGTTGGAACTCTTCCACTATACTTTGAGATGTAGCGATTAGAAACTCAACTCACTCATTAAGACTCTCAAAATCAGTAGTGGCATGTGACGAAGCACAATTACGTCGTGTCCGGCCTAAACTATAGCAATACTCACGAAGATGGCCTTTTCTTTTGCAGTAAGTACAAAAATATGTAGACTTAAGCCGACTTCGATTTGCTTTTCATGGCTGAACTCTCTTCTGATTTTTATGTGGGTGGCCATATGGGTTTGTAATAAACTCAGGAATCGGTTCCGATGTTGTATGGGATGTGGAAGTGCCATCAAAACCTATTCCCGGCCTCTCACCTAAACCCAAAGCAGGGGGGAGGAGCATCTTTCCCATCTTACCAGATCGGTCCTCAATTTTTACCTTGACTTCCTGGGCTCTCTCAAGGTCATGAGTGAGTTGGGCTACAAGGGATTCCAGTTTCTTTCAAGTGTCCAAAGGAGTGGAGCACACTCGTCAGATCATCAACTTGCTTAGTCAAGTCCCATTTTTCTTTTGCAAAAACACTTAATCTCTTTCCAAAAACTTTCTCTCTCTTAACACAAGCGATCTCTCTCTCTCTCAACGCAGTGGACATAGAGGTCTCTCTCTCTATCATCTCTCCCAAATCCTTCTCTAGATTTTATATCCTAAGAGCTAACGCTTTGTTACACTTTTTGGTCTTGAAAGTATCAACATTTAAATCAGCATACGCGCGTCGGAGATCACTCTCGCTCTCACTTGCTTCTTCCTCCTTCTCGCTCACACTATTATCACTGTCTAGGTGTCCCTGTGAGCTTGCATCCTATCAGTACTCACATGACTAGCCATGAATGCGGTGAAGTTACATTCATGCGATGACTCATCTCCACAGTCCACCGACTCGACCTCACTAGTGTCACTAAGGGTGGTGTTTAACGCAGATTTAGATTGTTCTAAACGTTTCAACCTAGTTACACACTCAAACCCCCTATAACCTCTATCGCCGCACTCAAAGCATCTCTCACTTTCTTTCTTAGGGGTGTCATTTTTATCTTTTTCAAATTTCTTTTCTGATTTATTTTTCTCAAAATTCTTTTTATCTTTAAATTCCCATTTTTCTTTAATTTGAGAATTTTTTTGAAATTTTTAGCAAATAAGACCAAATTATCTAAGTCAAAATCAGAATCAGAATTAGACATCTCTTCCTCTCTTTCCTTAGACGACTCACCTCTCTTTGACCCCTCACTCTTTTTGGCCTGGGCTTTAAGTGCTACCCTTTTGTCTTTTGATTTTATCGTGTTTGGGAACATGTCGATTTCATAGGTCTGTAGGTCTCCAACTAACTCTTCTAATTTCAGCCTGCTCAAATTACCTGATGAATTTAAGACAGTGACTTTGGGGATAGATTTCTTAGGTAGTGATCTCAAAATTTTCTTAACTACCCTAGGATTAGGAATGTGTTCACCTAAGTTGAAACTAGTGTTCACGATATTAGATAAGCATGCATAAAATTCATCGAAACACTCATTTTCATGCATGGAGATAGTTTCAAATCGTGTAGTTAAGTTTTGCAATTTTGATTCTTTCACTGCATTTGTGCCTTCATGGGTAAGTTGCAAAACATCCTATGCCTCTTTAGACGTGGTACACGTCATAATGCGTCGGAACTCGTCAGGTGTGACGGCTCCAAAAATAGCACTAAGCCCACGTGCGTTATATGTGCTCCATTTAAATTCATCCTCAGTTCACGCAGTCACAGATTTTATGGTAGTTACGTTATCTACAGTAATAATGGGAGGCGTTCACCCTCTTTCACACACAATCCAAACATGTTCGTCTATGGCCTTTAAGTGAGATTTCATTCGAGCTTTTCAATATGCGTAATTAGACTCATAAAAATTGGGACTCAATTATATAAGTTTTCCATTGAAATTGCATTTTTTCAAAGATCAATTTTTAGAACAAAATTGATATCCAGAAAAATTTTGCGAAAAAATTACATGGTAAAATTGTGTAAATGGCTCTGATACTAATTTGAGAGTGCGCCAGCAATCAATGTCAAACTTATTTAATTAAATTCCAATTTTAGTCCCAACAAGTCTTAACTCTTGCAAACAAACGTGATTGAATAAAAAATAATCCAAGCAAGCAAGACAATCACAGTTGAGGAAAAATCCCCCACAGGGGCAAAACTATCTTATTTTCACTATAATTTGTAAAGTACGATTTACACGGATTACAATGAAAATGCAAGCAGTGACATACGAAATACCCGCAGACGTCGGTTTTGATGTCATCGGCTACAGTTCCCTCAAGAGCTCCAGAAGGTCAGCAATGGAAAAGCGTCGTCTTCTCCACAAGTGTACTCCAGATGAGTAGTATAATCTTCCTTGGGGTTTAGAGGATTTACATAAAGGTGACGCGACTAAGAATGTGTCTCTAAAGTGCGTTCTCTCTAGGCTCAAGTGCAAGCCTGTCGCATTAGTAATAAACCCGGTAAGTCGGGATCGTCTCCACATGGAAATAGGACGAGAAAATCGTGACGACAGAACGACAGACGGTTAACGAAATTCAACACCAAGAAGAACGAAAAGATAATTGGTTTGCAATTAATCCTACTCAGTAAAAGGAAACTAGATTAAGACTACGGAACTAATGAATTAAGCAAGAATTAATAACTAAGAATGGAGTAGTAAATATAAAAAGAAAAACAGGTTGGGAATGCAATCCCTCATCCCTAGTGTATTGCCAGTATAAAACTAATCGTAAAATTAAGTGATTAATCAGACCCAATCTTTAGTACTCCCAAGCATTACGTATATGAGGTTCAAGCCTGCACCTTACGTAATCAGAGGACGAGTAAAGAGATAATGCGATAGCTACACTCGCATTGCATTCTAAAGCATCCCGGTTACCCTGAAGCAAACGAGATCCAAAAATCTACAATGGTTGTGTTTGCTACGCAATACGGTATAATAAATCCTTAATTTTAGAGGATTAATTTTATACACATGCAACGTTCACATCGGGTTGAGTTCATGCATCCCAACCCTAAAAAATCTAGCCGGACATGTTGAACCTAACTATGCATAAATTAACTACGTTGCATGTGAAATAAATCATGATGAAAATATACTGAAACATGCAAGAACAATAGTAGAGAGAATGAAAATTAAATTAAAACTTGCAATCAAACCCAGAAATAAATTATCTTGAATCACAAAATCAAAGTTATGTTCCTAGGGTAATCTCCTACTTTTCTCTCTATCAAAAACTATTCAAAACTATGTTTTCTAAGTCAATACAATGATACATGTACGTTTTAGAACAGTTTACAACATAATAGGACTCTTTGGACCAATCAGCTTTTAACTAGAATTTCGTGCATCAGGCACCTCGAACCGGTTCACACTGTGGTTCAGGAAATCTTGTTGGTTTGGTGCCTTCTTTGCTTCATTTCCACACTTAGAAAATTTTCATGTTTTCTTCCTTTCTTCCTTGGATTTTTCTTCAACTTCAAAGGGTCATAAATCTTTCACCGTAACTCAGATTTGGGTGTTGTCTTTTCTAGTGTTATCATTGCTCTGAGATATTCAACTTTCCGTAGGCTCCACCTCTAAGATCAGGCTGTAGGATTATGAAAATGCCCTTGAACTTGCCTTTCTAACCTTTCTAACCTTTCCTTCATTGTTTCGATTTCTCTTTCGCACCGCTTGCATAATTTACCTGTAAAACACATAAGAGAAACACAAAACATGAAATACTTGCCAATGAAGGTTAGTAGCATAATTATGATTTAAATCCATATCAATTGCACCGCTCGGGTTCACAAAGGTACCGAAATTAATGGGGTAAATATACGATATTTATGCCCAATCAAACCCCCCTAACTTAGAACTTTGCGCGTCCCGAGCAATGTAACAGAAAAATAATAATGTCACCACTCTTCTTAACACTTAATTGGGATAGAATACCTTTATCGCGGGTAAGATATTGCATTTAGTGTGTACAACAAGTCGTTAAACCCCTAGGTTATCCTAATAGGACGAGTGTTGTCTCGTAAGGGTTTGCAATGAATATACCAACAAAATTCGACTCAAAGAAAATTCAAAATACGCAAAAATCGTATAATTCAAATTTTTGCAGAAAATAGTCATCATCAATTCATGTTCAAGAGTCTCAAATCATAGTGCGTGTGTGCGGAGTCAGAAATTTAACCTCGAATTTTCACCGATTGATCATTACGTTACTTATCCGAAAATTCGTTTTGATTTCAAAATCTCACGGGATGCTCTCACAAACAAATCTCTTGGAAGGGTGGCCATTTTCTCTCGGTATGCGTGATTTATACGAGTGAATGTATTGGAACCAAATTCACGCACACAGATAGAAAGAAGGAAATTTTATGGTAAACGGATCTCATCATTAGATTACGGTTATAAAAAACGGGAACATTACCTCTAATTCATATTTATGGTCTTTTTTATTATCTTTTCATGTTTTAGCTCTCCACGCGGTAACCAATTTCGCATAAAGGAATCGGTTAGGACTTTATTGGGTTGGAGGTATATTGGATAAAATGGGGGTGATTGGAAATTTCAAAATTGAATTTTTTTCTTGTGATGTCCATTAGTGCTTTTTCCGGGCTTTTGCTCCTTTTTTTTATTTTTCTATTTTTTTCTGTTTTTCACACTTTTCTTTCTTGCTATTTTTGTTGAGCATAGCTATTCTTTTCTTTCCCCTTTTTATGCACTTTTCGGACTTAATTTATGGAATTATCCACTTTTACAATTCCGGGCCAATTGGGGTTTCTTGGGTTGTCAAACGAAAGAGAAAAATTTATTCGGCTCAATTTTGGTTTACAAAAGGGATAATTTTTTGCTACTTTTTCTAGTCAATATTTTTGGGTGACAAACGAGGGCCTACTTCATTGTTCGAAATACTAATTGCGTTACCATATGCGTCTCGATATTACTTTAATTTATAGACCTATTTATCACATTTTTCAAGGTAATATTACATACACTTTTCATAACCGATCAAAGTGAAAGAATTGAGATCCATTGACGACTTATTTGAACGCTGAAAGGAAATTTGAGTTAACATTTAACTCGGATTGATTTATACGTTCACAATAATGAAAGGCTCGAATCTCACCGGGTTTGTTAATCTCCATATTTATTCGATAAGTTCAATTTCCATCTTTGATCAATTTCGGCTTTGTGTATTATGTTTTACAATTTGAGACTTTAAACCGTCTTTTAATGATATTTTCAAAAATTTTGAATTCCAATTTTTATTTATTTTGAAGAAAAATATTTTTAGCTTTTTCAAAAAATTTCAATTTTTTTTTTGAAATTTCTGGGCATTTTTGAAAATTTATGAAGTTTTAGAAAGACACACTTGTGGCCCCCCCTAACTTAGACTTTTGCATTGCCCTCAAGTAAAAAGGACTAAAATCTAACTCAAAATGAATTAAAAGTGCAAGAAAATAAAACTAACAAATAAAACAGAAATGCGATTTTTTTTATAGCAAACAGAGAGCTTGCGTTACACGGGTGATGGGAGAATTACACAATCAACATGTTTAACAACTACCAACAACACCAAAAATAGCATAAACAAATAAGGGCTTCATTGGGGCGGTGGATTGGAGGGACCGGGTGCGTTGGGATCATACGGATCATAGAAAAAAGTTGGAGGGGATCCACTGAAGTTGAGCTCGTATAAATGAGCTTGGAGACGATGCATCATGCTCGTATCCCTTCGGTAGGACTCTTGATCCCGTTGATAGGCCGCTTGGTCTCGATTATATTGGGTGAGGAAACCGTCAAAGCGGGTTTCCACCGTCGAAAGGCGCCTATCAAAATCTCCACCCGGGGGCTCAAAATATGAGTCGTCATCCTCGTCTTCATCATACTCTTCTTCTTCCCCCACATCCATCATTTGGGCATCATGTCCTTCCTCCCTCGTACCCTCATCGAGAATAGGACGACCGGGATGGGCCACCCTCTTTTGGCCTTCACTACGGGTGGTGGAAGTGACTCTAATTGGGCGGGGGATTCAGACTTACTGCCCTGGATTGTCCACCCCAGCATTAATCAGAATTTTAGTGATAAGGCGAGCGTAGGGGAGGGCTGTTTTTCCCCACTTGTCATAGGCTGCATGGAGGATGTCCGCGTAGAAAAGTTGGGCCAGATTGATAGTGCTCTCGGGGTCGAGGAAATGATATAAGAAGTTGGCGTGATGCTGCCTGACCACCGAATCGTTGGTGGTTTGGTGGATTTATCCACATGCAATGAGGTGCGTGAATCGCACCGTGTTCGAAAGACTTCCTGTCGGAAATGAATTGCGCAACCATTCCTCCCCGGGTGCCATTCGGGCGATACATTCAGCTTTTGTGCGGGGGGAACCATTAGTGGGATACATGAAGGGCACGGGGAGGACAACCCATTTTTCTCGCATTTTGCGCGCAATGATGGCGGCGGAGAAAGGAATCTGAATGCCGTCAAGATATGCCTCATGAAGAGTGGAGGATTTGTGCACGAGCATCGTGTAGAATTGGAAAATTTTAGATTAAAAAACTTTGTTGCTCGTAGGGGAGAGAAATGAGCACCACCCCCGGTGGTGGAAAAGGGCGGTGACTTCGTCGGGCAGCTGCTCCCAATTAACAAAATGCTTGATATGAATAGTGTAAGTGGCCGATACATAGCACTCGGTCCAATGACGTTCTTGTACGGATCGAAATACTCCCCCACCCTCGTCATCAAGGATGGTAGTGTCGTCATATTTTTGAGGACGAAAGTTTGCTTGGCGGGGGCGCGGCATGGTGAGAGGGATAGATATAGAGGTGATATGGTGTAGAAGAGAGGGAGAGTGAAATGAAGTGTGAGAAATGGAGAGGGGCTGAGGGTGAATTTATAGGTGTGTGGGAGGGGCTTTAGGTGGGAAATAGGAATAGGTAAGGAGGGAGATGAAGGAGGGAGTGAATTTGGAGTGTAAATTGGTAGGGGGGAAGCTTTAGAGGGTGAAATTTCGTAGGGAAAATGAATGGAGGGAAGGGGGGAAAGATAATGAATTTGGAAAAAGGGGGGAAGAATCTTCCAAGACCCCTGAACTGGTTCGCCTTGTACCCCGAATCGGTTCGCCCCCCGAACCGATTCACCTTGCGGTTCAGGGTATCTTGCTGGCCTAGAAAACTTGTTTCTCTCATCTCTCAAAGTTTAAGTGTTCTCTCATGCCTCAACACTTGCTTATGGCCCCTTAAGATATCCTAGACCCTCGGGTTCCCTGAAAAGCCTCTACTAAGCCCTCGAAATGCATGCAAGCTCTCAAAAAATGTTCTACCTCGATCCCTATCATAACTCGTGCTTAAGGACTCATAAATATCCTAACTCAAACACTACTACTGTACACAAGATTTCACCCCATACGCGTCGGGGGTGCGACGACCTCTCATTTTCAGCTCACTCGACCCCGTAAACGGGATTCGACAACCAAATGGTGTCGATCGCTTCTACGCACGCCTCAATATATAACTTTAGGTGTTGTCCATTGACTTTGAATACGTCCCCCCTTTGGGATCTTCCAATTCTACTGCTCCGTGAGGGAATACGCTATTCACAGTGAATGGGCCAGTCCCTCGAGATCGTAATTTATCCGAAAATAGATGAAGCCGGGAGTTATAGAGGAGCACTTTTTGTCCCGGTTGAAACTATTTTCGTCGAATAATCTTATCATGTGCTAGTTTCATCCGCGCTTTTGCAATCTTAGCATTCTCATACGCGTCATTGCGTATCTCCTCTAACTCATTAAGTTGAAGCTTGCGAGCTTCACCGACTTAGTCCATATCGTAATTTAATCTGTTAATGGCCCAATATACCTTGTGCTTTTACTCGACAGGAAGATGGAAAGGTTTGCCATACATAAAGCGAAATGGGGACATGCCGAGTGTATTTTTATAAGCGGTACGATAGGCCCATAGTGAATCATTCAATCGAAGTGAACAATCTTTTCGATCGGGATTGACGGTCTTCTCGAGGATGTGCTTGATTTCCCGATTCGCTAATTCGACCTGCCCATTTGTCTGTGGGTGATATGTCGTTCCAACCTTGTGAACGACGCCATACTTTCCCATGAGCTTCTCGAATGGCCTGTTACAAAAGTGTGTGCCATTATCATTAATTATCGCTTTCAAAGGATCGAAGCGGGAAAGTATGTGTTCCTGTAGTAACCTAATCATCACTTTATTGTCATTAGTCTTGGTAGCTATGGCTTCCACCCATTTAGAAATGTAGTCTACCCCGACAAGGATGTATAGAAAACTAAAAGATGGGGGAAAATGGCCCATGAAGTCAATACCCAGCAGTCAAAGATCTCAATAATGAGTATCGGGGTTAATGGCATCATGTATCGTCGGGTTATTGCTCCCATACTTTGACACCTATCACAAGATTTGCAAAAATTGCTCACATCCCAAAATATTATGGGCCAATAAAAATCGCTTTGAAGAATCTTAGCGGACGTCTTTTTCGTCCAAAAGTGACCTACGTAAGCTTCCGAATGACAGAATTTGATGACTTTTGGTATCTCGTCATCCGGTACGCATCGTCAGATGATTTGGTCAGCGCAATATTTAAAAAGGAAGGGATCATCATACAAAAACATGTGCGACCAAGTAATGAAGCTCTTATTATCTTGCGGTGTCCACTCGGTAGGGACGACTCCCGTGACAAGATAATTCACTATATACGCAAACCAGGGCAGAAAAGAGGTAGCAAAGAGTTGCTCATCCGAAAAATATTCTTCTATGGGTATCGGATCGCTAGGTAAGTCAGATAAAAGTCGTGATAAATGATAGGTGACGATGTTTTCTACTCCTTTTTACCTCTAATGGAGAGATTGAACTCTTGTAGGAGTACGATCCACATTATGAGGCGCGGCTTTGCGTCCTTCTTCACAAGTAGATACTTGAGAGCCGTGTCATTGGTGAAACAAATGATGGGTGACCCAATGAGATAGGATCGAAATTTATCTAGAGCAAATACTACGGCTAGCAATTCCTTCTCCGTAGTAGAGTAATTGAGTTCTAGTTCGATAAGAGTCCGACTAGCGAAGTAAATAGAATAAGCCTTTTTATCCTTTCGTTGGCCCAAAACAGCCCCTATTGTAAAATCGCTTGCATCACACATGAGCTCGAATGGTAAGGACCAATCCGGCGCTTGCATGATGGGAGCGGAAATAAGATTGCTTTTTAATTTTTCAAAAGCGCTTTGGCATGCTTCACTCCACTCGAATGAGGTATCCTTCATAAGGAGGTTGCTTAAGGTCCTAGCGATGGCACTAAAGTCCTTAATGAACCTTCGATAAAACCCCATGTGGCCCAAGAAGGACCGCACATCTTTGAGCGATTTTGGTGTGGGTAGATCGGCTATGACATCTATCTTAGCTCTATCAACTTCAATCCCTTTGGATGAAACTATGTGGTCAAGAACTATTCCCGCAGTGACCATAAAATGGCATTTCTCCTAATTTAGCACTAAGTTCTTCTCCACACATCGGGTAAATACTTTTTCCAGATTCGCCAAACAACGATCGAAAGAGGTGCTAAAAATGCTAAAGTCATCCATGAACACTTAGAGTCCTCTCTCAATCATGTCGCTAAATAAACTCAACATGTACCTTGGAAAGGTCGCGGGTGCATTGCACAAGCCGAATGGCATACGTTTATAGGAAAACGTACCAAAGGGGAAAGTGAAGGTCGCTTTCTCCTGGTCAAGTATATCTACCTTAATTTGGTTATATTCGGAGTAACCATCAAGGAAGTAATAGTAAGGGTGGCCCGCTACTCTCTCAAGCATTTGATCAATAAATGTCAAGGGGAAGTGGTTTTTCCTAGTTCCTACATTGAGTTTTCGGTAATCAATGCAAACGTTCCACCCGGTGGTGGTAGGTTGGGGAACTAGCTCTCCCTTAGCATTTTCAATCATTGTCATGCCTGACTTCTTCGGGACAACTTGAATAGGGTTCACCCACTTGCTATCCGAGATTGGGTAGATAATCCAGACATCCAATAACTTAATGATTTTCGTCCTCATCACTTCTTTCATATTGGGGTTTAGCCTTCTTTGCATTTATCTCGAGGGATTTACATCCTCTTCGAGGTGGATCTTGTGGGTGCAAATCAAATGACTTATCCCCTTCAAATTAGAAATACACCAACTAAAAGCACTTTGGTGCTTCCTCGGAATCTCTAACAGCTTACCCTCCCACTCTTCGTTTAGGCTAGAGGAGACAATAATAGAAAATGTCTCATCATTTCCTAGATATGCATATTTAACATGGGAGGGGAGTCTCTTCAATTTGAGGGTTAGAAATTTATCACTGGAGGGGACCATGCGTGCCTCCCTCGGCGGTAACTCCTCGAATCGAGAAACTCAACTTACATCTCTCGCGTCCTCGTCTGACGCTCTCTCATTAAGTAAATCTCTCAACTCCTCAACTTCCTTCTCAAATTCAGTATACGCTCCCTCACTCTCGTGGCTCGACACTAAGCAGGTCCCTAGGGCATCTCCATAATATTTCTCCTCAAAGTACTCCTCTACGATCTCGTCGATTAAGCTCGCCGCATGAAGATCATCTTCTTCCCCTGTATGTTGGGCTATATGGAAGATGTTAGTCTCTAAGGTCATATTCCCAAAGGTGAGTTTCATCTGCCCATTTCGAGTATTGATTATTGCGTTAGTCGTAGCTACGAATGGGAACATGATTGCTCGAAGAGAAGGAGGGCTCCGTATCCCGAATGACAAAGTCTATCGAAAAGTAGAAAGTGTCAACTAAGACGATCACGCCCTCAACTATACGTCTTGGGATCTTCACGGTTCGATCCGCCAATTGAAGAGTGATCTTTGTGGGCTTGAGGTCGCCCAAATCAAGTTGCCTATATATGGTGTAAGGGAGGATATTGACACTTGCTCCCAAGTCAAGTAAGGCCTTTTTAATTTTATTCTCTCTAATGATTCAGGAAATGGTGGGTGCATCGGGATCTTTGAATTTTGGTGGGAGATCATTAAGTAGAATGGAGCTCACGTTCTGTGCTAGAAATACGTTTTTCTTTACCTTCATCCTCCTCTTTACTGTTAATAAATTCTTGATGACTTTTGCATAAGCTGGAATCTGCTTAATGGCATCGAGGAAAGGTAAATTTAACTTTACTTGCTTTAGCACATCTAGCACTTCATCACGGGGGTTTCCTTTGTGGGAAGGAAGTAGCCTTTGAGGAAAAGGTGTCGCGAAAGGTGGTTTCACTACGACCTCGGGGTCACTAGTGCCTTCTTTATCACTCTCTGTCAAGGGGACATCTTCGGCATCTTTTGTTTCGGGTGAAATATCCTTGTCTTTGGTTGCATCGTATAAAGGAGGTGATAAATCAACGACTCTCCCACTACTAAGAGTGATCACAGCTTGACATTGCTCCTGATGCTCTGTAGAGGTGGAGCTAACACTAGTTTGACCTTGGGGAGGTCTTTGGAACTGGGCAGGAAACTTTCCCTTCTCATGGATACTCAACGATGATTGCATCTTTGAAATAGTCACATTTATATCGTTGATTATGCGCTCATGTCTAGGAGTGGTTGCATTCTGTGTAGTGATAAATTGGTTTATCGTATCCTCGAGACTTATTCGCGGTGGAGTGATATATGGCCCTGGAGGTGGTGGTGCTTGCACATGTCCTTGCATGTGAGGTGCTTATTGAAAGTGTGATGGTGGGGGAGGGGCAACATGTGAATTAGGATTCATTGCAGCATTTTATTGCCCATAGCTGAAACTAGGGTGGTTTTTCTATGAAGGGTTGTAAGAATTCCCGTGCGACGCATCGAAATTACCCTTAAGTCCTCCTATACCACTCACTTTCTCTTGAATCATAACTTTTTAGGCGGGTATCGTCGAGCATTCCTCTATTGAATGTCCCGCCTCATAAATAGCACACACCCTCTCAATGGGATTCGGGATGGATCCAGTTGGTCCTCTTACACATACCTCAAGTACTTCTCTCATTCCTTTCTCAAGTAGATCGAGTCGACTGACCGTCATAGTATCCTTTTCTACGTAAAATAGGTCGGCCGCCGATGGAGTGGTGGTCGTTTGGTGCATTTGATTATGAGCACGAGGGTCAGATGTATCCCATGCTTGGGTAGTCTCAGCGACATACCTCAGGTGAAGCTCAGCATCGTTGGCGTCTAGGTCCATAAATGGACCATCACACATGGTTTCAACTAGTTATTTGGAATTTATATTCAACCCATTATGGAGGAATGATATGATTTGCAATTTATCATATCCATGACAAGGTCATGAAGTGATTAACTCATTAAAATGCTCGTAACATCGATCAAACAACTTATTTTCTGATTGTCGGAAGGTTTAAATTTGAGCTTTGATGGAGTTCGTTCGATGTGGAGGAAATAATTTCTTAAGGAATTTAGATTTCAAGTTGTTCCATGATGTAATCGAGTTTGGAGGTAAAGACCATAGCCAGGTCTTAGCCTTGTCCTTTAGCGAGAATGGGAATAGTTTGAGGCGTATCACATCTTTTGTGCAAGTTTGATCACTGAGGGTCTCGCACGCCTCCTCAAATTCCCGGATGTGGATATATGGCTTTTTCGATTCCATTCCATGGTAGTTGGGAAGTATCTAGATCATCCCATTCCTAAAGCGAAATTACCCTGCATTATACGAGAGTAAAATGCATCCCGGAGTGACAGTTCGCTTAGGATATAAGATTTGTCTCAAAGGGCGATACGAGACCCCTTCCTCACCTGTGGATACACTACCGTGTTGTGACATGGCTCTCTCACTTGATGACTCTGTATCCTCACTTGGTATGCTCGAAGCGTGCTCTGTGGTGTGTCTTAAGAGGGATGTCGGAGTGTTACATGCAATTGAGTGTTGAGGTGTGGGAGGTGGAACCCAAAATTATGGAACGTTTGGAGTGTGAGGGCTATCGGGATCGTACTCAACTATCGGGTTTTCGTGAATGCTAGTTGGAGTATTTTAGGGAGTTAAAGTGAGTTCAGTATTTTGCATTAACAGGCTTTTGAGAGATGAAGTATCTTTTTGTGCTTTTTTATTTTTTTTATTTTTTTGGTCGAAGCTTTAGATTAATGGAATCTAACCTACGTCTACCTAAATCCCCGGCAATGGCACCAAAAACTTGATGCGACTAAGAATGTGTCTCTGAAGTATATTCTGCTCAAGTCCAAACTTGTAACATTAGTAATAAACCCGGTAAGTCGGGATCGTCTCCACAGGGAAATAGGACGAGAAAATCCCGATGACAGAAGGACAAACGGTTAACCTAAATTCAACTCTAAGAAGAACGAATAGATGATTGGTTTGCAATTAACCCTACTCAGTAAAAGGAAACTAGATCAAGACTACAAAACTAATGAATTAAGCAAGAATTAATAACTAAGAATGGAGTAATAAATATGAAGAGAAAAACAGGTTGGGAATACAATCCCTCATCCATAGCGTATTGCTAGTATAAAACTAATCGTAAAATTAAGTGATTAATCAGACCCAATCTTTAGTACTCCCAAGCATTACGTATATGAGGCTCAAGCCTGCACCTTACGTAATCAGAGGACGAGTAAAGAGATAATGCGATAGCTACACTCGCATTGCATTCTAAAGCATCCCGATTATCTTAAAGCAAACGAGATCCAAAGATCTACAATGGTTGTGTTCGCTACGCAATACGGTCTAATAAATCCTTCATTTTAGAGGATTCATTTTATACATATGCAACGTTCACATCGGGTTGAGTTCATGCATTCCAACCCTAAAAAATCTAGCCGGACATGTTGAACATAACTATGCATAAATTAGCTACGTTGCATGTGAAAGAAATCATGATGAAAATATACTGAAATATGCAAGAACAATAGTAGAGAGAATGAAAATTAAATTAAAACTTGCAATCAAACCCGAAAATAAATGATCTTGAAGCACCAAATCAAAATTATGTTCCTAGGGTAATCTCCTACTTTTCTCTCTATCAAAAACTATTCAAAACTATGTTTTCTAAGTTAATACAATGATACATGTACGTTTTAGAAGAGTTTGTAACATAATAGGACTCTTTGGACCAATCAGCTTTCAAGTAGAAAATCGGTTCACACTGTGGTTCAAGAAATCTTACTAGTTTGGAGCCTTCTTTGCTTCATTTCCACACTTAGGAAATTTTCATGTTTTCTTCCTTGGATTTTTCTTCAACTTCAAAGGGTCATAAATCTTTCACCGTAGCTCGGATTTGGGTGTTGTATTTTCCAATGTTATTATTTCTCCGAGATCTTCAACTTTCCAGTAGGCTCCACCTTTGGGATCGGGCTGCAGAATTATAAAAATGCCCTTAAACTTGCATTCCTAGCCTTTCTAGCCTTTCCTTCATTATTTCGATTTCTCTTTCACATCGCTTGTATAATTTACCTATAAAACACATAAGAGAAACACAAAACGCGAAATACTTGCCAACGAAGGTTAGTAGCATAATTATGAGTTAAATCCATATCAATTGCACCGCTCGGGTTCACAAAGGTACCGAAATTAAGGGGGTAAATATACGATATTCATGCCCGATCAAAAGGATTGGGAATTATTTGTGAATAAAAAAGATATGAAAACCTTAAAGCATGAAGTCTGGAAAGAGGTACTGTTTTGCAGAAACGGAGGTATGCAGACTTGGGAAAATGTGTAGAATTAACACAGTTTAAATACACATTTTGAGGCGGTGCATCGTTCGAGTGACATATGATGTCATTTGAACAAGATGTCATCTCGTTCGAATCACATACGATGTCGTTCGAACCACATCAGCGACGTGTCTCAAAATGCCTCCTTAAATAAATCTTGCGTGTTTATCATCTTTCAGACTTCAAAATTTATTTAGAAAATATTCCCAACTATTTATGTAAATAATTAAAAACTCCAATTAAAATTATTTTACCATAAGTACGTAGAGTAGTGGGAACGGTTGAAATGTACATTGCTTGACCCATGATGCACATACGAAGATGATGGATGCAAGAATTCGGATCTCGATCGTCGTGAATGGTCATGGAGACGTGCCAAATGTAACGGTATCAGACATACTTAATTGTGATCTAGGACACTTGAAAAATTCTTAGATTCTACCCCGGACATTTATAAAACATGTCCTTACAAATTAGATAATGAGTATCCCAGCAAAAAAATTGCGAGCTACTCTAGAGAAAGATGAAAGAAACAAAAAAAATTAAGGAAAATTGAGAAAACTCTTTCCGTATATGAAACTGTCTTTGATCAGTATAAAAAAATATGTGAGGTAAGGCTACTCTGGACCTCCTCCTAATCCCATATATTTATTTGATGTGGATGAGGACCCTCCTCAAATACATGAAGACCCCATGTCTTTCTATACACACAAGGTTACAATAAAAATTAGCCTGTTGAAGGAGAAGAAGTCTTACCATGAAGGCCTTATAGCTGTCATGGAAGAACAAATTCGAGCCTAATAGAATTTAATTGACTCTCTTCCTGACGTCACAGATGCCTTTAACAGCTTTCTCTTTAATTTTTTTCCAGCTTTTTCTATATAAAAAATTGTACTTTTTTTTGTTTTAATAAACATTTTATTTCTTTCATGCATGTCTTGTGACTTATACCATACACTAAAACCTACATAATATAGTGCTATTTTGAACCATGATTCATACAAGTGTAAAAATATAAAATACACGCAAATTTAATAAAGTACACGTGAACATTAGGAAGAATGATCACGTGTATTTTAGTAAAAATACGTGTACGTTACTGAATTGCTACAAAAAAATTAAAAAACAGAACTAAACATTATACAATAATATTACATTAATTTATTCTAAATGAATAAAATGAATCTAAACTAAAGTGACAAATATAAATTATAATTTATACAATTTATAAAGTACACGCATGTTTTTGTACAGGACACGCACATTGTAGTGACCAAAATTATTTTTTAAATGCACGTACTTTATATATTATACGTGTACTTCATAAAGTACATGCATATTTTATAAAGTACACGCATTTATAAAATGGTTTTGGTCACTACAATGTGCGTGTACTGTACAAAAATATGTGTGTACTAAGTGTTAATCCCATTTCAAAATGTCAAAAATGAAAAAAATACAGGGGAATTTACAATAAGGTCAATTGGTAACATATCTTAAACATTTAAGAACAATTTAACATGCGTGTACTTTGTGTTGATGCGATTAAAAAATAAATAATACATAAATGAACCCTAACAATAAAATCATAATAATTTATTCAAATGTGAATGTTCATTGATTTTATTTAAAACTACTGTTACAATGAATGAATTATTTTATGACCCGTTTAAGGTCGCTGGCGCGAACTAAAATACACGTAGAAATGTGAGAATATGAATGACTTGTTCATTAAATAATGAAAAATAATATAATGGAAGAAAACCCTTTACAAAAATTAATCATAGAAATTATAATGTCAAAAATGAATAAAATAAATCTAAACTAAATGCAATAAAACATAAATAAAAGTGACAAATAGAAATTATAAGTTATACAATTTATAAAGTACACGCACATTGTACTGACCAAAACCATTTTCTAAATGCGTGTACTTTATCGTGTACTTTATAAAGTACACGCATATTTCATAAAGTACACGCATTTATAAAATATTTTTGGTCATTACAATATGCGTGTACTATGCAAAAATATTCGTATACATTGTGTTAATCCTATTCCAAAATGCCATAGATAAAGTACACGCATTTATAAAATGATTTTGGTCATTACAATGTGCGTGTACTATACAAAAATATGCGTATACTTTATGTTAATCCCATTCCAAAATGTCAAAAATAAATAAAATAAAGGGCAATTTACAATTAGGTCCCTTAGTAACATATTTTAAATATTTAAGGACAATTTAACATGCGTTCCACTTGTTATGCCACTAGCGTGGACTTCTGCAGGAAGAGAATTAGTGGACCTAAGTATTTAAAATTTATCAAAATTCCTTTAGTGTTTAAAATTTATTTGTGAAGGACCTAAGAGTACTTTTCCCTAAAATAGATCTAAACTAAATGCAATAATACATAAATAAAAGTGATAAATAGAAATTTTAAGTTATATAATATATAAAGTACACGCATATATTTATAAAGTACACGCACATTATACTGACCAAAACCATTTTCTAAATACGTGTACTTTATATATTATGCGTGTACTTTATAAAGTACACGCATATTTAATAAACCATACGCATTTATAAAATGGTTTTGTCATTATAATGTGCGTGCATTATACAAAAAGATGTGTGTACTTTGTATTGATCCCATTTCTAAACAAAACAATACATAAATGAACACTCAACAATAAAATTACAATAATTTGTTTAAATGTGAATGTTCATTGATTTTATTTAAAACTACTTTTAAAATAAATGAATTAAACAATATTAAGAGGAATCAAATTGGTTCCTTACATATGGACCTGTAATGACCTGTTTTTCTACACCTAGAGTGAGTAACTTCTCTTATTATGATCGCTCCAACATATTTTATTCTCTTATTTCTTGGCCTACCTGACGGCCTCTTTATTAATGGAGGAAGGATTGCTATATTTTCAGATAATGGAATATTTAGGGACATCAAATCAGGAAAAGGAACTATAAGTGATGAGTATGATTTTTTGTAGAAAAAAACCTTGTAATAATCCTCAATGTAATCATAAATACTTCCACTCATCTTCCATACGACAGAAACAACATGAGAACATGGAAAGCATCATAACTGCCAACTCTTACAAGAGAAAATTCCTTATTCTAAGTCAATCGTGTCCCGCACATCTGAATGAACTTCAAATACAGTTTACCTGAGTGGCTAATATTCTAATGTCTATTTTTTTTTTCAGTTTTCAGTCAGCAATTTATCAAAATGAGAATACAACTCCTTTAACTATGTTTCAGATTCAACAAGTTTGTTTGCATTGAAATTCATAATTTCGATTCTCATTATTTCCATCATATTAATTATCGATAAATGTCTTTCCTCTAGGATCCAAGAGTTGAATGATTCTGCAACACTTGATGCCATGTCACTATAACGTTACCCAGTTAAATATGCACAAGACCAATTATCCGTAGACAAATTATAAAGAAAATCAGGGACAACAACTACACGTTCCTTTTTCAGGGCATCAATGTTCTTCTGAAATTCATCAACAATTACATCATATGCACAACGCATCAAATCTTGAATAAGCTTATTTCGAAAGTTCCCACTCTCCCATATTTTCTTCTTTATATTTTCCTGTAAATGATGTATGCAGTAGGAATGTGCAGACATTGAAAAAACCTTAGAAAAACCTTCAATAAGACCATTGTTCCGATCAGATATGAATGTGATGTTTCGATCTTGATGTGCTATTCCATCATGTAAATTAATGAGAAACCACATCCAATTATCCTCCGTCTCTGAATCAACTACTGCATATGCAAGAGGATAAAGGCTTGAAATTATAATGAATTATATCTGTACATACAAATGCTATGATGAACTCCAAAAATGGTGCCGCTGGCGCGGACCAATAAACACGCAGACTATACAAGTGAAATAAATATATTTGTACTGATAGGATACAAAAATGTAAAGTATAAACATATTATGCTTGTACTTTAATAAATATGGGTGTAATTTATTATTTTATTTGACCATACCAAATAAAGACTCGCAAAGTACAAGCAAAACATTACAAAGTACACAAAGTGTAAACAAGATTTCACGTGTACTTTGCAATGATGTGCGTGTACTTTTCATTGTTGGCCCAAAACAAATAAGGAATCCTAAAGTACATGCATGACATAACAAAGAACATGTGATATAGTATAGAAACTCACGTGTACTCTTTTATCGAATGCGTGTTGATTAGGCATAAATTATTCCCAATTTATCCCTTAATTTAGTTACTTTTAGCACCTCGAATAACGTAATCGATTTGACTTTATCTCATAATCTTGCTACTGACTTATCCTAACGATTACACCGAGTTTATGGTAGTTTGTATTAATTTTAGAGGTATTTGATGTCAATTAAAGGAAGAAAGAAATCGGAAGAATTAGAAAGAAAAGAAGGAAAGTCAAAAGGGTAAAAGTGTAATTTTCACCCGGAATTCGGATGAGGCACCTAAAGAGAAGTTGGAGATATCAAGTTCATGAGCACATAGGAAGAAACGTCACCTCAATCGGAGTCCCGAAATAAAAGTTATGAGCAGTCAAAACTGGAGAAAAAAGTCAAAGAGGCAAACCGATCCGCAGTAGCCTCGGACCGGTCCGTAGTGCATATTCCAGAGAACCCCGAACCGAAGGCAAACCGAAGAGGGAGGAAAAATAAATGAACCGGTTCGCCCCGGACCGATCTGCCCTAAAAATAAAAGAATTGGTCCGCATTCCAGACAGACCGATCTGCAGGAGACCCGGACCGGTCCGGCTATCGAGTTTTAATTTCTTATCCTTCTCTAATGGGGAGTCCTAGTGCAACTAAAACTCCTGAAACTTTGTGGGGTATATAAACCCAAGTTATTATCATTTTTTTAGACAGAGAATTAATATAATTTTCCAATTCTTTTCAGAAAACCCTAGTTTAGAGATAGTTTATTCTTTTAATTTCAAGATTGAAGATTATTCAGATTTCTGTGAGTACAAGTGTTCTTAATTGCTGATTTTAATGCTTTGGTAAGATTAGTGAGTTATTTCCTCTGTTTAATTCCTTTCTACATCATTCCACCAATTTTCCTTAGTTTAATCATGGTTTTCTGCAATTCAAAAATTGTTTTCATTAAATTCAGCATGCTGGGCTAGACTTTTCAAGGTCGGGATACATGAACCCAACATGATATGATAGTTGCATGTGTATAACATTAATCCTCTGAATTTAGTGATTTATTACGACCGTATTGCATAGGAACACGACAATTGTAGATCTTTGGATCTCGTTTGCTTCCGGGTAACCGGGATGCTTTAGAATGCAATTCGAGTGTAACTATCGAAATACCGATTTACTCGTCCTCTGATTAAGTATGATAAGGGCTTGAACCTCATATACGTAATGCTTGAGAGTACTAAATTCTGAGTCTAATTAATCATTTAAATTTACGATTAGTATTTTATCTGCAATATACTAGGGTTGGGGGCTTGTATTCCCGTCCTATTTTTCTCATCACATAGTTTAAAGTTTTAAATCAGTATTTTAGGTAATTTAGTATAATTGCATCTTTTCGTAATTTCATAATTGCATCTAGTAAAGTCATTCCACAAACCAATCATTTTTCCCTTTCCTTTAAAGTCAGAGTTAGGATTTCCTTATCTATCCAACGTCGTCACAACTCTGTTGTCCTATTTCCCTGTGGATACGATCCCGACTTACCGGGTTTATTACTAACGCGACAGGCTTGCACTTGAGCCTAGAGTGAATGCACATTAGAGACATTTTCTGGGTCGCGTCACGTGTACTTTGGGATTATATGCAAATAACAAAAACAGACCACAAAGTACACGCATAATACATAAAGTACATGCATATATTCACGTGTACTTTATAAATTTCATGCGTGTACTTTATATTCTGTTCAAAGAACATACAAAGGATTAAAAAATAAAGGCATTATATTGTAAAGAAAAATTTAACACTTCACATTTACCATTGTTCCCATTCCTTACTGTTGCAGATAAAATCGTTCCACGGTACATGCTCTTCAAAAAGTCACCATCAAGAAACAAAACAGGCCTGCAGTACTGAAATCCATCAATGGATCCTGCAAACATTATAAAAATTCTTTTGAATAATTTTCTCTCCGGTTTGACTTCAAGAATGCAATGCGATCCTGGATTATACTGCAATAGAAGTTCCTTATAATTATTCATTAATGCATAGGAAACTTTCTCATCATCATGAAACTCAGCGGACGCCATCTCTTTGCCACGCCATGCATGATGATAACATATATCAAGACCATAGTTCTTCTTCATATCTCTAACTATATCGATTGGTATCAACAATGGTTTATCCCTTAGCTCATCACCAAGCAATGTCGAAACCAATTTGGAGTCCATCATTCTGCGTTATGGACTACGATATACAACCTTATAAGTATGTCATTGTTCATACTTCTTATATAAAAATAACCATTTACTATTGATAATGAAGCATGAACTCACCACATGCAATTCTCTGTACTCATTTTAGAACACTCTGTTGTCACCCGAGTTTTATCATTCTTCAAATATATATACTTGAAACCAACCTTAACAACATACTTTCATAACTTATCATGAAACTTAATCACACCTCAAAACACTCCTCTTCATGACTAATATGTGTCTCCCATTCATTGAAGAGATAAACTTTTGACGTACTCAACTCACACCTCCAATATAAACATCATTTTCAACTCCACTACTAATGTCAATCGCAGTGGATGATAATATATAGTCTACCATTTCTCTACTTGTACCATTGCATTCAACCCTCTCACAACTTATATAACTGCGGTCAAGCGTTTCACGAATTCTATACGTGCATTCAACCATTTCATGAATTGTACTAGTCGCCAAAGCTATTGAATCAAAGACATATATCTAAATAAAATTAGCTTTGAGAATCACTTAAGACCGCAACATACAACGAACATCTTTATCACAAACCAACATAAATCGACTTTTATCACCAAAGCTGTACTTCAACGAAAAAGATCCAGTTTTCAAATCCATAAACCTGCTACATAACTCATTGTATATGAAATCTAATGAGCTGTCTTCAAAAATTTCAATGCAAGTCATAATATCCAAATAACAACACCGGGCAATATGACAACTTTCCATTATCACCTGTATTAAATTAAAACGTAAAAATAGTTTTGTTAAAGCTCAAGTTTAATTAATACCGCTGGCGCAGACCAATAAACACATGACCAACAAAGACGACTACTCCATTAAGCATGAGTCAACAGTAACAAAGTATATGCACATTAACATTATGAAGAATTAATCTCAAAAAACAAATAAGAATTAATCATTACAAAATCACGTGTACTTTAGATCAAATTGCGTATACTTTATTGTAATTTTCTTCTAATGCTATACTATTGTAAAACATCAAGATTTGTTAATGCGCTGGCGCGGACCCACAAACACATGGCCATCTAATACATGACAAGTCTATTAAGTAATGAGTAAAAAGTAACAAAGTAAACACATATTAACATTATGTAAAATTAATGTCAAAAGAAAAAAATCAGAACTAATCAAGTTCAACATTCACGTGTACTTCATATCAAATTGTGCGTACTTTACTACAATGATCCTTTGAGGTATATACATGAGCAACATTGATGATGCTAGAAATAACACCACAAGATCACGGTGTTGGAGAGCTCAAATAGGTATAACAATGGCAACACATAAGCAATATAAATGGAGAATGAGATAAGGAGAAGAGGAGAAAGATATCAATATAAGTGGTTCAGCCTATCTAGGCCTACGTCCACTGTGTAGGTGAGTGATCTTCACTATAAAAGAAGGGCACTAATGGCCTTGTGATGCTATACTCACACACTTTCTCTCAACTGTATATTTTGACAAAGCTTCAGCTAGGGTTTGTAATATGCGATCCCCTTCAAGGAAGAAGATAAATGGTATATATAGTGCTTAGGGGGTGTAGTGTACCCCCTAAGCATGCAATGAGCATGTGTAGGATGATCTAGCCAATCTCACGTGGACACCTAGCTGTGCCACATGTAGATCATAATGACCAAATATTCCCTCACGTGAGGGAATGATCCGGTTATAACGGTTTTATCCACGTGCTCCAAGTCTCTTTGTACTTACATATACTCAGACTGGTGACATCATCCACTGGAACCTCGCCTAGCTGGGTACGAGGTTGATGACTCTGACAGGACCAGTGATCCTCCAACCACAAGTATAACCTTGGTCGGACAGGCCAGTCGAGGTTAGGTAACCGGGCTCATTTGTGCTATCACCCTAAGTAGAGTATGAGACTGGTTCAAGTTGAACCCATAAAGCTGTTGCTGATCTCGGTCGGCTGGTGCTTATAAGTCCGACCTCATCAAGGACAACCTTATTGCTGACTAGTGGGGATCTTCTGACGACTCGACCATGAGATATGACGACGTTGTTGCTCAGAGTACGAGGGTACACTTTGGTCATATCAAACATGTATATAATATAAAGTACACACACATGATTCTTTGAGGTATATACACAATATGTTACGAAATCAAAACACAAAGTTAAAATATACTCATATAAAATTAAAATAATTTTATAAAAAAAAATCAAATCATTCATTCAATATTCGAATCAATTAATCAAATCATTGTAATTGTGTAAATCATATGCTGAATTAACTTAAATATTGAATGGATGATTTAATTGTGTGAATTCAGCACATGATTTACACCATTACAACGATTTGATTAATTGAAAACAAATATAACAACCTATTTCAATTGATTGAAATGCAAAACATTTATTCATAACAGGTATAAAGTTACAAATAATCGAATTAATACAAATGAAATACATCAACTTATTTTAATTGATCGACATGCAAAACATTTATTCATAACAGGTATAAACTTACAAATGATTGAATTAATGCAAAGGATAATCTAGGTTAAACAAAGCGAAAAGAATTGATTTCTTCGAACAAAATAATAACTTCTTTCTTTGAGAGAACAAAACTGATTGAACAAAAGTGAAAATAAATTATAAGATCCTAAGTTATTGGAAGAATAAACCTGTTTGACAGAAGCGGAAGGAAGAAAGAGAAGATCCTAACTTATTGGAAATGTTGTCAATCGCTGATTATGTCAATGATAACAAAATAAATGAAATGTCGTAAAAGGTATTTATATGGACCTAATTATTTAAAATTTGTTTGACCCAATTAAAACATTCAAAATGTAGTGTCAAGCGACTAGACTGTAAAAATTTATTTTTTACTTAAACTCTCAAACTAAGAAAATAAAAGAGACTCCCTTGCTTTGCAAAGAAGGCGTATATCTTGATATACAAACCCTTCTTAAAACCCTATATAACACGCGTGTGCTCAAACAGTCTCTCTTAATTATACATAGCTCTACCGAAAAATGAAAAAGACACCCATATATATAACTATATAAAAATTGTAGACCCAATTCGTGTGAGGCTGACACGTGGCAGTAATAAAGGCTCAAATCTTATAAGGCTGACATGTGGCAATAAGTAATAAAGGCTTACTAGCATTTATCATCAATGTTTGTTTCTCCCTCTTTCACGGATTACGCTGCTCCACATTTCCAACTCATCTAACTGTTCATATTTATGTACTTACAAATATGCCTACATTCATGTACTTACAAATATTATGTACTTACAAATATGCCTACATTCATGTACTTACAAATATACATCTAATTCACCTCCCCCCACATCTATTAGATTCCCTTCCTGATGGTTAAAACACAAATTTGGGAGTTGATGTCAAACCTCTACGGTGGAACACGGCTCAATAAAAAAAAGGGCAGTTGCCTAATAAAATAAAAGATAGTACTTCATTCTCTTTATTTGCTTTCTCCAACTCCTATATTTATTTTCCATTTCTTATATTTTGAATTTGTTGTATTGGACCAGGTGGTATCTTGGAAGATTGTCATCATTTTAGAGGTAATATAATCCAACACTTTCTCTTCTCTTTTATTTATGTTCTCTTTTAGTCACCATGTTTCAGATGATTTTAACCACTAACGAAAACTGCTAATGTAAAACTGCTATATATTATTAAATTGTAGATTTTTGCTATTAATAACTTCAAATAACAAGCAAAGAAAAATGACATCACACGAAGTTCGTGTGGTCCTAGCCCGTCAAAATATAGAACCCGTTAAAACATATTCATCTAATTTTGTGTTTGATGATTTTAAATTATGTCATGTTTTTTGGAAGGAAGTGGAATGGAAGCAATTCATCGAGTTTCAAAACCTATAATTCTAGGGTATTAAAATTTATGAATTTGAAAGCTTTAATATATACAGTTGCTATACATTTACCCATTTTTTGGATGTCAAACTGGAAGATTTTGTTGTTAGAAGCTATTACATCAAATAGTGTGAAATAACATCTAATAATAATCTATTTTTTACTTTCATACTTTAGATTTTTTTTTTTATACTGTTCTCTAAAGTTTGGATGTGCATTTCATTTTATTTTGTTTATTTGGAACTAGGTTGTTAGCGTTGATTTTTTTCCTCATGATTTTGATTGTTGAATGTTGTTTGCACTTTTGTGTCAATAAATCTGAAATTTGGTTTCATTTTTTTCCCATACGTTAGATCCCAATGACTCATACATTTTCATATGATTTAAGGATTTTTTTTTATTGTAAATCATGGTTTAAGAATTGAGTTTTTCATAATTTATTATGTATACATTTTATGTTAGTAGTTCCAGTTTATGTTGCCTCGATTCACTCTTTTTTTAGAAATGAAAAGACTCCATGTATTAATTGGGTGCATACATCTGTATAATCACTTTCGTTGGTTTTAACAAAAGGGCGGTCTCCAAGCAACATTAAATTGTATTTTAACTAGCTACAATCGTTAAAGTACAAATGACCTTTTGTTTTTAAACGGTCGTTTCCTTTTCACGACACCGCTGCTTAAAAAATGGGTGTAAGTTCATACTTGATTGATTGTTTTCGTTTTTGTTTTACACCAGTTATGCTTTGTATATGTATTGGTGTGCAAACAAGTCTGCAGATGATGGTCAAGGGACATGAGACTGCTGAGGCAGCCAAGGATGCTCTTGCTTTCCCTCGATTTTTGGAACGCTCACTTTGAAGGTAACATATAATTTTTTCAGTCATTTGATAAATAAATTTACTTCTTTTAAATGATTATAATCGTTTATAAATTATTCTCCACGCATCGTGTGTCCTACATGTTATATTAATTTAAAATTTTATCTCCTTTCATTCATAAAATATATTATGTGAAAAAAGACACAATAAGAAAAGAAGTAACTCCGTCTTCTACTCGTGCATTCACAGCTCTCCCTCTCTCAACCCCAATACTTTGGAATTTCCCCCTTCGACAAAACCCTAGAATATCAATTCCCAAACCATGGCTAATTTAGAGTATCCATTATGCGACACTCTAAATTTGCATTGCACCTCTTTTTTATGCGACACGTAGCCGAGATCTCCAGGTAAATTGCACTGCACCTGTTTGTTTTGATAGTTTCCTTTTTGGCCCTGTTTGAAATGTTCACGTGAATTTTGTAGGTTTATATGTGTGTCTAGTAAGGTAATTTGAAAATAGTTACACCTCACTTAACCGAATTAACAGCGTGAGGCTGGTATGTTACCAAAATACTACTAAAGACAGTTATATTATCACAGGATTTGCTGAATATGTAACGGATTTCTATTTTCATGCGGGGGAGTCATTATAAATATAGAAAATTACAAAATCATCCTTCCAAAATGTAAAACCTAAAGATCTCGATCCAAAAATACATGTTCCAAATGGCTTATACATTGTGGTGTGGATAAATTTAGTGCATTCTTTGGTAGGTGGACATTTATTTGGTAAAAACATGTTGTGCAATGATTGTTTTGACATTAGCCCTTATAAATATCACAATTAAAGATGATCACGCTCGCAAAAAGCTATTAAAGATTTGTCACACCTTTATATTACTATTATCTATAAAAAATTACTACCACACGCATGGGCGGATCCATGTGGAAAGCATGGTGGGCAATTGCCCACCTTATGTTTTGACATTTTTTAATAATAGTACTATGCATTGAAATTTTTTTAGAGAAAACATACTAAAATTCAGAAAATTTGACATGTTGCCCACCTTAATTTAGAGATGAACTGGTTGTAGGATTTAGTTTGCCCACCTTGAAAATACTTTCTGGCTCCGCCATTGACCACACGTTTATCAAGAGGCATCAATGAGGAGATAGCTTTTTTTTCTTTTTCTTTTTGGGTATATGTGGGAACTTCCCGAGAACGGGTCACACCGATCCCCCGCCCCCCGGTATCAAACCCATGGTTCATAGATTCCGGCATCACAAGATGTGAACAATGTAAGTCAGGAGCGACCGAGGGCGGTGAGATCGATCCCTCGACCTATGGCCGTTTAGGAACCCTCCCTTACTACTCAGCTCAAACCCTAGGGGTAATGAGGAGATAACTTGATGTGAGTTTCTTTCTTTGGAATAAATAACAAGTGTTGATTCTTGTTTTAACGATTAATCAAGAAACAAATTGCACTTTTGAGGGAATGCCTTCCTTTTAAATAATCTTATGAGCTTCAGAAACGTGAAATGGTGGTGAGTTCACACACAAAAAGTAGACTAAAGATCTTTTTGATAGCACACATAAAAAGTAGACCAAGGGTCCTTTTGATAGCATGGGGTAAAAGATTCCCTATTTTCCATGATAAATTTTGCTTTGCCATGTTATCAAACAGATCCGAAGAGAAACATAATTGAAACAATAAATTTAATAAAGAATAGTTCTCCAATCTCGTCGAATGTCGAAATTTTTTTAGATAGTTCAAATGATGCCTGAAGTAGAAGATCTCTTCAACACAGGAGGTCGACCAGGTTGCTATTTAAGTTAGTGAAAGTATTTCAATCTAATTTAAGCTAAGAAAAATGGAATCGCGCTATGTGGGATTTGAACCCACAACCATTAATGAGATGTTAGGGTCATATGTTTTTTTCTCCGACCATATGGTTCAGCCTTAAGGACTTCTTTGTGTCTTAATAGATGAACAAAGGATATGGCTTCTGTAAGATTCTGGAATTCCTCTTTGTCAAAAGGCCCCAAAAATCCCAAAAAGAATAGGTACTCCAAGCTTCCACATTTTTTTTACTCTCCGTCATATTTTGAGAATTCTTATGGTATTTTTGAACACTCAATTGATGTTTTTTCATGGAAATTCTTCTTTTATCCGATTTCCACATTTTAACCTTATAAATTATTTTTGAAGCTAGTCACCTTTTAAAGTCAATATTTTAATTTGGTTGGTTTTGTTAATTGATAAGTTAACGCTTATGATTTTATATAATGCAAGATGGTAATATGTGTGAGGAAGTGGTGGAATACATGGATCACATCTTCTTTCATTATTCTTACCTCGTATACGAACTTTATTTGGAATAAAGTTTCAATGAATTTGACATGGGTTTTCGCAAGGACAAGAGACTTTGCCAAAAAAGTACCTCAATAAATCAAATCCCTGAACTACAATGCTTCTCTTGTAGTTCAGGGATCGCGTCTTAGGTTGTTGATCTACAAGTACAAGAGAAGGGAAGCTGTACAGGAAGATCTAAAGGATATTAATAGTTCCCCAGCTGATTTCGATTCCAACCGAAGATCGGAAATTGCAATAGCTAAATGATGATGTGTAATATCGGTCAGCCATAGTCCCCCAATTACTGGATCTTATCCTCCACGAAAAGTAAGAAAGAAGGATCTCGAGAGGTAAATAGTGGAAAAATCTACTAGAACCTATCTTAATGAGTTATTAGAAAGGGATAGCTTTTGGCTGACGCCGGAGGGAAGGAGGGCATTAACAACCCCCAAAGGGGAGGAGTCTCGAATTCCCAACTCGGAGTCTTACCTATCTGATCTTAAGGGGAAGGGAACCCAATCAAAGTTCTTTAAAAAGAGCTTATGGCAAAGGGGAATACCCAAAAGCCTAAGATCTATTAAATATAGTGAGAATAATAGTGAGAGGGTCTGATCTCTATCGTGGTTCGATCCATTGGACTTTTTGCGGATTCGGAGTCTATTATCAGTCGATTTGCTTCTTCCGCATCAATGCATCTTACACTGTATCATGTGATCTTTAGTACAAGGTATCCCCAAACTGTGTTAATGCATTGGAACCCAATGTTCATATATTATTTTGGCAATTTAATGACAAAGTAGACCAGGTTAGATTGATTTGGTAATTACACATGTGACATTCATTGAGTCAAACCTTGAAGACCTCGTGCTATCAGAAGGAGTCCACCAGCAACACAAGCACCAGAGAGCCGCCATGAAGAGAAGAAACAACAGCCACAAATAGAACTGAAAGCTTCCTTGAACTATAAGCATATCCATGCCGAAAAAGTACCTCAATCGATCAACAACCTAAGACGCGATCCGTGAACTGCAAGAACTACCGGAAGGTTCGTTTATAACATCAACCTAAGATGCGAAAACAACTTAAAACGAGAATGCCTATTAGAGCTCATTCCCTTCCTTGCTTGGCCCTTCTCTAGGAGCGTCACATTTGATTCTTTTGTAAGGGAGATCATAATGGCTAAAAATCGCTGCTTCCTTTACTCGTGTGCAATCAATCTTGCTTGCTTTACCTTACCCTATTGCTAGCATTAGCACTACCTCGACGTCCCCCCAGCTGATTTTGATTCCAATGTCCCATCTCTTTGACTAAACTAACTCGCCACATTTAAGCCAAGCGTAAGAAAGTGATCTCAGATGCTAATGTCGGATAATCGACTTCTCTTCTCATCTCAGATGGATATGAAATGAAATTTCTCGAGCCGCATGAAAAGATTCGTTTCAGCGAAAATCAGGGTATTTTATATTCATTTTCAATTTCTTACCTTACTCCGCCTCTCTTTTCTTTGTCTTTGCACTCACTCCCTTTAGACGTCGATCTAGCCATTGTCTTAGTCGGCAGCGCTCGAGAAGGCAGATCCATAGGAAGGAAGCAAAAGCAAATTTGAAGCGGTTGGCATGAGCTATTGAAGATGTATTGAAAGGAGGTTTGTTTCCACTTGAGAGAGGAACTGTGAAAGAAGGATAGACGTCTAAGAGACAGTGCTAGCTAGCAAGCATTCCTTTAGCTCTAGCCATGAATCCGATTCGAGGAGCATATAAATAGTTCCACGCAATGACATTTGAGGTGATAAGTGACTTTCATTTTCCTTCATCAAATGGCACGTTCCAGGATATAGAAAGCAAAAAAAAGTAAGCCAAGCGAGGTTGGATGCGCGTGACTTGCTTCCTCATGTTCTCCTTGTTGCGTCGAAACTAAGGCATAGGACTAATTCTTTTCGCCACGTTCAAGCATTAGTACAAAAATTCTTTCTTTCCCTCATATAGTGTCTCCGTTATCGCTTTGGTAACGAGGGCTTGCTATTGAGAAGCAAAGCTTACCTCAGGCAAGGCATATACTCTAGATTGCATTTAAATAACTTTTCAGAAGCATGCAAAAAACCTCGAAAAAGTTTTCACCTTTCCGCTTCAAGAAATGCCCTTATTGTAAGACTGCTTTAGATAAAGTAAAACAGTTGTTATAATGTCTAGCTTTTAGGGTAAGATTCTTTTGTTTGGGTAGGGATGGCACTCAATAGCTCTCGCTCCCTACTCGCTCTAGCTAGGAAAAAAGCCAATGAAAGATTTCACCTGCCTTCGCCCGGAAGTTACTGAACTAGCCTTTTATTTTAAAGAATCGCTTCACACCTTTTGTGTTCTTTTCTTAAGGATATCCCCAGTAGTCAAGATCTCATGCAGGAGAGCGAGGAGGAGTCTGTTGATTCTATGGTACTTGAACGTCTTCACTTTCATTATTCCTAAAAAAAGTACCTTCATTTTTATTGATAGCAGAAGAAAGAGAACTCCGCCTTCTCCTTAGGGGGATTCCATTAGTTAGAGGACTTCTTTAGCTTTAAGACTAGGGATCTAAGGAAGGTTATTTGGTGAGAAATCCTGCAAAGCTCAAATCCCACTGCTCGAACGTCTAAGAAAGATGAGAGCCTAGCAATTGGTTTTGCACACTAACTCTTGAGAAAACTTAGGTAATGAATTGCTTTCCAGCCTTTTACTCCTCGAGTCAGGAAGTGGTAATAGAAGTGGTAATAGCAGGCGATCGATGACTAAAATGACTTTCTTAGAAAGATTATGTAAGGCTACATCTCTTCAGGGTTCCATCTCTTTCGGCCCGAAGCCGATAGGAAGCAATGCTTCAAGTCGCTGAGGTAAGTTCCGAGAGAGCTAGGCTTCGGGTATTCCTACCATTTCCTCAACAAGCTTACTCTTTGAACTCCTCCCTTCCGCTTACCTAATTCCAGATATGGATTATTGATTAATCAGTTTTTAGCATTAATTAGTCTTGAACTCTTAATTAAAGCATTGAAAGGGAATTGCTATCGTCTTTCCAAAGGACGAGGATTTACGTGTATTGCTTACGTTCAATTTCCTGACGCTAGCTTGACCTCACTCACTAAAAGAATAAGGGGCTTTTTGCGAAAGAAATCTCCTCTTCCGCTTAAGGCACCTAAGTCCCTGATTCAATATCAATAGCACCTCAAAAGAGCTCTTTCGATTCCAAAAAAAGTCCCGCCTGCACTATTGATCTAATAATGCGCCATTTCCTCTTACTTGAAAAAGCTTTCCTCAGCCCTGGCCAGCTCTTGATACTCTTTAAGTAGCTCTTTCTCCTTATCAAATAAGTCCTTATCTCTGGGATTTTCATCCATTTTTTTTTGTACATTTTCCTACTTCAATTTTTTTTTCCGCAGTTCTACTGGAAATGTCATCAAAGTTTCCTCTTATTGAGCTCTTTAAAAAAAAGACTTTTCAGCATCTTGGGCTTTTACCATAGACGAAAAATGGCACTGCCTTTGCAAATATCTACTCCACACTTCCATAACCGATTCCAAAAACTTGTCATGCGGAGGCCATAAATCAAAAGCTTCTTCAAATTAAGCTCTTTTGGTATGATGTGAATAAGAAGAAGGGTATGATCAGATAGACCTGGGTCTTTAAACTCTGTTACAGAGTAAGGAAGAATTTCCCCCCTTATATCATTTACCAAAACTCTATCCAATTTTCTGCATATGCTTTCATCTCCCGCGGTTTTGTTAGACCATGTGAACTTAAAAGCCTAATATCTCATGTTTTCCAACTCAACTTTGTTTATACAATTAGAGAAGTCATCCATGAAAGGAGGCCATTTATCTGATCCCACATTCTCTAATGAACGAATCTAATTGCATTGAAGTCAGCACATAAAATCCAAGGGTAATAAACAAAAAGTAGAGCATGATGTTCAATATTCCCTCCAGAAAGAATTTATAAGTTTAACAGTATTTTAACCATACACAAAGGATGCAAAAAAGTCTTTTTTATGCTCCAGCAAAAACAGATGGCAGTGGATAATTTAATCAAACACGCTTAGTTATAAGACTGAGAATTTCGTCCATCTCAGTATAGCCAAATGCGCCCTAAAATTAACCAATTCTAATTGTCAATAAGTCAAGAAGACCAAAAAGAGAGAGATTATTCTGTCTGATCAGCTTTCTAATCTCAGCGTGTTTATCCTCCATTTTTAGTCCGAATATATTCCAGCAACAAAAATAGGTGCAAAATGGAATGGACTTACCTTTGCTTATGAGAAGAAAGGTCACTTCCCGCTGGGCTTTCTTCTTACTTTTCTTCTTGCTTCTCTTAAGGTCTTGAGAAGAACCTTCTTTTAGTCGCCCTAACTCCTTCCTGAGAACGAGTGTCGGGAGAGGCAATAGTATAATTAGATGCTATAGTCTCTTAGCTCTTTGGCCCCTAAATCAACATCTGAATCCATACTAAGAGTTTGAAAAGGATTGGAAGTTTGCACCTTCTTCCCAATGGAGTTCTTAGATAGGCTCTTATGTAAGAACTATTATGACTAGTTTTGATTGTGTGAAAACTTGATGGGATCCTTTGCCAATTCTACCTCCTTCATTAGTGCTCGATCCGTAGCAAGAGTGGGTTGATTATCATCACACTTCTCATTCACAGCCTTCTTAGCAGTAGCTATAGGGCATTAGTTAATGGAGTGCCCAAAGTTTATAGATAGGAATTAGTGGAGCCAAGTCAAATGAGCCTTCTTCCTATTTTTTTCCTTCGACATCTTGTTCCCCAAAGCATTAAAATAGCACAGTAAGCGGACCACCTATAGGGAAAATTCTTAGACCACTATTAAGATCAAGTGATGCTGGGCAATGAAACTTATGCTACTATCAATTACAGAGAGACAATTACAGAGAGACAAGGACCTGATTGCTATCAATGTGAAATCAATTCTCTTGCTCTGATGCGCATGTCATCCGATTCGTGTATTCTACTTTAGTATGCGCTAGGGATGAAAGTCGCACCATCGCTAGCGACAGAGTCATAACCAAATGCCCAAAATCTTAGAATTACGGATCGGGGAGGAATGCTAGGTTCATGCCTACACAAACAAAAAGAGATAGGAAGCGAGACTAGAAAGCAAATAGTTCACTAAGATTTTGAAATAGAGCTTGAAGCAAGCATCCATCTCAATCAATTTCCTTCCTTTGTCTGTTGCAGTTATTTCATAGTGACCCTACATAAGATCTATGGAATTACTCGATCCACGAAGCTTCTCTTCCCGTGTCTCTAGATTTCTCTCTTTAGGTACGTTTTGCCACATTTCTTTTAGTGTTCTACCCCTCAGTATGGTACAAGATGTACTTTAAGCGGATCTATTCGTAGGTACTTTCTAGGTTGATAGGCCGGACCCAATACTTTAAGCGGATCTATCCGTCGCAGTGATTTCTAGAAACTGGCTTAGATATGGCCGAAAGACGTCGTTCATCAAGCTCTGGAATGTGGATGGTGCATTTGTTAACCCGAATGGCATGACTATATAATCGTAATGGACGTCATGGGTCCTTCAGCTGCTTTTGGCACATCCACATTGTGGACACGAATCAGATGGTACCACGAGTGTAAATCCAGACGGTTATTCGAGCAGTTCATCGACAACTGGAATGGGATACTTGTCCTTGACATTTATTCGATTTAGCGTCCTATAATTCAAAGAAGTATAATAACTAGAAAACTACTAGGCCATATGTACTTTATAGGAAAGGGGGGAAGGAGGTGAAATTGATCGAGTAAGAAGTAAGTTGCCGTCCGCCGCTAATAGTTAGTTTACTTATCGGTAGGATTTGACACTTTGGGAATCAAGGCGATTGCAGTCTCATTGACCTCCTTAAGCAGGCGACCAACATAAAAAAAATCCTTAATAACACTTGTTTGTGACTTCCTTCCCAACAATACTCAAAGCTTTTTTTTTTTTAAGAAAGTCGCATTGTAGCCATCCGGACCAGGAGCTTTGTTATCTTTAAAAGAAAAAAGAACCGATCTTATTTCCTCTTCGGTGACATCCCTCCCTAGCTCAACAAACTGGACTCGGGTCATTTCCTTGGAAGAGCCTTCTGAAGAGCCTCAAGATCAATCTGAGTGTTTTGAGGGCAACACGAAGCAAGTTCTTAAAGTATTTCACTATTTCTTCTTTGATATCCTACGATTTCGGGGTTGTCGATCATCGTTCCGTTCTCACCACAAATAAATACTATCTTGCTCCGGTTACGGTGATTCTTAATTTCTTGTCGCCAAGGTTCATTGGGTGAGGAGGGAGATATATGAACAACTATACAAGACTATCTTCTGATAACACAAATAGGAAAATAGTCTTCTCCTCTCATCTTTGTCTGTTTAAGAGACTGTTTGAATTGACTAAATGCGAATGAGAGCCCGGAGGATGTGAGTGTTTTGATCCTGGATCCGAGTCTCATGCTTTATTATTATGCTGGTTTTTTTCCTTCCCTTTCTCAGCCTTTCGGTCTTAGTTCCAGTGAGTGGGAGGGTGCCATCTTTGTGCACGAGTAGGGCTAGTTCATGTGGAACTTTTTTTCCTTCTTGATTTGAAAATCTATTTTCTTCAACAATTTGATGGTGGCACTTGTAGCACGAGATGAGACCTTTGAAAAAGTTTATTTGAATTGATTGAGTTTCCTTAATCACGCAATTTGGCCAGTCATCCCGAATATGAAATCACATTCGGGAATGATGCGGAACACTCTTATGATGGTGGGGAGAAAGAAGATGTCGTTTTGGGAGACGACTGTACAGAATACCGCGTTTTTAGGGCTTGCATTGAGGCAGGTGTTCCGCTTTGAAAGGTTTTTCAAAAAGTGAGGCAGAAAAGTCGATCAAATTTTCTTAAAAGAATGACCGGTTAACTGGAAGGAAGCTTTAGCGCAATAACATGGATCGAATCGAGATTGCTACTACCATATCCCTAGCCGTTCTTCCTCATCTTTGTTGCCTGCCTATGCTTCTCTCGTAGCCCGCTCTTTTCGTTTGCTCTTTTCCATGAACTTTTTGACTAGAGCCGCTGGGTTTTCGTGTTCGCTCACCAGGATAGCAATGAGGTTAAGTCGTCTCGATGGTTGCATCTTTCTTTCTTTCTTTCTTTGTTGCTTTCTTTGTATTTCATGGTGCTCCTATTCCTGGGCTCTTTGCTCTATACTTTTTCATGTCCCACCACCTGACGAACCTGAATCACATGCCTGAGAAGGGCCCCTAGAACATGTCTTTTCTTCATTTGGTGAAGGTGAATATGTGGCATGATCCCGCAGCTCACCCTCTTGATTGAGATATATTCCCCTCCTTGAAATACCTCGTTGATTGATCCAATGATCTACGACCACCCTATATTACAGGAATAAAAACCCAGATCTATGACCCCATCGAATCTAGTCTTTATGAAGGAAAATCTTGACTATTTAATCAAAAAGAAGGAAATCTCTAGTTTCACGCAACACATGTACTCCCCCAATTACTAGTTTTGATCGCAGGCCTTCTCGCTTCCTTGACATTGAGATTTGTGATATTGTTGCCCTCATTGTACACAATAGATGACACGACACCTGGTATTGACATAAATGAAGAAAGAGTTCAGGGAGTAACCATTCATTAGGAAGGCGACTTCACATATGTTGTTAGATAAGAGGCAAGCGGAATGGATCTCATCATAAGTCGATGTCCACTTTTTAGTAAGCTCACACATCTGAAGAAGTAGAGGAAGAGGAAGACTAGTGATTTATTAGAGGCAAACACATATTGTGTTATGATGAGAGCTTCAATTATTTTTTATCACCTTATCGCCCTATAATCGTTATTGTTCCCCGTCCGGTGCAATGAAATACTTGCCAAGATGTTTGCGGTCAATGCTAGGTTGCTGTAGTGCTTTTACTTCCGGCCTGGATAGCACTGTTTAGATGCTCTGATAGTTCAAAAGGATTTTGAAACGAACCCTAATAGGGTGCTTTTAGTCGGTAACCATTAGCGTCCGAACTCTCACTTGAAGAAAGAGAGCCACTTTTTGATTTTGATTCCTTTTTGCTTGCTTTCATGAGCATACTATTTAAGAACGCTTCTTTCTTGAATCCCGGACTACTATCAACTAGCCTTCTTGCTTCTTGGTTGTCTTTCTAACAATGATTACGAACAATAAAAAATAATAAATAATCACTCTCTTGCTAGTGTAATAGGACTTTCTTTCTCATATAGAATGCAAGAGAATCAAACTATAATTCTGTTATAACTTGCTTTGTGCTTGAATAGGGCAGTGTTTACAATATTGATTTTTTGATAAAGACTATTGGAATGAAATAACTTGCCTTTCTTGCTCGCTCCCTCGGTTGCTTCTTGCTTTCAGTGCATGCTTTATTGCCTACCTTAATACTATAATGAAAGAGGGATAAGTTATAGCTTTCCTTTTTTATTGCCGACCGGAGAAGAACAACTAGCCTTGCTTAGGGCTTGAAGTTATAGCTGATTAAAGATCTTCCAGCGAAAGTGCTTATTGCTTCATTGCTTACCTACCGGACTACTTGTAACTCGCATTTATTAGTCTTAACAACTTGCATCCTTAACTCCCTTTATCATAACCACTCTAATATTAATTGAATATCGGAATTTCACTCTAAGGACTCCCTTCTTTTAGCTGATTTTGGCTTGATGGCCTTATTTTAAGTGCTCAATGAAAAAGATTAATGAAGTCTTTATGAAACAGATTGAGAAAGAGACCCAACCGAATTAAAGCACTCTCTATGTTTGACATAGCCAAAGGTTTACGCCTCTTTATGCCGACTGAAAGGAGCAATGTTGGCTTGAGCTTAACATAGTTACGCTTCCATTTAACCCAGTTTGGTAGAGGAAGAGGTCATGTTTGTTGACGGGAGCGAGACTCGACGTGTTGACCCTTTACCTGCCGATCTTGATGTACTTGACTTTGAGGGCCTCGCTTGCTCTGTTTCTTGTTATCCTATTGCATAAGGATAGTTGCACAGTTTTGGTTTTCTTTGTCATGGAATTGAATGACTGGTTGACATTCCATAACGATGAAGCTCCTTAGGCCGTCCTTTTGGTGAAGCAACTAAAACTTGAGTCAACGCCTACTGTTCCATTAACCGAGCACTCTGAAAGGTAGACCAACCGAGAGGGATGATGTTACAGCTTCTTTCCCTGGATTAAACAACTCTTCTTTCTTGCCGATTGGACATTGGAAGCCTTGATTGATGATATTATCCACGCCCGTTGGTTGAGCCTCGCTATCTCCCTCCTCTCCTTTTAGTAAAGCACTCGACCGAACATTGTGTTCTCTTGGTTGTGCCTGATTGTTCATCGCGTTAGTTTTTATCTCGATTTGAACCTGTTGGCTCCTTTTTTTAAGGATAATATTGAATGCTGATAGGTTGCACGAATATCTCTTTCCTCACTTTGTTTTGCGGAAATGGAAGATGTTGAAGGAAGCAAAGTTAGGCGTGCAAAACTTTAGTCTTCCTATTATCTCTCCCATGGATCCTATTGTGGATTCAAAATCTCCAATTGCCGATTCGGATCCTCAGTTTCCTTATAGAATGGTGGAACCAAACCGAGGGACTCTACTGATGGGCTAAGGAAACTAATGGATTCGTACCCTCCCTCGCTGTACATGACCTTTAACTAGGAAACTTTGTTCACATGCTCTCGCTCTTTTTCTACACCTAACGATAATGAATGGTGACGGGCTAGAAAATTTGAACCCATATCTATTTTCCAAAGACTTATAGTTAGTAAGTCAGGTGTCGGTACCAAATCCTTAATTAGTAGTGGACTACTAGTTAACGCACTACCAAATCAGAGTAGCCAGTATGTACACATCATGATTTGCCAGAGGAGCTCAGAGCTCATCAAATGGAAGAAGCAAGCAGGGATAGATAGAATCTGGTAGGGAAAAGTGCTTTGTTGTACTTGTTCCCAGATGAGATCAAAGGTCTTTCGTTGATTTCCTACTAAAGAAACTGGCTTAGCTCTACTGGATGACATGGAAATTACAAGAGAAGGGTCTCTAGAGAGGTAAATAGTGGTGGATTGGCTAAATTTTGGGGACTATAAAAAATAAGTCAGGGAGGAGCATATTAATGGCCATGTTGTGGGTTGTGTGGATGGAGAGGAGGAGAAGAATCTTTGAGAAGTGGAATAGAAGGGAGCTTCCCAATCACTATTTTGTTTTGTGAAACTCTTAATATGGACATCTCACTTCAACTGCATGGCTAGTTATTCTTTCATGTTATGGGCATTTAACTAATGCAATTGAGTTTAGTCATTTAGCCAGTACCATGCTTTTGGCAATCATTTTGAACATTAGTAATTTGGATGTTGGTTTAGTCTAATGGTATCTACAACGTCTGTCTTGCAACTATATCCTGGCTCGTTAAGCTCCATACATTGATTTTGACGTAACACGAGAAATGGCACACACGAGCGAACCTAAATTAAGAAACTCTTTCTCTTGCTAAAATGTAAAGTGATTACAATGAATGACCAAAGGTGCCTAGCAAGATGACCATAAAGGTAAAAAGACTTTAAAAGGGGCACAGTAATCTCTAACCTAACATGCCTAAATTGCTAACCTAAATAAAGAAAAAACAATAAATGGTAACAAAATATAGTATAACTTGTGAAATTACAATGAAGCACGGGTACTTTATTCTCAGATTGATTTCCTTTTCTTTTTTGGCAAGTGTGTATATATATATATATATATATAGAGAGAGAGAGAGAGAGAGAGAGGCGCCCTCCTGTAAGGACTCCTTATGGTGTAGATCTCGGTATATACCATTTTTTTAAAATAGTAAAAAAAATGAAATTTTTGATGAAATTTCATGGATATGATCTCCACGGTGAGAAGATCATCTCCAATTTTTTTCATCAAAAAAATCAATAAAAAAATTATTGAGATGAGGTCATATTTCATAAAATGGTATAAATATGTATTTTCGACCGTTGGCGATCATCTCACCCATTTTTTGATTGAATTTTTGGATGAAACTTCATGGATATGATCTCGACAGTGAGAAGATCACATCCATGAAGCTTCATCAAAAAATTCAATTAATAAAGTGACTGGCGCTGACCCAACATTTCAACGGTTGAAAATGAATATTTATACCATTTTTTTACATATCACCTCATCTCAACGGTTGTTTTTATTGAATTTTTTGATGAAAAAAATTGGAGATGATCTTCTAACCGTGGATATATCCATGAAGTTTTATAAAAAATTTCATTTTTTTACTATTTAAAAAAATAGTATGTACTGGGGTCTGCACCATAAGGAGTCCTTACAGGAGACTTTTTCTCTCTCTCTCTCTCTCTCTCTATATATATATATATCTATCTATCTATCTATCTATCTATCTATCTATCTATAGATAGATAGATAGATATATAGATAGATAGATAGATATATATATATATATATAGAGAGAGAGAGAGAGAGAGAGAGAGGATCTCATACATACTCTGTCTGAGGTTCCACTATGCGGACCTTTTTTTAAAATAGTAAAAAAAATATTTTTGGGTTGATTTTTTTTATGGTATTTAGAAATTTCAGGGAACCCATAAAAAAACCAACTCAAAATGTATTTTTTTGCTATAGTTTGGCCTATTTATTAAAATAGCAAAAAAAATCATTTTGAGCTGGGTTTTTTATGGGTCCCCTGAAATTTTTAAATACCATAAAAAAAATCAGGCCAATAATATTTTTTTACTATTTTATCAATAAAGGTCCGCACGGGGGTATGCACTACGATTGTTGTACTTTGAGTTGATTTCATTGGTGTTTTGGACATTAGGTCATCTTTTATCTATTATTATACTGACTTGGGATGTCTATCTTATGTCTCCATCTTAGTTTCCTTTGTGTGCTATGTACTCCTCTTCAGTATGCTTGGCCAAAGCGTTTACTGGTTGAAGCTTATATGTTTGTTATTTGTTCTTCAAACGGGATAATTTTAAAAGCAAATTATGCATGACATGATCTGCTGGCCTTTATACAAAAAAATATGGTCATGCTTTTGAGGTGGGTTTGTTATATTTGTAGGGTATAATTTTTTACTCAACAAGCAATTACAAATCTGCAGACCTTTTTTCCCCCTTATATTGGCTGCAGGCATTTAAGTTAATTATAATTGATCTCGACTCCATTATTAATGCCTTCACCCTTGAAGTTACACAATCCGGGCCTGATGAACAAGAGGTAATATTTGGTTGGAATTAGAGTTGTAGTTGCTTGGAATTAGGATATAAACTTACACTCTCTCTTTTGAAATTTTAGAAACATGGTAGATTTTGATAAAAAAATCATAATTCCAAAAGTGAGAATTTTGGTTGACTTTGATAAGAATATTCATATAATTGTCAATCTTGGAAACTTGGGACGAATTTTAATAAAAATCATATAGTTGATATTCTTTGAAATTGAATTGATTTTGATAAAAATCATATAATTGTTGTTCGTGGGAATGTAATTGATTTTGATAAAGATCATATAATGTTTAATATGGCACTTTAAGAGAGACTTGGGACATACGCTTGCACTATTCATGGAGGGTGAAGTATTATCATTGTGAATCTAATTAAAATTGTGCGAGTTGATTACCGATTTTCCTTTACAAAGTGTAGTGATTGAAGACTAGGAAGTATGGAATAATTTTATGAGATTTAGTTGAGATTAAATCACGAACATAATGGTAGAATCATAATCTGTTATGTTATACGAACGTGGGATGTGTGTGAAACACGTGGAGTGGATATATTGGTGGTATATATGTATTCTGTGTAAACTCCTGTAGGGCTGCCTGGTTATAGTGACGGCTATCATGTGTTCGTCACAATATGTGTGGAGCCTAGGGAGTGTTAACTTCAATTCTGTTGTCTGGCTGTAGTGATGGTATCATGTGTGCGTCACTGTGCGGGGCCTCGGGGGTGTTCAACTCTCGTAGTGTTGTCTGGTTATAGTGACGGTATTCTGTGTGTGGTACGGTATTATTCAGAAGAACTAAGTTATTGAACTTGCGACTTAATAATTTCGTTGCAAGTCAAATGTTGATTTTGAGGAATGATGGCTCATGCTATTAAAGAGACAATGAGTGCCTTGTATCATTCTTTGTCATTTTCTTCCTTTCTTTCACCTTGACATTCTGGATTGGATGATCAAGAATCAAGCATATTATTAGCAAGAGCGATATACTGAGTGATGAGGTTTCTTTTATATTCTAGTGTTCGTGACATGAATCCGGAAAGTTTTGGGGCTATTTTTATTTTTATTTTTAATTTTAAAAGTTGGATTCTCTTATATTTTCCCTCATTTAATATTAGTGTAGGTCATGGACCTACACTAATGGGTGCATTTCGAGTCTCTATTAGTGTGGCCCTAGATTATTGGACACACATTCCTAGGTCTATATAAGCATTGTAATAGCCTCTTTTTCATTAGTTGTATATTATTGATAATTTAGTCCTTGTTTTAGTGAGATTCTTTGTGCCATTATTGTCGTCACCTTAATTGGCCACAAAGACCGACGAGGAAGGTCATTTAGGGAGAAGCAAGGTGGCCTGGTCCCTCCTGAGGGAGTCTCAAACGCAGGGGGATTTTGGGGCTAAATTGTAGTATTTAAAAAAGATTCTCATTTATTTCCTTCTTTTAATTTGTTAGTATTAGTATATGTTACCGGCCAGCCACTAGGCTATAATCAAATAAGTTCCTCTTTTAACCTTTTTAGCGTATGAGTGTTTCCCTAACTAATTGGGCGCACACCCCTAGGTCTATATAATCACTATTATAGGGTCTTTCTCATTAGTCGAATATTTTTGAGAGTTTAGGTCATTGTCGTTTTTAGGTCAGATTGGACAAGGATTTTAGTCTGATTGCTGTTCAAGAAAATCAGTTTCCAATGTTATAATTATGAAAAAATGCAATTAGATTATGCAATACACCTAACTTAAATTTGACTCAAATAATTAGAAATTAATTATATAATGACTATGTCAAAACTAATTTTTCAGTATTATTTAAAAGCTTATATTATATAGAGATTTAATCTTAGGTCCCTAGGACTTGGTCAACTTAGTGAAAGATTCTTATTATTGTCCTTCTTTAGTATGCAGCCCCTGCCTTTGGTAAATAGTGCGAAGTTGTGACTGTTTGAGGAGGAAATTAAGAAAGCACTTTTTGAGTGCCGTAGGTATAAATCCCTGTGTCCCGATGGGTACACAATGGCCTTTTTCAAGAATGTTGGGAAGTGGTAAAAGGAGATACACGTGAATTTTTTGAAAATGGGGTGATTAATGGATGCGTTAATGAGACGTACATTTGTTTGGTTCCTAAGTAGCAACGGTCGATAAAAATGAAGGATTTTCGTCCCATTAGTTTGGCAAGTGTATATAAAATTTGGCCAAGGTTTTGTCTTTGAGATTAAGGGAGGCGTTGGGTGAAACGATTTCGAAATCTCAAGAGGCTTTCGTAAAGGGAGACAAATTCTAGACGTAGCTCTTGTAGCTAATGAAACGGTGGAGGTGTTCGAGGAAGTAAGAAGGAATGTGTGGTTTTTAAAATTGATTTTGAGAAGGCATATGATCACGTCGAATGGAGCTTCTTGATACACATGCTTGCGAAAAAAGGGTTAAAGGACAAATGAAGTGGATTTGGGGATGTTTATCCTAGGTAAACTTCCCTAAATGGGAGGCCTAGAGGAAAAGGACGGCTTCTAGCCAGGGGCCTTAGGAAAGAAAAGATGGGGTCACGCATTTACAATTTGTAGATAATACCCATTTTTTTCTCTTTGGGGAAGCAGTAAAAATTTGGTTTTCTTGATTTAGTTTTTAGCTCATTGTCGGGTTTAAATGCCCATTTGGCAAAAGTGAAGTTTTATATCAACATGGACGAGAGTTTTCTTCGAATTATAGCGGACATAGTGGGTTGTGGGATTGGTAGTTGGCCAATGAAATATTTGGGATTACCTCTCGGAGGAAATCAAATATCTTTCGACTTTGGGGGTCTTGTTTAAAATAAAGTGAAAAAAGGCTTGATGGTTGGAAACATGTTTTTTTTTGGGGGTGGGGTGGGGTGCCATTTTGATAAAATCAGTCCTTTATATTATCCCCATTTGCTTTGTATCTTTATTTAAAATTCCTATAAAAGTGCAACACTAATTGAAGAAGGAATGAGGGATTTTTTGTGGTAGGGTAACGAAGAGGGGAAAAATGATCGTTTAATAAATTGGCAAATAGTGTTGAAACCCAACGGTCATGGGGGTTGGGAACTTGGAATTGGGTCAAAAGAAATAAAGCTTGTTGGCAAAATGGTTGTGGCGGTTTCCTCTTGAACAACACTAATTATGGCATTCCATCATTAGGAGCAAATATGGGTTAGGGAACAATGTGTGGGATTAGAGGTTCCTTCGAGGAACCCTCGGAATTTCATCTCATGTTTTTGAATTTTTCTTATTAAATCTCTTTTGTGTGGTTGAGGATGGGAATAATATTCACTTTTGGGAGGACATGTGGTTGGGGAGAGGTTTATTTAAATCTTTGTTTCCAAGATTGTTTAGAATCTCTTATCCACACAACATGCCTATTGTTTCTTTGGCCTTGTTAGATTCAATGTACTTTGCATTTTGGAACCTTTCTTTCAAAAGAAATCTCATTGTGAAATCTCGGAAATAACAGCCTTGTTAGGTAAAATTGAGTTAGATTGTCTTCGGGTAATAATGATGGAAGATCTAAATTTAATGGGGTGATATTCTCTTGCGACTCGTATTTCCAGCCTATGTAGAATTCGTCTTGCTTCGTCTTTTTCACCTTTAAATTTTATATGGGCAGCAGGGATTCCAACTAAGGTTCGAACTAAGTTCAGATATGCTCTTGGTTGGTGGCTCATGACAAGGTTAATACTTGTGATCTTTTGCAACTGAGAATGCCGGCAAAATGCATCTCACCTCATTGGTGCATCCTTTGTGAAGACGAGGGAGAGAGCCTCGATCATTTGCTCCTACATATCCTTGAACGGTGTCATGAACATTGTGTGCCGTACCATGGAAATTTTTTGACCTTATGACAATGGAGGTTGTTCTTTTAAGAGTAGAAAAGTCTATGGAGATGTGCGTTCCTTGCGCTAATATGGGTAGTTTGACCGGAAAGGAACACTAGAATCTTCGAAGATCAAGTGGTTGAAAAGGAATGGATTTGGGAAAAGATAAAATTTTTGCTTTCCTTATGGACGCCTAGCGTGAAACCGTTCAAGGATATCCCGTTGTCCTTTATGTTATTGGGTTGGGATAAGGTCTTCACATAATGCAGATTTCTACTTTAGAGGTCTATTCGGTGGTTGTTTGATGGCATGAGGGGCTATTTTTATGTATTTTGTATCTTTTGTCTTTTGAGGAGTTGTTTTTTGTTATCATTTCTTTTGTTGTTGATGGACTTCTTATCCATCCTCTTCTTGTAATTGTCTTTATTATCAATAATTGCTTCTTGTTCTCGATCAAAGAAAAAAAAGAAGCAAAGTAAGGTTAGATATCGTGTGCGGTTTCACTAGAATAATTGTACGTTATGGACCGTAATCTAAATGCCCCCATTTATATATTTAATATCGTTAAAATAAAATCAATGTATTATCATTATTCATTGAGTTGCCGAGTTCAAAGAAGCTGCTTAAGTGGGGTTACTCTTCATGCTTTTTCTATGATTCCCTATAGAATGTAGGATTACCACACTTTCATCGAGCAATTGAATGCCCACTAAGAGTTCTTGTGTCTCAAGCTTAATGGGCACGACGATGGGTAGAAAATGAATGAGGTATTTGATCCCACTTATCATTCCTTTTATCCTAAGGAGCATGACACAGATGTTCCGAAATCAAAAATTCTACAGAAGTAGGACTGACAGCCTGAGGACACTTCTGTAGAGAGATCTTTTGTATAAAAAAAGTAAAGTTTAAACGGTAAATATTTCCCCATGTAAACAAAACATAGTGACAAATGTATACAAAATTACAAATGTTTGTAGGTTCATAAATATGTTAATGTGCATCTGTTTTATTTACATGTTGCTACCTCTCATACCTAACCTTACACTTGGGATTAGTTACGTGCTCTAAGAGGCCTGAATTAAGAGTTCTCCAAAAAAAAAACTTCAGATTACAACCCTTAATTTCTGTTCTGAAAAAATCTCCTTACTATTGCTAAGCATTCGCAAAACAATTCACTATAGACCTCAAATCATTTTTTCTTTTAACAATTTATGGCATGGGAAATTTTAGATATCCTGCAAAAACTCTATTTTTTTTATTATTATTTTATTTTATTTTTTATCATGTGTAAAGTAAGAGCTGGCTGTAGCTCTAAAATATAACATTATTATACTGAAGCAACTCAGCTCACCGACATGAATAATGATGTCCTAATCCTAAAAAAAAAATCCACTCACAGCAGTTTCACCATCATTATAGGTGTCTTCTTTTTATGTCTCCTTGTGTATATGTTTACATGTGTTTGTTAGTTACTGATATAATGTTAACCTTGAATTCTGTGACATAGACAAAAACTGAGTGGACTTGACATTATGATTTTATTATTCATTTATGTATTTTTTTTTCCTTTTTCACTAACTTGCATTACTAGATTTTGGTAAGCTTGGTTGAAAAAAAAATTAGACCTTGGTACCTTTTTCATTGCTAAATGACCAAGTTTTGCCGCGGAAAGTAACAGTCACGAAATACATACCAAAGCAAAAAAGTTAACAAATGTACTAAAGTCTAATAATGCAAATTAATGACAGTACAAAAGTTAAAGAAAACCTATAATAAATTATGGTTACGACTATTTGTACTCAAGCACTCTAAAATTACGTTTTGTGCAGTTCATGAAGTGATTTAGGGACAATTTTTTAGGCTTTTGATAACACGTGGATTGCTAGAGTACTAAAATGGGGTGTTAATTTAGATTAACCTGCAAAGGGAGTCATGGAATTTTGAATGAAATTGTTGTTTGATTGTGTTGAATAGGACAAGAAATCTCAATTCTTACTAAAACAGTTGTAGCTTGCACTGAAGAGATAGAGCACTACAAGGGGAACTTACTGTAAAGGAGGCGCCTAGAGCTGTGAGCATCAATTTTCATTTATTTATCTACTTATTTTTATAAAATAGATATATGTATGTATAGTGTATCTAATATGATGGTGTGTTGATTAAGGTGAGTGAAAGGGAGGATAAATTACTTCAGGTACAATTGGCTAAGCTAAATGAAGACAACGAGGAGATTAGTGGAGATGAAAACAGTGAAGAGGAGGAAGATACAGGGATGGGAGACATTGATTTGGCGCAGCAACACTCGAATATTTAGGATAGTAGTGCGTGTAGTTGTAGTCCATCATTCCAAAGAAATTCATTTTCTTTTCTTGCATTAATCCTTTTTTGACTCGGCATTTGAAAAGGCGTCTAAATCCAATACAAAAAGTGTCCTGTTAGGCAAAGCTATTTGGCAACTTAACGTCTTGAGCACATCAGTTCTTGCTTTTACCAATGCAATGTTTTTGTGTTGGTTGTGTCGTGTCAAGATTAGTTCCACTCACATCTGATTCCAACCAATTTATAATTTTTTATATTTTGCTTTCATGTCAATGTATCTATCTATTTGTGTATTGCCATTTTTTTTTGTCTTTGTTCTCCATCAGATAAGAATCCACTATTTTTTTAAGCGGTCCCGAATTAATAGTTCACTCATTTTTTTTTTAACATAATCAACACATCAAATTTCACGGTAGTGAGCAAAAGTTGATATTGGACATTGATCGAGTGTATCCTTATTAAAAAAAAGGATAGTGACTCTTAATATGGATCGAATGGAGTATATTTGAATTTGTGTTGCTCATTTGCGTCACCGGGTGTACGGGTTCAATTCATTATTGATCAAAACTTATCAAAAGTAAACACAAACCCTAAGCCAAGACATATTAGAATTGTTAACTCTACTTGTTAAAGCATGTACAATGATGGGACTAAAATATAACAGAATTTGCAAGTTTACAAATCTTCACAAATCGAATGCACTCCATTGGTGATGTTTAAGCAACAGAATTTGTAAGGCAGTTTGCATAGGTTCTGCAAGTATACAAATTGTTGGGAGAATTTGCAAATGGTTTCTACGAACTTCTGAAGCTCGTAGGAACCATTTTTATCACAGAAAAAAATTATATATTTGGGTTCTTACGAACAACATTTGTTCGTAAGAAATGCTAAGGAGAAATGTTGTTAGTAAGAAAAGTTGTTTTAATTCTTATGAACAAGATAAGTTCATAGGAATTGATTATCATTTTTCTCCAAACTCCCCCACTGTGTACTGGAATGTTGGATGAAAGGTAAAACTCGTTTTGGTTCTCTAACTTTGCAAATCAAGAGCATCCACCATTGTGGATGCTCTTAGTGTTAGACTTGACGCAAGTTTTGTCAGGTTATTCACAGTTAGAGTTGTGCATAGTTCAGTTTATGTCATGTAAGGTTCTTATAGTGTTTAAATTTTGTATTCACTATCATGGTATGCATGGTTTGGATGTCCGACGCTTGTTAACGTTGTATGTTAGGGGGTCAACTCATTATTATCTCATACATAAGATCCACCCATCCCGTAATAATTTCATGTTGATTTTTGTATGTTACCGCGTGGTTTCTTATTTTGTTGAACTATTTTGTTTAATTTATATTAGATACCTGCACTACATCCTGCTGTGACTGGGTTACTGGATATCTATGTTTAGCTGATTAATAGTTCTTCGCACACTTATGTTATAATCTATGAATCCCCAATTCTTCACAACATTCATTGCACCCGCACCCTACCTTATTTTTTTCGAATCGGCGCACCAAGCCGCACCTGTGCTTCATAGGTTATAATTTACTGCCTATTGATGAAAATAGTACTGTAGGGCCTATAATATAAACTAGAAAGGCATGCAATCTCTTTTGTTTTTAGCGACTCTAAATTGATGGTACCCACCTCGGTAAGCACATCCCTTTCTTGCATATTATAGAATCTATATACTTATGCAATGAGCAGTCAGAATTTTCAACAATGTACTTTGTATTATTTGTTGTAACTTTGCGTAGGTGTGATTCTGCAACTTTTTGCATGAGAATAAGGACATTCAGAAAGTGGTACAATAATTTCAGTAATAATGGATAATTATGGTAAAATGGTAGCTTAGGTGGAGCTATTACTGGTCCTTCACTTTAGTAGCTTATTTATTTATTAACTAGTAATTTTAGTACGACACATGATTTAAACACATTTTTGTAAATATGCACACGTGTCGTATCTTCATTGATTGGTATTTGGAATCCACTCATTCTCATTAAAGATACCAAACAATGCAGACACGACACGTGTATCTATCATAATGTATCTAAAACCGTTGCCCCTCTAGAATTACTCTTTATTTATTGGATGAGTGAAAAAAGAACTTTTAATAATGCTTTTGCAAGTAATTTTTTTGAACTGTTTTTGTTTGATAGAAATTCTGGTGACAAAATTGATGCTTTTTAGTAACACGGTTACACGGAGGGAACTTTGAAACAAAGTAAATAACTAGGAAATCGTAAAAAAAGAAGTTAAAATGTTATTCTTGAAAAAGTTCATTGTTGTTGCACAAGACTGAAAAATCACGTGGTTCAACTTTGGTCTCACGCACGTCCATGGGAATATCATCTGGACTTTTGGTCGGTGATAAAATCTCTCCCTATATTGGCATATCGTTTGCGGAGATAAGTTAACCTTATATGGTGGCTTTTACAAGATGATGGAGATGGAGTTATATTCTATGTCCTCTAGGCGTTTGAGTTTGAATCCTTTAGACTTAAGATATATAAAAAAATGTTTGTTTTTCTCATTATTCTAAAAAATTCGCTTACGCTCCGCCTAGACGCGCATAGAGTTAAAGCTTCGGAGAAACGTTCTACCTTACGTCTTTTACTTAGTAAAATGTTTAATGCGCACTTTAGAAAAACACTTTAGTGAAACGATATCGTCTTTTATTTTTTTTTAAAAAATCGGACTGATATTTTATTCAAATTAATCAAAAGACAAATGATATCCCAAACTTTTCTGCCTCTCGTCCAAAAAACGCGCATTTTTTTTTCTTTTCTTTTTGTTTTTTTCTTAGTATTTAAAAAAATAGTATTTTAGTTTGCATATATTCAGACATATTTTAAGGTATGTACCATTTTAGAATTTTTAATAGCGTTGCTATAGTTAAAAATGTTAAAATATATTTAAGAAGACCTAAACGCCTTTTCACACCTTTTTACGCTTAAGACTTGGCTTAGGCTTCTAAGGGTTAAGGCTTGGCGTCAACGCCTTAGTCATGCCCCGCGTTTTTTAGAATCTTGATTTTTCTAAATGATTAAGAATCTAACGGCTATATTTCGCTCTTAATGATTAAGAGTTAGAGTTACATCTGAAGTCTGAATCTGAAGTTCGAATCAGTTTAAATACATTCATTCAGAGGTACATTTAGACATAAAAACAAACATATTTTTCAGATTCACATTTCAGATGAAAAAACAAACGCAACCTTTTGTTAAAGTTTAAACCCATGTTTTTATTAATTAATTATTTAATTAATTCGAAAATTAGAGAAAAAAAAATAAAATTTTGGATTTAATTATTTTTATAATTATATATGTTGGTTTTTATATTTGAAACTCGAAAAGCTAGATTACAAGACTCCTAATATGAGTATATATAACTCTTGAGCCGTTTAGAAGAGTCCTCAAAATATAAAACTGTCTAAGAGTCCTCAAAACATAAAACTCTCTAGAAAAATATTATATAAAAATATTCGAACGTCTGATCGAGCTGATTTTTTTTGTGCAGCTTCCTTTCGTCTTCATTTACTACGCCCCAAAATTTCAGGTAGTTCCAAATGTTCGATAACCCGGAATGTTTTTTTAGTGTTTGTATCTAATTATGACTCTAATTCTTTTTGATATATAAACATAAAGTGACGAGTTTAGGTCATTTAAAACACATTTTAGCCTTTCCAAAAATCAGAAACCTCTCATCTTCTTTATCTTCTTCAACCTCCAAACCCTAGCCCCATTCTACATAACTTTCAACTCAAGTTTTGTCAAGACTAATCGGGTTTTCTCAAGACGCGTCACGAACGAATCTTCGTCAATTTTTTTGAGAGGAATACACAAGATCAGATTTCTAAACCAACTTTTATTCAGGCATGAATACTCTATTCCTTTCCTTTAGTATTATGCATTTTAAGTGTCGCTTGAACTCTTAATCATGTGTTTATGATTAAAATCAATTAGTAACTTAATTAGAGAAAGTGGACACTAAATTTTGGGACTGTTATTGTTAATTTTTTAAATATAATTTAATCTTTGAAACCCTTGGGTGCGTAGGATAGATTTTTGAATTTTATGGTTTTGGGTGTAGGTTCTCATGTAGAATTTTTATGGGATTATTTATATGGTTATTGGGACGCGCTCACATTTATAAAAAATTGATGGCTTATAAAAGAGAACGATTATGACGTATTGAATATTTTCGTATGTTAATTAATTTAACATTTTTTGAACGCAAATACGGTGTTATTAATTGAATTAAATTGAATTGGAACCTTTATGATTAATTGCTATGTTATTCTTATGAATTGTGTTTTGTGTGATTTATTTTATTCACGTTTGCCATCGCGGGGACGAGGGTTTTTTGGATAGTATATTGCTCAACCCTATTTTCGAATGCTTACTAGGTATGGGACTAGTGGTTAGGTCTTGGTTAAAATTTATACTTGCTAGGTATGGGACTAGTTAGTATAAATTCGTGGGGATTTTATATTTTGGGGTGGGGCACATTTTTACGTTATATCGACATTTCGCTGGCCTAGGCATGAGACTAGGACGAGTTTTCTCTTGGTGATTCATCCTATATATAGGATATGACATATGTATACTTGGGGACCCTTAAGTATGGGACTGAGGGGTATTTTGAGGATCTCACATCGATAAAAAGGGTGGGGTAATTTGATAATTGTGAAATTGAGAATTGAGAATTGAGAATTAATACCTAAGATAATAAGAGGGGTATTAAAATATGGGCGACATAAATAGTGAGGGCCGACAGTTTAAATGGGTCAGCTGACGTTTTATATCATGTCGTGCATGGAACCTTGTCAAATTGCGGGATCGACAGTTTAAACGGATCAGCGGCCGTTTTGACAAGGGGAATTGTTAAACTTTGGTGAAAATTATCACCCGGGACGGGAGGACCGCCATAATAAAAAGTGAGAAGAATGGTAACTTGGGTTAATTTAATTAAATTAACAATTTGGGGAATATGGGATATTTAAAACTTTTGGGGGTGGTTAGTAATGTACCTTTCTTGCGTTTAATTATCTCGAATTAATTAAAATATTTCATTGTGATATTTATCATGTATAATGCTACTGTCTGGGTTCACGGACCCTATTTGAGGGGAATATTGTGTATTCATGCTCGGGGCTCTGACCTCGTGCGTTGACTAACTTTTTCAGGATAGTCTGGAGAAACTGCATAGGATTATTTGGAGATTATCGTTTGAAGGTGCAACTGGAGTTTATTTTATATTACTCCTTAGTAGTTTAGTTTATAGCTTCCTTTATGTCGTATTTACATTGAGACACCGTTTATGATTTTGATTGGGCCATTCGGTTCCAAAGTTGTCATGTGTTTTATTCAGATTTCTTTATGGATTCAGTTAGAGTTTATTTAGTTTTATATTATTGGAGATTGGATTAGTATTTGGAGTTTTAGCATGTGATGGCTATCTTATCGCATAGTTGGTTATTATTATTTGGGATTGATTCAATTATTTATCACGTGGATTGATTTATTTATGTCTCATATATGTCTCATGCTGAGAATGGTATTTTATTTACTTGCGCTCGACTTAGTTTTGGTGGCGACTGACGCCAGAATTTAGCAGGGTGTGACATAAAGTAATCATGAGCTCAGATTTAAATTCCTCAAATTACTTGGATCCACCTTGTAAGAGAGTAGTTCTTTATGCTAGGGTGTTTTTAGATAAATTGAGGCGTAACCTATATTAATGGTGATAAAATAGTGATACGTATACTCGTAATGACAAGGAATAAACTCAAGTATATATTACTATGGAGGGTAATACATACAACTGCTTGGACAATAAATGAACTTCTGTTGAAAATTAGTTAGAGGGAAAGAAAAACAAGCACTCTAACTACACACAAGGTAAGCAGGTAAGCACCAAAGTATGTAAGGCATAGTATTTAAAGCTCAATAAATGCTTAAGTTCTTTGTAAAAAAATTGGTCCAGCATATTAATGGAGGATAGTAAAAGCTCTTGTTTGCAATAATATCTCAAAGAGGTTTTTTGGATTTAAAGTCTTGTTGTTTATCAAAGGATAACTAGGGTATATAGGCTCAAGTTGCACGTGTGGAACCTCATGCACATTAAATGCCGAGCCAAACTACTATACCTAACATGTCATTAACATTAAATGTTGATTAAAATTCTCGAGTGACCAACCATTGTATGAGGTGGTGCCACAGGTGCGTCAGCACCTTTACTACCAACTGCTCACCAACTTAACATTGTACCGTGGTAAGTTTGATTTGACTTATGTTTATGTATAATATGATGTCACTTAGATCTTTTATAAAAAGATACTATTTTTGACGCCAAAACTCTGTGGCTGTGAAGTAAGCTCATGGTTGCTTCAGTAATGATCAATCGGGCAAATCTAGGTGTTTTACTTGATGTATTTAAAATAGTTAAGTCACATCTTAACGATGCCTTGATCTCTATCCTCCAACCTAATTTCCTCAGAGGCTCCCAAATGGGTTTCCTCGATGGAGTACGAAAGCTCTTCCAGGTCCTGCAAGACCTGGTCCATTGCTGGTACCGAGTAACCTCATTAAATTATAACATAGATCATAAATACATAGAAAAGACAAAATACATAATGAATCAACTAGTTTCTTCTGGAATGCTCATTTATTCTTCGATTAAGCTTCACTTTGTCTTGATATGTCATTAGTCTCTTAATGAGGGGGTTTATCTCCAAGTAATGAGGTTTATCTATTATCCCCTCCAACATTTGTCCCCTTTAAGAAAGTTTTTGTGTAAAAAAGAAGTTTCTATATGAAACACCTTCAACCGACAACTTATTATTCGAGACACATTCGGTCGAAACATCTCAAATTGACACAACCTAATTCTGCGCGTATTAGCCCAAATCTTTTATATCTCAAGCATTAAATATTGATGTTCCATCATCTGTCAACTTTGTTGCTTTTTAACACGTGGCCTTGATTAACACAACCATTATATTTCCCCTAATTTTCAAAATGTACTTAGGTTGATGAGCCGTCGAGGAACCTTAGCGACCGTTTTTCTCAACCCTATGAATATCTTTTCCACTCTTCGTTTTAGACTACTTACGATGTCTGCCATAAAAAAACCTAGAGCTTTAGAACTTTTAGAGAGAAAGTCTTCTTTGTTGCCTCAAGCTTTCATAAAAAAACTATATGAACCCATTTTCACCGATCATTTTTTGTCGGTACCATTTCTATACCCCTTTCAGTGCATTTCCATAGTTAAAACCTCCCAAAATCTTTATGGTCTCTAGAAGTAAAATTGGGAAGAGCTTCGACAAGGCTGTGACGTTAGAAATGGTAGAATGTGAGGCTTGGTATGACTTGTATTGTCGTGCTTTGTTCTTTGGTGACAATGATGAATTTCGGACTCAATCCAAGGTATTTCCTCTACTGTAAAAGGCAAGAATGAACCTTGGTTAATGGATAATGAACGATAGGGTAACACTAAAAGAGGTTACCTACCCCCCTGTGGTGTGTTAAGTATTAGGTTAGATCGTGGGGACTTCCCTTATTCTCATGTTGACTTTGAAGGATCATCAAGTTCCCCACATGGTTTTGTAATATAGTTAAGATACATCTACAAGAATTATGATGATACTCTTCAAGGTTGGTCTGGCTCGTGCTGCTCTTTGGATTGAGGACTTCACATTGTCTAAGAATAACCCTCTGCTCTTCAATTGCTGATCTCTAATGGAGTGTGATTTCTCCCACTTTTGTAGCATATTAAGGTGAATTTACTATAACCTTATAGGATGTGTGTGAGCTTATAGGCCTATAGCCTTATGGTGCCTTCCCATATGACGACACACCTCTTGATGATGAGGAAACTAAAGAACAAACTGAGTTGAACAAGTTAGTTCATCAATGCGCTGGTGATTATACCAAGGTCACTTTTGTACAACTCATCAAGTACTTTTTCAAGCCCTATGTGAAGCCCACAAAGGAACAGGGCACTGTGCTCGATGCACCTTATGGACCTAATCATGGCCAGCACTCAAAATTAGCAGCTTACATCTTGTGTATTCTTTCTTGTTTCTTTCTTCCTAGAAAGCCGAATAATCAATCTCGTAGGGAGTTGGTAAATATTTCAGTTAGGTTGGATCACGGAGTCAACATTCCTCTTTCTTCCCTCACCCTTAGATCTCTATACATCTGTCTAGATTGAACTCATTTTCATATGCAACGCTTTGATGGACGTTATGATGTATCTAATTTCGCAAACACTATTCTCTTAATGGGGTTCCTTTATGCCAGGTTCCCAACCCTTGCTCCAAAAGATACCCCAATCAACAACTTTTCACCAAACGACCACATTTGATGTACTGGAACAAGAAGCAAAGCAATAAGGCATTCTTGCCTTTGATTGATGATCATGGCGCCCTTTACGAGCATCCTTATAGTGAGGATACTATTACTCAATCATGATCTTTCTTTAACTATAAAGCTTATACGATGCATATCCTCCCTTGGGAACAAGTTATTAAGGATAATCCTTCTCTAGCTGTGTTGCTTCTACTCAGACCAAGTCATTTTCCTTCAGTTACAGAGTGGGATGTTAAGAGTGAGGTCTACAGCACCCATTAGTGTCCTAGGAAATTTGGTTATGATCTAGGCATCCCTCAACTAGTTTATAGAACCAGTAGAGTGGATGATTCATTTTACTCTGCCTTCCTTAACTTCACCCGCCATAATGTGGTGGTTCCGTGCGTAGACAATCATGACCTATTGGTTATTTTTGAGAAAAGGGTGGATGATGTGTGCTTAGGTTGGTTCTGCCATTACTGGCCAATGCAACTCGGGCTCCTCATGGAATTCATTAAAACATATCCCGTGTACCCCATGGTGGAACGATATGGGCCCTTGGAACTTGGTTTAAAAATAGTTCCATTGTTAGGACTGAGTTTGATTTGAGTACCATAAAAAGGCATCTTCCAAAAGAAAATCCTTATTTGGCTCGAACTGGCTAGTTGGTGGTACCAGACAAAAAGCTTC